>MCJB01044241.1:815172-846147 GCA_002018475.1 Nicotiana obtusifolia | reverse complement strand
GTATATAAAATAAATATATATAACTATATATATATCTATATATATATATCAAGGTAAAATATTAACAAATTAGCGACCTATTGTGGTCGCTTATTGCACCATAAAATTCCTTTACATAAGCGACCAAAGATGGTCGCTAATTTAATTTCTTATTTAATTTAATATTCAACAAAAGCGACCAACTTTGGTCGCTTATAGTACAATTTAATTTCTGATTAAATTTAATATTGAATAGTAGCGACCAACTTCGGTCGCCAACGTCCCCAGAAATTTTTCCATACCTGTGCGACCAACTTTGGTCGCTAAAATTGAACGTGGGTCCAGATTGGCGACCAAAGTTGGTCGCCATTTTCGAATTTTCTTTGACCAGCTTTGTTTGACCAGGCCGGTCAAAATGTTGAACAAAATGGCGACCACTGGGCGACCAATTTCGGTCGCTATTTTATTTAAGTTTTTTTTTCAATTTTTTTTTCTATGTTTGCGACCAAAATTGGTCGCTTTTTGTGGCAGACCAACTTTGGTCGCTAATCTTTGGTCTCTATTTTCCTGATTTCTAGTAGTGATACGCGCTAAACACTCTCCACGTCTTCTTTACATCCGCAAAGGTGGACGAAAATAAAAAGTTTAATACTCCTTCTTTATGTCGTATATATCTTTTGCAACTTGGAAACGGGGAAAATGCCAAATCGCGACTTTCTTCGCCATATTGGAAGGAAGAAACATGACCAAATTTAACACGATGTTTGCCTAAACTCTTATTAATTTATAACTTGCAAGTTAAACTTTTTTATGATTTTCTCAAATTTGATTTGCAGGTTGGAAATTAAACAAGATAACATAACCAACAGAAAAATCAGTTGATATATTTCCAAAATCAGTTGGCAATGGTGTTACCAACTAATTATTAATGGATTTCAGTTCATCCTTAAAAAGCTTGTTGGTGATATTTAGAGATGAGCAATGAAAAATCTGTTTGTAAAAAGAAACAAATCCGGGCAATTTTACTAGGTTGAAAAATCTGTTTGTAAAAAGAACCAAATCCGTTGACAATTTTACTAGGTTGCCAACATTTCCGCTGGTAAATTTACCAACCAAAATTCGGTTGCTTCCGTTGCTATTATATACTAACAGATAGAGCATTTATTGGTAAATCCAGTCGTCTATTTTCCAAATTTCATTGGTGATTGATGATCAAATTCAGTTATGAAAAACTTCCGTTGGTATTCTGTTGCTGAATTTCCGAATAGATGAAAATTCTGTTGGTAAATTTAATTATTCATATTTTCAGATTTCTGGTAATCGGTTGATAGTATTAGTAAAAAGGAAATATTGTTGGTATTCTATTGGTAAATTTTCTAATGGATTCTAACTTTGTCAGTAAATCTGATCATTCAATTTTCAAATTTTAATATGTACTATTCTATCCGACTCTCCCTTACATTTTATATATCATCCAATTCCAGTCATTTATGTTCCTTAATTGTGACTAGACTTCGTAATATTGACAGAAAACAGTCGTTAGTTAATCATATACTTTAACATGGTGGACGAGCCCAGACGATATATTGCGATGACCCGACAGGTCATTTAGAGTTTTAACTCTTAATTCTGTATTTCGAAACTTCATAAAGTTCCTTTAAGCCTTCTTCGATTTGCGTGTGCAGTCTGTGTCTTGTTCCAATAGATTTTTATGTAAAAAATTGATTAAAATGTAAATTCGTGCCTTAAAACTCATTTGGGTTGACGGTCAACATTTTGAGCAAACAGATCTGGATCTGTATTTTGACGGCCCCGGAGAGTCTGTATCGTGACTTGGGACTTGTGCGTATGCCCATAATCGAATTCGGAGGACCCAGTTTGATCGAAATTTGACTTTGTTGCTACCGGGTTCAGATTTTAGTTTCGGAGCTTGATATAGGTTCATTACTGTATTTGTAACTTGTCTGCGAAATTTGGTGCAGAACGGAGTTGATTTGACGTGATTCAGAAGTCCGGTTGCTAAAATGAAAGTTCTTAAGTTTTATTGAAAATTTCATTGATTTTGGTGTCCGGTTCATAGTTCTAGGTGTTACTTAGGTGTTTTGATCGCGCGAGCAAATTTGTATAATATTTTTGGACTTGTGTCATAATTGGTTTGGAGCTCTAAAGGCTCGGGTGAGTTTCAGATAGGCTACGAGTGTTTTGAACTTAAGGAAAATTCTGGTTTTTAGCTTTTGCTGGTTTCTGGTGTCTTCTTCTTCGCGATCGCGAAGATCGTCCCGCAAGCGCGAAGGGTAGTTTGAGACAGGGGAGGAGATTATTCTTCGCGAATGCGAGGTCCTAGTCGCGGACGCGAAGTATTATGGGCATGGAGGGGGGGGGGGACTGGGTTAGAGTGGTACGCGAATGCGGACCCTCGGTCGCGAACGCGATGGTCAGGGGGGAGAATCATCGCGAATGCGGAGCACTTCTCGCGAACGCGAAGGCCATTTTGGCCGCTGTGCATCGCGAACGCGGCAGGTCCCTCGCGAACGCGATGAATACCTGACGACAGCCCTTAAATATTTCAAAACACGGGATTTCACCCACTTTTCACCATCTTTCCATTTGAGCTCGGCCTAGAAACGATTTTGAAGAGAAAATTCATCACCAATTCTTAGGTTATTATATTTTAACTCATTTTCTTCCATTTCTAACATCACCCATTTATTTCTAACCTTAATTTTTGTTCTTCCATGGTAAAAAATTAGGGATTTAGGAAGAATTAGGGGTATTGCAAATTCAGGATTTAAACCTCAATTTAGAGTCGGATTTCAAAACTAATTACATAATCGGGCTCAGGGGTGAATGGGTAAATGGGCTTTGATTCGAATTTCGGGTTTTTTGATCAAGCAAGCCCGAGGTTGACTTTTTTTGACTTTTTGGAAAAAGTGTAAAAATCCTAACTTTATGTATTGAAATTGATTACCTTAGCGTTATTTGACGTTATCAAGTCGATTTTGGTTAGATACGATTGGTTTGGAGGCGGATTCTAGAGGAAAGGCTCCGGCTGACCTTTGAGTTGATTGCGAAGTGAGATAAGTGTTGTGGTTAACCTTGACTTGAGGGATTATGAAATGTTTGCCTATTTGCTACGTGCTTAAATGTTTGGGTACACCGTATATGTGAGGTGACGAGTACTTATGCATTATTGTTGGGTTAAAGCATGCAGGTAGGACTTGTTTCCTTGTAATTTATTGCCTTCTTTACTTATGATGTCCATGCTTAGATTAGTTTATTTGTTATTTGATCGTTCTTTCCGCATTTATGAATTAATTGTGATGGTTGAGCATATTTGGAAGTTGAGGTTTAGCATCTTGGAACCATTATTGACGTAAGGTTTATTCTGGCATTATCTATCTCCCAAAATTTTATATTCATGATTACATGGTGAGGTTGAGATTAAACGCAAGAAGGATGATGTCGTACCGTATTCATCGTTGAGAGTAAAAGCACGAAGGGTGATGCCGTGCAATTATTTTCGTTTCATGGTAAGGTTGAGAGTAAAAGCACAATGGGTGATGCCGTTCCGTATTCATCGTTTTCATGGAAAGGTTGAGCGTAAAAGCACAAAGGGTGATGCCGTGCAATTATTTTCATTTCATGGTAAGGTTGAGAGTAAAAGCACGATGGGTGATGCCGTGCCGTCTTCATTCATCATGTTTATCCGTTTTTATTGGTTGACGATTTATTTGACCGTCTTATGTTGTCATTCCTGTTGTAGTTATCGGAGCTTGTTTCCCTTTCACATGTTCCCTCCCATCTGTCCGACTAAATCTCTTTTTATTATTGTCTGGTACATATATCTACGTTTGTACAGGTTTATTTACGTGAGTGTCTTATCATAGCCTCATCACTACCTCGTCGAGATTAGGCTCGACACTCACAGAGTACATTGGGTCGTTTGTACTCATACTACACTCTGCACTTCTTATGCAGATTTTGGTACTAGTCCCAGCTATACGTGAGGCGCAGCTCGGATTATCACCTTTGGAGACTCGAGGTAGAGCTACTGGCGTCCGCAGACCTTGAAGTCCCCTTCCTTTTTCCTCACATACTGTTCATTTTATTCGAAATAGTTGTATTTATTTCAGACTCTATTTGTAGAACTTCTAGTAGCTCGTGCAGTTGTGACTCCAGATCCAGCATTGTACTTAGATATTTTTGGTTATTTTACCTTTTTCGCACATCATTTTAGTTTTATTTCAGTTTAAATGAGTTTTAATTTCTTGAATTGTTTAAATGACATACAATTTGCTCTAACGTTGGCTTGCCTAGCGAGTGAAATGTTAGGCTCCATCATGGTGCCGAAGTTGGGAATTCCGGATCGTGACACATATTTTAGCTTACGTTTTATTCTTACATCAATCTACTAAAATTGTTCTTGAAATACTTGTTTCTGCAAAAAGTGGCTGTAAAGCTTGAATTGCCATTTGTGACGACCCGATAGATTGTTTTGAGCACTACTACTTTTTTTTTTTTTTTGTATTCCATGATCTCTGATAGCTTTATTTGATGATATATGACTTGTATGTGTGGTCCGTATCATTTTTCGGAAATTTTATGTGTGAAATGTTAAATATAATGTGATTTTTGGCTTTCAGAACAACTAGAGTTGACAACAGTCAACATTTTTGGTAGACGACCTCATATCGGTATTTTGACGATTCCAGTAGGTTCCTATGATATTTTTGGACTTTTACACATGTTTGGTGGGGTCCTAGGAGATCCGAAGGCGTTTCAGCGCATTATGTGGAAAGTTGGAAAATGAGTTTTAAACATTGAAAAATCTTGAGTTTTAATAATCGACTCTTGGTATTTGATGTTATTTTGATTATTTGAGCTAGCAAGCAAGCTTGTATGATGTTATTAAACTTGTGTGACTGTGACGATCCGGCCAGTCGTCTCGTGGGTTACTGCTCTGTCTTCCCCATTTTCTGTCTCATTATGTTTCGTTATCTGTGTTTAACGTAACCAAGTCGAGTAGTTGAGTGCGGGGTGGACTTGGTAAGAAACAAAACACTTAGTCTCTTTCAAGAAGGTTTAAACTGGAAAGTCAACCGGATGTTGACTTCTGGGTTAGAGGGCTCGGATGTGAATTCCCATGGTTCGGTTAGTTTCGGGAGATGATTTATGATGTAGGAGTGGGATCGGAATTAGTTTTGGAGGTCCGGTGTAGAATTAGAGTTGAATTGGCGAAGTTAGCATTTTGGCAATTTCCGAGTGTTAGGCGAGATTTTGATCCGAGGGTCGGAATATGATTTCAAAAGTTGTTGTAGCTTCGATATGTGATTTAGGATTTGCGTGCAAAATTTCGGGTCATTCGGACAAGGTTTGGTTGGGTTTAGATCAACAGAGCGATTTGGAAGATTTTGAAATCCTTAGACTTGAATCCGGCTCGAATTGGGCGTTGAGAGGTTATTTGAGTGTTCCGAAGGTTGGAACAAGTTTGAATGATGTTATGGAGTATGTTGGCGTGTTTGGTTGAGATTTCAGAGGCCTCGGGTGAGTTTTGGGTGGTTAAACGGACTAATTCATCGTTGGAAAAGAAAGTTGCAGAAAACCAGGTGTCGAGAATGCGGTCTCATTTCTCAAATGCGGACCGCATATCTCTCCAAGAGATCGCAAACCCAGGCAAGTTCCTGGGCAAAGTTCATGTCAGAAATGCGGTAGAAAATGCGAATCGCATATCTAACATGCGGATCGCATATCTAGCATTGAGACCGCAAACCGAAACAGAAAACTGAACAAAATTTAACGTCAAGAATGCGGTCGAAAATGCGATCCCAAACCTGAAATGCGGACCGCAAACCATGCTTCTTGTTGAAATTGCGGTGAAGGCTAGGGCCACTTTGCGGTGGCCACGTCAAATATGCGGACCGCATATCTGTTCTGTGACAGATATGCGATCGCATATAGGGCCGGACAGGGGTATTTTTGTCTCGATTTTTGGCCCCTTTATAAACAGAAATCAGTGTCCAATTGCCATGCAAAAAGCCATTTTCCGTTACCCACAAAGAGAAACACCTCTAAACACCATAGAATCACAGCAAATCAACCTTAAATTCATATCCAAAGGACATTTTCTTGGACAAATTCTCAAGAGGAGGAGTTTTGACTATCTTGAACAGGTTGAAGCAACTGTTGAGGCAATTCTTGGAAGATTTCCAAGGGAAAAACATTGGGTTAAGTGTTCTTGACTTAATCTTGGTTAAAATTTCCCAAACCTACTGCTAGTCTAGCTTGTAATTGTGATTAAGTTGGGAAATTGTGGAAAAATCCTTGAGTTAGATTTTAAGACTTGGAGGTCGAACCGATGTCGGAATTCGATAAATCTTGTATGGTTGAACTCGTGGGAAGATAAGGAACCCGTTGAGGTGAAAAATTACTGAATTTCGAGAAGTGAGCCCGGGACTCGGGTTTTGCTAATTTTTGGATTTCTTAGTATTTACTGATTGTTTTCGCGTGGGCTTTGTTCCCTCAACATATTGTGACGTAATTGTTCTGAATTTGGATAGATTCGACGCACGTGGAGGCCAATTCGAAGGGCAAAGGCATCGTGGGCTAGGAATTTAGCCGGTTCGAGGTGAGTAGTGATTGTAAATGATGTCCTGAGGGTTCGAAACCCCGGATTTGCACATCGTAGTGCTATATTGAAGTGAGGCACACGCTCGATGATGAGCGTGGGGTCATTTACTACTGGGACTATGACTTGGTCAGTCCCGATTGATGATTTTTACTACACATTTGATTGAAACCTATTTGATATCATCATGTTTTGGGCTGATTGCCATATTTGGGCTTCGTGCCAATTGTTTGAAACCTCCGGGGATTTTTATCACTATTTCCTCACTATTTGTACATATTACTTGAACTCAGTCATCCTGTTTCCACTGTTGTACAACTCAGCCACTTTTTACTCAGTTTTGAGATTTACACAATATTTGAAATGATGTTTGGGCTGAGAACTACTGTTTTACTATGCCCGAAGGGCTTGTGATGATTTTCTGACTGAGTGCGGCCGAGAGCCAGGTGTTAGGTTTTACTGAGTGATATGAGGTCGAGGGCCTGAGATACTGTATATACGCCACGAGGTGGCTTGATTGATATGAGGCCGAGGGCCTAGATGTATGCCACGAGGTGGCTTGATATAGCGCTTGGGCCGTAAGGGGCCCCTCCCGGACTCTGTACACCCCCAGTGAGCGCAGGGTACCTAGAGATTTTACAGTTGGTAACAATGACAACTGTAGGTTACAGTTGGTAACAATGACAACTGGTAACCCAGAGATATTACAGTTGGTAACAGTGACAACTGTAGGTTACAGTTGGTAACACTGACAACTGGTAACCAGAGATATTACAGTTGGTAACAATGACAGCTGTAGGTTCCAGTTGGTAACAATGACAGCTGGTAACCAGAGCTGTGAGATTGATACTGAGCCCAGGAATATTACAGTTGGTAACAATGACAACTGTAGGTTACAGTTGGTAATAATGGCAACTGGTAACTAGAGCTGTGAAGATTTTCAAATGATTTCTTACTGATTTACTGTTTTCAAATAATGATTTACTGCTTCATATGCATTGCCTTGTGCTTTACGCGTTTCCTTACTTTCAGTCATTATTTATATGTGCTACTTACTGAGTTGGAAGTACTCACATTACTTCCTGCATCATGTGTGCAGACTCAGGCGTTATTGATTCCGCCTCCGAGGCATTGACTATGATTGTCAGAGCGGTGACTCAGAGGTAGCTGTTGGTGTCCACAACCCCGTATCTCTTTATATTGTTATTAACACTTTATTCAAACAATTGTGCTAGAGATATTGTAATAGTAATATTGTTATTAGGATTTCATTTGTTGCTCATGACTTTGTGACACCCCGGTTTTGGGCTGTTGTTGGGATGGTTCACTATGTTTTTTCCGCAAATGACTGCTATTAAACTGTGTTGTGTTGTTATCTTGTTAAATTTATTGCTTAAAATGAGTTATGGTTCGAATTGGCTGGCCTTATCTTCACCAGAGGCGCCATCACGATCGAGTTTGGGATTCGGGTCGTGACAGTGACTGTTCGGATAGGAGCCTGGGGGCTCAAGTGAGTTTTGCATCGATTTCACCATTTTCGGTCTTGTAGAGTTAGCTAGTTTTCTAGTGTATCACAGTGCTTCGCAATCGCGGAGCCACTATCGCGATCGCAAAGGAAAAACTTGGCACTGGAGCAGGTTGATCTACACGAACGCGAAAGCTTGTAGGGACTGCCCTTCGCGAATGTGGCAAGCCTCACGCAAACGGGTAGGCTTGGGGATGCTTGGGAAGGGCAGATGGGGTCTACATTGCGAACGCGACCTCTTGGATACGAACGCGGAGGCTTGGCTAGGGTGATTCCTTCGCAAAAGCGATGAGGACCTCGCGAATGCGAAGGGCAGTTGGCCTGTATACTTCGCGAACGCGAAGAGCACCTGACGCCCAGTTATATTAATAGCTGAAAGCGGGATTTCACTATCTTTCACCATTTTTGAGACTTAGAACACTGATTGGAGAAATTTTTGACGAGATGTTTATCCTTACTTTTCATCCACTTTTGATGTATTTCCATAAACACCCATTGATTTTTATCCTTAAATTTAGTAGTTTAAAGGTAGAAATTAGAAATTTTGTAAAATTGAGATTAGGGATGGCAAAACTAACCCAAATCCATTTGACTCACCTAACCCACCTAAGTTTTAATGGGTTTGGGCTGGATCGGTATTGAAGATGTGCTAGTTTGGACTAGTCCAATTTAACCTATCACAAATCATCAGCCCAAATGAAATCATGATAATACCCAACCTTTACCTATGGAAATGCTCAATCTTAGAGTCCTGCCTTAACACATGTTATAACTTCAATTTCTTGTTCACCGCAGAGATAGAGATATGTACTTGATCATGCTAAGAGAAAAGAAAAATCTCATCTTATTGATTGTCTTCCCCATTCTATAAATATTCGACATGTAATATAATTTTTAAGCAGTTGAGAGGTTATTAAATATCATATATAATATATACTATATATACCTAATATATAAATATAGTAGTATACTTTTTTCTTACAATATATATATATATATATATATATATACACACACTTAATATTTATCATTTATCATAATGTTTAAATGGTATATATTATTAAAATTGAAATATAAATTTATATATGTGATATGATGTACAATTATGTGATCGTTTTGCCCCACCATTGCATTAAATTAGTGTTGACATACTCCTCATCATTTCTCCTCATCATTTCTTAAAGCACAAAGCACAAAGCACAAAGGATACTATAACTGAAAAATTTTCAAGTCGGAGAAAAACTGAAAGAATGAAAAAAACAGTGACTACCTATTTTAAAAAATGATGTAGCGTGGTGATGAAAATTAATAGTGGTTTATGTTGAAGATGGACTCTAAGAAACCTACTAATGGTGGTTAACTACTGTATAACAAAACAGAGATCTTTTAGGAAAAAATTGATTTAATTATATATCACTGATAGTTAGTTTCCTTATTCATAGGGATGAAACCATATCTATGGGACAACTTATTTAATCTGATATTCATCTTAGTGTATGTAATAATGGAAACATCTACATTGTAGAATACGTAATTTCATTAGTGGTTGTAGATTGTAAGATAATTTATAATTTTATAGGTAGTTATGAAAATTCTCCTTGTTTAAAAGTTGAGAATAGTGTAAATGCTTGGGTCAAGTTGGATGGGTTGGGTTACGATCCATTGTTTAGCCCATCTTGACCCAAATGAACTTTGGGCATGGTTGGGTATTAGCCCATTTATTTATTCAGCCTATCTTGACCCGCCTAACTTCAGCACAAACAGTCTATTTGTCACCTCTAATGAGACTTAGACCTCGAATTGAGGTCGGATTTCGAAACAAATTACGTATCCGGGCTTGGGGGTGAATGGATAATCGGAATTTGGTGGGAATCTTGGATTTTAACCAAGCGAGCCCCAGGTTGACTTTTGTTGACTTCTTCAATTTGGTTAACGATTGAACCTTTTTTCACTCGTTGGTAGTTTCTAAAGCTTGTTTCAACTGGTTTGAACTATATTTTTGACTAGATTCGATTAGTTTGGAGGCTTATTCTAAAGGTAAAGATATGGTTGATTATTGATTTGACTCCGGAAAAAGGTAAGTGTTGTGGTTAACTTTGACTTGAGGGAACTAGGACTTGTTTGGTTTATTTGCTACGTGAATTATGTGTGGGGATGCGCTGTCATGGGTTAAAGCATGCTGGGTGGGATATTTATCATTATGTCATCATTTATTCCATGTTATATCTTGTTCCATACTTTGATTGCTACATGTCATTTCTTGTTGCCTTTACTTGTTACCTGTCATTTATATGTTACAAGTTTTCATTTATTCATCCCTTGATTATTACCTGCTTTACCTGCTATATGCTCCCACGTGTATTGAATGAATGTCTTTACTGGTTCATACCTTTACTTGCCTTTATTGCCTTTACCTTACTTATTGCACTTATTTATGTTATAACCGATTGTGTGAGCCATTGGCTATTCTTGCATTAATGACTTGTCGAGGTTCGTGTTGGCTTACGATGTGAGGATATTTTATGAATTTGATTTGTTGGTTGTCCTCCGTTTGTACTCGTAGTTTCTTGGTGATTAGTTTGTGATTTTAGAATTCATTGTATTGAGTTGTTAATATTAATGAAATGATATTGGGAACGGGTTGCGTGCCGCAACATAATGAAAATAAAATGGTATTGGGATCGGATTATACACCACAACAGAAATTGATATGATATTGGGATCAAGTTGCTTGTCGTAATAGATATTGAAATGATATTGGGATCGGGTTGCTCGCCGCAACAGTTGTTGTTTTGGTATTAGGATCGGGTTGCGCGCCGCAACAAAAACTGATGTGTTGTAATTGTTTGTAGCTGTGGTGTTTCATTTTCTGTATGGTGATATGAGGTTACGAGGTTAGTCTGGGCCTCTGTTTGTTGACTTTTGGTTATTTTGTTATGAGTTTATCTATTTTCTTATATTTTTATTGTCTTCTATTTATTATTCGTACAGGTTTATAGTGAGTGTTTTGTCATAGCCTCGTCACTATTTCGTCAAGGTTAGGCTCGGCACTTACGGAATACATAGGGTCAGTCATACTCATACTACACTTTTACACTTCTTGTACAGATCCAGGCATTGGTCCTAGCGGAGCATTGGTCCTAGCTCTAAGATCGCAGCTCATGTACTTGTGACTCCAGATTTCTGGGATTAGTATAGGCAGCGGTACTTATGGATTTATTTCATGTATTTCTGAGTATTTCAGTCTTTAATTATCAATATTCTGCATTTAAATTGTTAAATTAGTTAATTCTTCAGCTAATGTGTAACGACCCGATCAATTATTTTGTGTAATTGCGCCTTGTTATCCTTTTTTATGCTTCACACATTTGTATTTATAATTTTATGACTTGCGGGGTTGGCTAGTTTCGTTCCAGGGAGCTTTCGAGTTGATTTGCACCCTTGATTGTTGACTTAGAGGTTTAAATTCGAAAATATTGAACAAACTTTGACTTTTACGAAAATGACCCCGGAACTATATTTTATAACTCTGATAGCTTCGTGTTGTGATTTCAGACTTAGATGTATGTCCGTAATTGGTCTTGGAAGCCCGTAGGTTATTTTGTGTTGATTTGCCGAAATTTAGCAATTTGAAGTTGAAAAGTTTGACCGTAGGTTGACTTTTAGCGATCGAGCTCAGAATTTAATTTTGGGACTTGGAATGGTCCGTTATGGTATTTAGAACTTGTATGCAAAATTTGGTGTCGTTTGGAGTTGATTTGATAGGATTAGGACGTTTAGTTGTAACTTTAGAAATTCTTGAACTTTACTTAGAAATTCATGCGTCTTAATGTTCGATTCGTAGTTTTGTTATTTTTATTTTTTGATCACGCGAGCAACTTCGTATGATATTTTTAGACTTGTGGGCTCAGATAAGTTTCAGATATGTTCCGAAATGGTTTGGACTAAAATTTGCAGAACGCTGGTGTCTAGTGCTCTGGTGTCGCAATTGCGAACACCGGGTCGCATTTGTGAAGGCGACAGGGGGAAGCAGTTGTCGCAAACGCGACCTCCCCTTCGCATTTGCAAAGGCAGCAGATTTTGGACTGAGTTCGTAATTGCGAATATTTGCTTGCTTTTGTAAAGTTTCCAGCTTCGCAATTGCTAAGCCTTTATCGCAAATGCGATATTGACTTAGGTTGTCAGGGTTCGCAAATGCAAGCCCTGGTCTCCAATTGTGAGGGTTTGCAAATGCGAACCCTGTGTTGCAAATGCGATATTTGTTGCTGGTTAAAGGGCTAGGAGACGTGATTTTTGAACTCATTCTCTCATTTTTGAACCCTTGACTCGATAGGAAGTGATTTGGAGAGGGAATTTTCACCTATAAACTTTGGGTAAGTGATCTAATCTATTTCTAATCATATTCCATCAATATATCTTAGATTTTAACATCACAATCATATGAATAAAAGTGAAAATTTGTGAAACTTTATCAAATTTTTGAAAAATATGAAATTGAGTTTTGAGAGTCGATTTGGACTCGAATTTTGAAACTAATCACATATATACTCGTGGGGTCATTAATTGAAGTTATTGTTCATGTTACCTCTTTCATTGTTGATTACCATTATTTGAAGTTATTATTCATGTTATCTCTTTCATTGTTGACTCCATTATTTGAGGTCATTGCTACACATTACCTCTTCCATTACGAGTTATTCTTATTTAACATCGTGGTTATGCATTGTCTCTCATTGTTGAGTTATTTGTGTTGAATTTGTGAAAGCCATTAATCCGTTGAGGCGAAATTGTTATTGTTGAAACATCTTCCTTTTGAGCATTTCACATTCATTGTTATTGTTGATATTCTTGTACCTGTTGTGGTGGAGCCATGGACTATTGTTGTGGAAACGTTGATATTGTAGAGTTTTGGTAAATTGTGATATATGGGCACTTGTGGTGCGAGTTGTTACTGTAATATGATATTGACGCGCATGCGGCAATATAAACTTGGGGTTCATGTGCATGCGGCGATATAAGGTGGGACTTATGTGCGTGTTGCTTGTAGGGGAACTACGTGAAGCCACGTAGCATCATAAAGTGGGCTAAAGTGCATGTAGCTATTTCGGAAAAGTTGTTTTCCTATTTCAAATGTAAGGCTCACACGGCGGTATAAAGAAAGAATGTGATTGAAATTGAGAAATGTGAAACGAGGCGGTACCTCGATTGTGATTCTTGATTTATACGAGGCAGTATCTTGACGGTGATTCTTATTATACATGAGGTAGTACCTCGTTGTGTTCTTTTGTGGTTTATCTCAAGTTGCAAAGATCTTTAAGAGGGAGTGCTCTTTTTTGTTTTGTTCTTCTCTGTTCTAGCAGTTGTTCTCCGTATATGATTATTTTGGTTCTCTTCAGTTGCTTCTTTTATGTTATTCTCATGTTTAATTTCCAGTATTAGTTCATGTTATTATCTTGCTTCATATCAGTTATTTATTCACTTTCCATTATTTATCCGTATTACATTTTCATAATGCTTATGTCTTGCCTGGCCTCGTCACTACTCTACCGAGGTTAGGCTTGATACTTACTGAGTACCGTTGTGATGTACTCATACTATACTTTTGCACATTTAATGGGGAGTCAACTGGCGCCTTCTTAAAGCATATTTCTATTCAAAGAAAGCCCTTTCTTTTGAGTATCTTTATGTACAAATCCAGGTACATCTGCTCGTGCCGGTCGTTAGAGATAATTATTCGTGCCTTACGGTGACTTCAAGGTATGCCTGCTCGGTGTTCGTAGGCCTTGGAGTCCCATTCCCTTATTCTCATTTACTGTTGTATTTTCTTTCGGACAGTAATGTAGTAGTTACTCTAGTTGTAATCTGTAGAGCATATGACTCAATTCTACCGGTTTTGGGAAAGTATTTTATGAGATTCTATTTCAGGAGTTTATATTAGTTATTCAGCCTTGTGTTGGTATTTTGTTAATCATTTCTGTCAAGTTGTTATTAACTGTTAGGCTTACCTAGTCATAGGGACTAGGTGCCATCACGACATCCTATAGAGGGAAATTGGGGTCGTGACATAATGTTGGCTTGCCTAGCAAGTAGACGTTAGGCGTCATCACAGTCCCGTGGTTGGGATTTCGGGTCGTGACACCATTCTTTTTCATCCTTACATCAAGATCTTTTTAATTCACATAGTCTTCTGTTGGGAACATGGATGCGTAATAAGTCATGAGATTTGAATAATATCCTGAAGTTTGAACACTGAGTCTTGAAATTCAAAATTGAATCGTGGAGTTCGAAATTTAGGACATTATGTCCTGAGTTTTGAACTGTGGAGTTCGAACATCAAAACATCATCATCTCCTGAATTTTGAACTGTGGAATTCAAATTTCAAGCTTGGATATATCCTCAACTTTAGGCCTAAGTTCGAATAACATTATCACGACCCGGAATCCCAACCACGAGGTCGTGATGGCGCCTAACGTCTACTTGCTAGGCAAGCCAACATTAGTTAACCATTTTAATAATTAAACAGTTCAAAAAAGAATAATAACAATTACTAACGAAGATTAAAGATGAAATACATGAAATAAATCCTTAACGTAACACAGTCTAACTCAACTCCCAGAAGTCTGGCGTCACCAGTACATGAGCAACTAGAAGTCTACAAATATAGTTTGAAATAAATACAACTGCTCGAATGAGATAAACAGTAAAGATAGGAAATAGAAGGAGACTTCAGGGTCTATGAATGCCAGCAGCTCTATCTCAAGTCTCCGAAGCAGCTATGATCTGAGCAGACGCAACTCTAAGCACCATTGGGACTAATACCAATATCTGCACAAGAAATATAGAAATGTAGTATGAGCACAAATGACCTAATGTACTCCATAAATGTCGAGTCTAACCTCGAAAAGGTACTGATGAGGCTATGACAAGATACCTATGTAAAAATCCTGTACAGATATATATATATATATACAAAGCAGCAAAATAACAAGTAGAACGATAAAATATTAACTGGGAGGGGACATGCGAAAGAGAAAATATCATAAAAACGGCAAGTGAGAAATCACAAAATAACACCTTCTGAAACAAGCTACAATATACGCAAGTGAATCACAAATCAAAGAATCAAATAAGGTAATGAAATAAAGATGGAACGGCATCACCCTTCGTGCTTTTGCTCTCATCCTCACCATGTGATATCATAAATAAAATGGCACAGCATCACCCTTCATGCTTTTACTCACCGGCACAACATCATCCTTCGTGCTTTTACTCTCTCAATCTCTCAATATATGATAATGAATTCAAATAAGTCATGGAAACACCCTTCATGCTTTTCACTCTTCCTCACCAATCAAAAATACAAATCCAAATAATAAATGCAAGGCGAGAAACAATTTCACTTCTATTAGTGAGCCATGATAACAAATTCAACTTCCAAAATTCACAACATCTTAAAAAATAAACGATAAATATGAGGCGAATAATTAAAAGTAATAATCTAACCTAAGCATGAAAATCAAAGTAAAATAAACAACTTAGAACAAGAAACAATTCCTACCCGCATGCTTTAACCCAATAACAAAGCATATGTACTCGTCACCTTGCATATACGTCATTCCCGCACATAATTCACGAAGCAAATAAACCAACGAGTCCTAATCCCTCAGTCAAGGTTAACAACGACGCTTACCTCATTCCGCAACCAAAGCAATCAACCAACCACGGCTTTTCCTTTTGCACAAGCCTCCAAACCAACCAAATCAAGCAAATTATCGATCAAACAGTTTAAAATAAGCTTTAGAAACTACCAATTAATGAAAAAGGTTCAATTTTGATCATTTTTAAAAAAGTCAATAAAAGTCAACCTCGGGCCCGCTTGTTCAAATCTCGAGGTTCAGACTAAAATCCAATTACCCATTTACCCCCGAGCTCGGTTATATGATTTGTTTCAAAATCTGACCTTAATTGGAGGTTTAAATCTCAAATTTACAAAATCTCCAATTTCTACCATGAAAATCCTAGATTTGATGTTGAAAACACATGAAAAGTAATGGGTAATTGAAAAGAGATAGATAAAAGTTGCTTATCAATCTGAGGCTCCATAGTGGGTGCTATTGCACAAGCTCTAGGATAAGCATTGCCTCTGCCTCTGCATCGACCCCTGCCTCTGCCCCGGCCCCTACCCCTGCTAGTGGCTGCAACAGGGGGCTCCGGCTTCTGCCCACTATAGATGTTGTGCGTGTTCTCACCATTTTCCAGATAACAAGAATGGAATGTTTCAAACATCACTAATAGAATAAAATCACACGATGGGGAAAGAAAAAAGTGAAATTTTTCCTAAAGCTCCATAGCCTCTAGAAGATATGTATAGACGTCTCCATACTGACCCTCTAGACTCTACTAACCTTGCTCATGACTCGTGAGACCTAAGAGACCTAGTACTCTGATACCAATTTGTCACGACCCGGAATCCCAACCTCGGGGTCGTGATGATGCCTAAAGTCCACTTGCTAGGCAAGCCAACATTAGTAAAATCATTTTAATAATTAAACAGTTCAAAAAAAAATAATAACAATTATTAACAAGGATTAAAGATGAAATACATGAAATAAACCCTTAACATAACATGGTCTAACTCAAATCCCAGAAGTCGGGTGTCATCAGTACTTGAGCAACTAAAAGTCTGTTAGTATAGTTTGAAATAAATACAGTTTTTCGAATGATATAAACAATAAAGATAGGAAATAGAAGGGGACTTCAGGGTCGGCGAACGCCAGTAGCTCTACTTCAAGTCTCCGAAGAAGCTATGATACAAGCAGACACACCTCTAAGCTCAGTTGGGACCAATACCAGTATCTGCACATGAAATGCAGAAGTGTAGTATGAGTACAACCGACCCAATATACTCTGTAAGTATCAAGCCTAACCTCGACGAGGTAGTGACAAGGCTATTACAAGACACCTACCATTCCTAAAATCCAACCAAAGATTATATACCAACTAGGTACCTTTGAAAAATTAGGTTTAAAACAAGTAGTTAAAACTACAGAAGAAACTATCACAGTAGATAATGATCATGCTACTTTTAGATTATTATCTGAGAATGTTTTAGCCCCTTATAGAGAATCTCATAGATTTTTGCATATTGGTTTAATACAAGTTGCTTTCAAGCCAGTTACATTAAGAGGCTTACCTGAAAGCTTTATAGCAGCTCCAAGAGATGGCAAAAACCAAAACTGGAAAAAATCCCTAATAGGGACAGTACAAACCAGTTCGGCTTATGCCTCTGTATATTTTAAGGCTTATCCTAATTTGCAAATTTCGTTGAGTGATGAAAACTCTTTGAATACTCTAATATTGAGTATCAAACTTCATGGATAAGATTATATGCCAGGAACAGAAGTAATATGTATCTGTTATAGGATTTATTATAAGCCTTTATATACTTTGAATCCTATGTGCAAAATCATGGATTTCAAAAATAAAACTATTTTGATAGAAACTAATTTCGGCAAATCTAAAGTTATTACCAGAAGACCTATTAAGTGGAATGAAATAGACTTTCCCAAAGAATGGGTTCTTGAGGAAGCAATAGCTCCTCGAAATAATATTAACAGTGAAATCACAGAAGTTGAAAAAGCTTCTGATGGAACTGTTAAGATCAGGTTCAATGAACTGGATCAAATTGATAATATCAGTTATTCATCTAGATTAACTAGATCCAACTCCTCATACATCTCTCCTATTGATTATAAGGTAGATTTTCCTTCAAGGGCATCTACATCACAGATTAGAGAAAATGATAGAATTGATATTATAAAAATTAGCACAGATAATATTGCTAGTGCTATACCAGACCCAACTGAATCCGAAATGGATTTTTCAAACGGTTTACATGGATAGAGACCAAATAGATTTTAGCCCGGGATCACCGGCAAGAAAATTAATTTCTGCAGAATTTAAAAAACCCAGATGGGAACTTTTTAGAAACTATTTTTTTGATAACTTCAATGAAAAACTAATAAAATTTTTCCAAGATGATTTTTATAATGACATTAGTAGACATAACAAGATTATAGCTTTTGTGCCACGGTTTATGTCTAAATATGTTAGTGGTTATATTTCCATGCTAGAAAGAGATTATAAGCTCAGTAGTGGGAAAGTTACTAAATCTGTTTCCCACCCCAAACATCTTTCCAAATGGGAGAAAAAGATAAGGTTATATATTATACTGCTTTTTCTAAATTGTTTGATGATAATACTGGTACTATTACTGTTAGAAATTTAAATACGATGTTGACTCAGAATAATTATACAAACATCTATGTTAGTATTCTGGGTGAACAGGTAGCTTCTATTAGTGATAGATTGGACAAGCTTATAGCAGAAGTCCAAAAAATTAGCAACAAGGATACTATAAAAGGTAAGGAGCAAATAGCGACTGCCAGTATCCAACCCCCTCCAGAAGTCAAAGACTTTAAATTGAAAAGTCTCGATGACTTGGAGAAACTACTTAATAAGAAATTTGAAGGATTTAGAATTAGTCCTTTAAATTTAGAAAATTTATCTAGCGAAGAAAGAAAGGAACAACTTTCTGATGAGATTAATAAAATCTTAGATAAGTTTGCTAGAAAGCCAGTACAAAGAATGTACTATTATCATAGACCGATATCTCAGGATGTTTTACTAGAAGAACCTGAGCCCAATTACTTCTCACAAAGTTATAGTGGTAAGGAAATCTATGAATGGAACATAGATGGATTCAGAGATAGACAGATTTATATTCAGGTACATAGAATGCTTATGTATAGTACTATTTGTAAGGTAAATAATAATTCTGAAAAAGCTATTGCTGATATGATTATAGCTGGGTTTACTGGCCAACTGAAAGGCTGGTGGGATAATTATTTGACTAATAGTCAAAGGGCAGATATCTTAGGAGCTGTTAAGATAGAAAATGGCCATAATGTTCAGAACATAGTCTATTCTTTAGTTCTCAATATTATAGAACATTTCTCAGGAAAATGGTCAGATAATAGTGAGACCATTAGGACTATGCTTCAAAATCTTAGGTGTCATACACTTACAGAGTTTAGATGGTATAAGGATGTATTTCTATCCATAGTTATGGAATTACCCGAGTGTAGTAGTACTCACTGGAAGTCTAAGTTTATAGATGGGCTTCCCACTTTATTTGCTGATAGAATTAGAAAGACCTTAGAGGTACTGCTACGAGTATAGATTATAATAATTATACTTATGGTAAGTTAATTAGTGTATGCACTCAGGAAGGTTTAGCTCTTTGTAATGAGATTAAGCTAAACCAAGAGATTAAAAAATACCGTCTAAATGAAAGACAGCAATTAGGAGAGTTTTGTGAGCAATTTACCATAGATATCCCCAAAATTAAGAAACCTCATAGGAAGAAGAAAGATCAGAAAGAACCTTATAGGTATAAGAGAAAGAAGTGGAGAAATCCTGGAAAAAGAAGAGAAGACCGAAAAGAGAAGGTCTAGTTATAAGAAGAAAAAGGATTTTATTAAGTCTATTAAGCCAGATGCATGTTATAAGTGTGGCAAAGTAGGGCATTATGCCAAAGATTGTAAGGTTAAAGATAAGATCAAAAACCTTAGATTTAGATGATATCATTAAGGATTCGTTATATAAGATCCTGCTAAATTTATCCCCATATTGCAGTGACACAGAATCTTCAACCGATGAAGATTTGAAGGTGTTACAGAATGAAGAATATTATTCTTCGTCGGAAACAGAATGTGAACCCTGTAAACAAGGCCAGTGTTGTAATAACAGCACAGAGGATGAATTTTATAATATTTATTCGCAGTTTAAGGACCTAGATATTAACGTCCTTACCAATGACAGTTTATTAGAACACCTTAGAGTCATTAAGGATCCTGAGTTAAAATCCCAGATTATAGATAGGATAGATCCCATTAAGGATAATAGTCCTAAGGATTCTGTAGTTGAAGAAATTCCTTCTCAAAAGGGTCCTTATACAATTTTTGATAAAAAGAGGATTTTAAAAGAAAAATCCCAGGCCATTGATAGGTCAACCACTGTTCAAGACTTGAAGGAGGAGATTAATAATCTCAAGAATGAAGTCTCGAATCTAAAGGCTTCTAATATAGCCTTAGATAAGAGGATTATTAAGTTAGAAAATCCTCAGGTTATCCCAAATTCAGAATTCAGTACTGATATTATTGAATTAGAATTAGGTCCTAGTACTTCTAATAAAGAAGTAAGAGATGACTTTTTAGGAACTGTTGATCTTCATGACAATGAATTTTTGCAGAAATTACAGTTCTTTACTACACAAAAGTTTCTAATAAAGGTAACTCTTTTGATTGATTATAATTTCAAGAAAGAGTTTGTTGCATTATTTGATAGCGTAGCAGATTTGAATTGTATGAAAGAAGGAATAATACCTTCTAGATATTTTTATAAAATCACTCATAGATTAAAGAATCCTAGTGGTCAGCATATGAGTATTACTTATAAATTACCTAAAGCCTTTATTTGTAAAAATAATATTTGTTTTTGTGAAAATTTTATTTTAATAAAAGATATTCATCAGGAGATAATATTAGGTGTGCTATTTTTTCATAAAATTATGCCTTTCACTAACTGGGATACTAATAGCTTTATAGGTACATACAATGGAAAATCGATTACTTTTGAGTTTATAACTCAGCCAATTCAAAGATTTTTGAATGAAATTATTTCTAATAACATTACTGCAAAAAATAAGCAGATTGATTTTCTCAAAAATGAAATTTGCAGTCTCACTATTGAGCAGGATTTAAATGCTCCAAAGTTAATAGAAAAAATTGATTTGTTAAGAAATCAGTTTTCTTTACAAATTTCCGGAAACCATCCAAACCAATTTTGGAACAGGAAACGTCATATAGTAAGTCTTCCTTATGAAGAAAGCTTTTCAGAGGTAATATCCCAACTAAAGCTAGGCCGTGCCAAATGAATTCCGAATATTTGGAATTATGCAAAAGGAAATTGATTCTCTAATAGAGAAAGGTTTAATAAAACCTTCAAAGTCACAATGGTCTTGTACTGCTTTTTATGTTAATAAAAATGCAGAACAGGAACGTGGAGTTTCTAGACTTGTTATAAACTATAAGCATTTAGATATCCCATCCCTAATAAAAAAGATTTATTGGATAGATTACATGATGCGATTATTTTCTCAAAGTTCGATTTAAAATGAGGCTATTGGCAGATTCAAATAACTGAATCAGATAGATATAAAATCGCTTTTAATGTCCCAATGGGTCAATATGAATGGAATGTTATGCCATTTGGTTTGAAGAATGCTCCTTCTGAATTTCAGAAGATTATGGATGATATCTTTATTTCCTATACTAATTTTATAATTGTTTATATTGATGATATTTTAGTATTTTCAAAAAATATTGAAAGTCATTTTCGGCACTTAGAAATATTTAGAAAAGTTATTATACAAAATTGTTTGGTTATTTCTAAACCAAAGATGAATCTTTTCCAGACTAATATTAGATTTTTATGTCATAATATTGAAAAAGGGAAAATAATTCCTATTAATCGTAGAATTTGCTTCTAAATTCCTTGATATTATTACTGACAAAACTCAATTGCAGAGATTTTTGGGCAGTCTTAATTTTATTTCTCCCTTTATAAAGGATCTAGCTAAAGATACTACTGTTCTTTATGATAGACTTAAGAAGAATCCAAAACCTTGGACTAATAATCATAAAAAGGCTGTTCGTATTATAAAACAAAAGGTTAATAACCTTCCATGTTTAACACTTGCTAATCCTAATTAGAATAAAGTGGTTGAAACTGACGCTTCTGATATAGGTTATGGTGGAATATTGAAATAGATATGTCCTAGTAATAAACAAGAATTTCTTGTCCAATTTTATTCTGGGAAATGGAATAATTCTCAGAAAAATTATGCGACTGTTGCTAAAGAAATTCTGGCTATAGTCAAATGTGTATTGAAGTTTCAGACTGATTTATATAACCAAAAGTTTATAATAAAAACTGATTGTCATGCAGCTAGATTTATCTTTAATGAAGATTTTAAGCATGATGTTTCGAAACAAATGTTTGCAAGATGGCAAGCATTACTAGCTCCATTTGATTTTGAAATTATTTATAAAAAGGGTAGTGATAATAATCTCCCTGATTTTCTTACTCGAGAATATTTGAATTCCTAATTCCTTGTGTTTCATTGTGCAGATGAGACCACAATATACATCCCCTCGAGGGAGGGGAAGAGGAACTGGTAGAGGCAGAGGTAATATCCTTGCCCAAATTGGTAACCAAAAACTAATAGCTGCTAATTTTACAGAAAGCTCGGGGGTTAATACGGACCACCCTATGTATAAAGAGTTTATGGATTTCATAAAATCGAAACAGGATTCGGGTAATAACCCACCTTCATACTCAACAGCCTTAACGGAAGAAGGCCAAGAAGGAAATGAGATTTACAGCCAAAGTTCACAAAAAGAATTAATAATTCTTTTAGAACAATCTGACCTTAAATGGAAAGATAATCCCTGGCAGATAATGACGAGGTACTTAGATACAGCATCATATGCCTCTATTGCTTATAAGTATAGAATAAATTTTGAATTAGTTCTATTATGGACAAATTCAGCTGAAATTCAGCATTTCTATCCATCGACCACAAGGAAGGTTTATAACTTTTCTAAAATCATTATTAAGCATATCATTCCTGCTGATGAATGGGGAATCAGTACATTAAAAGAAAGGGATTATATCCACTCGGAACAGAAAATTTCTGTTAAGTTTAACTATTGGGATTATATCCAAAGTTTTAATAAAACTTTCTTATATGAAAATTCTAACCGAAAACATTCATGGTTTATAAAGATCTGTTCTAATGTTTTTGAACAGAATGTACCAAATTGGTTCTGTGAATGGTGGACTACATATGGCCCATCAATAGATATTTTACCAGAAAATTATAAGAGTTTATACACTCAGTGGGTAGAATTATCTCCTAAATTAATCAGTCTACAGAAAGATAATATTTTCTTTGAAGGAATGACCCTGATGTATTTTTTCATAGAATTTTCAATCCCATGGATTATGAAATGGGATATTGAAGTTGATTATACCATCAAGGGATTTCCATGTCTTAATAGGATATTTTATACTAAGTTTTGGAGCAAAATGCTTCACAAAGACAAAGAAGGAAACGTCCATGGACAAGAAACTATAGATAATATCAACAAGGCATTGGAGAGTTACAATGCAAGAAGTAAAGCCAGTAATACTGAAGATGAGGTCAGCTCTTTCAAACACATAACCAGAAAGTTACAAATGAAAAAGAGTGCAGTTTCAAAAAAGGAGATTATAGCCTCCTATCTCGAAGAAGTCAGGAAAGATTTAGCCAAGAATTTTGACACAAAAATTTAAGATGATGTGTCAATGGAGTCAATAAGTAATACCACAGATAAGGACATCTGTTTAGCGGGAGAATCCCGAGAAGTTCATACAGAACAGATCAATATTAAAGAAATCGAAGAATTTCTACCGAAAATGAAGGAAAATGCAGAAGAATCCTCATCACCAAAAAATAACAAATGCAAAACAGTCGTTGGAAAATAATTGAAAGCCTCCCATTAGAATTATTGGAATAATAAGACAAATTAGCTTTTATAAAGTAACTGACTCCACCATGTTAAGTTGTCGGCCACAGAATCTACTTTAATAAAGTAGAGTGTCATTTTCTTCTTTTCTTTTCTTTGTTGGCCACGAATAAATAATAGTGTCGGCCATTTTATTGTCCATTTTTTGGAGTTTTCTTTAAGTAGATCCATTATATAAGAATCTTAGGTTGGAGGTAAGGGAAGGGTTTTTTTTTAGGAAATATTCAGTCAGTCCTCTTGTAAACATTCTCTGTAATGGTTTTATTTTTGTAAATCAAAAAAATCAAAAAGAACTACTTTGTTACAACCTAGGAGGTCTCAGGTATTTTTATTTTCTTCTGTTTAAATTTTAATTTCTTATTTGAATATTTAGCCTAAATGATAGGCTAAATAATTATGTGTTAAACTTAGGATTCTTGAACTATTCTGAAATCATGCTCTAGTATTAATTTGATTGCTGTACTTTTTCCGATGTTGCTTAGGTTAAAGGTATAAACCCAGGCAGTTCTGAGTTAGATAGTAAGCTCTGGTTATAGAAGCATAACCGGTGGCCTTCGCAGAACCCGTTTTTAAGCCAAGGTGGGCGTTGTAGAAGGGTTAGTAGGTGAGGTCGTGGTTTAGTGTTTACTAACTAGCTCATAATTTGACAGGGTTTCCACCTTAGTAATCCTCCATGTAGCAAGTCGAAGCGATCCGGCACACAAATGGTAGCAAAATGACAAGTAGAACGATAAAATATTAATTGGGAGGGGACATGCGAAAGGGGAAATATCATAAAAACGGTAGGTATGAAATCACAAAATAACACCTTCCAAAATAAGCAACAATAAAATCAGGTAAATCACCAATCCGAAAATCAAATGAGGTAATGAAATAAACATGGCACGGCATCACCCTTCGTGTTTTTACTCTCACCTTCACCATGTGATATCATAAATAAAATGGCACGGCATCACCCTTCGTGCTTTTATTCTCTCAATCTCTCAATGTATGATAACGAATGCAAATAAGGCACAGCAACATCCTTTGTGCTTTTTTCTATTCCTCACCAATCAACAATACAAATCCAAATAATAAATGCAAGGCGGGAAATAATTTCACTTCAATTAAGTAGCCATGATAACAAATTCAACTTCCAAAATTCACAACATCTTCCAAAAATAAACAATAAATATTAGGTGAATAATCAAAACTAATAATCTAACCTAAGCTTGGAAATCAAAGTCAAATAAACAACTTAGAACAAGAAACAATTCCCACCAGCATGCTTTAACCCAATAAAAATGCATATATACTCGTCATCTCACATATACGCCATTCCCGCACATAATTCACGTAGAAAATAAACCAACGAGTCCTAATCCCTCAAGTAAAGGTTAACCACGAAACTTACCTCACTCCACAACCAAAGCAATCAACCAACAACAAGCCTTCAAACCAACCAAATCTAGTAAATTATCGATCAAATGGTTTGAAACAATCTTTAGGAATTATCCATTAATGAAAAAAGTTCAATTTTGATCATTTTTTAAAAAGTCAAAAAAAGTCAAACCCGGGCTAGCTTGGTAAAAACTCGAGGTTCGGACCAAAATCCGATTATGCATTCACCCTTGAGCCCAGTTATGTGATTTGTTTTGAAATCCGACTTCAAATTGAGGTCTAAATCTCAATTTTACAAAATTCTCAATTTCTACCCAAATCCCTAATTTCTACCATGAAAATCCGAGATTTGATGTTGAAAACACATGAAAAGTAATGGATAATTGAAAAGAGATGGATTAAAGTTGCTTACCAATAATTTTGGGAAGAAACTTCTCTTGAAAAATCGCCTCTAGAGTGTTTAGGGTTGAGAAATGGTGTAAAATGAGCTAAGTTCCAATGTTTTCATCTTTTACCCAGCTGCAGGTATCGCATTTGCGAACAATTGCCTATAAACGCGAGAAACAAGCCGCAAATGCGAACTGTTCCCCAGTCTGATGTAGTTGCAATTGCAACAAAACCATCATAAATGATGCTCGTCCAACCGCAAATGCGATCAAAGGTTCGCATTTGTGAACCTGCCTTGTCCTAGTGCTCAGCCGCAAATGCGAACAAGTCATCGCAAAAGCGAAGTCTGAGATGTCCGCATTTGCGAACATTTCTTCGCAAATGTGAAGTCTATCCTACCCAGTCCCCTATTGCATTGCGAATAGGTCATCGCAAATGCGAGACCTGCAGTCCAGCACCAGAACTGAAACACACCAGCAGTCTTCAACCAACTCAAACTCATCAGAAACGCGTCTGAAACTCACCCCCAGCCCCTCGGGCTCCAAGCCAAACATACACACAAGTGTAATGATATCATACAAACTCGCTCGCGCAATCGAATCACAAAAATAACATCTAAAACTACAAATCAACCCTCAAAACATATGAAATTTCAAAGGGAAACTCAAGAAAAAGTAAAATCACTACTTACCGTCCGAATCATAACAAACCAACTCTGAATTGCACCATGCAGACAAGTTTCAAATAATAAAAAGTACCTATACCAAGTCCAGAAACCAAAATCCAAACCTGGTAGCTATAAAGTCAACCTACGGTCAAACCTAAGAAATATTTAAACCTTCAAGTTACTTGCTTTCGGCAAAACAAGTTAAATCAAGTTAGAGACTTCCGAATTCAATTTCGGGCATACTCCCAAGTCCAAAATCACGATACAAACCTGTTAAAATTGTCAAAATACCGATCCGGTGTCGTTTTCAAAAAATTTTGACCGTAGTCAACCCAAGTTATTTAAAGCCAAAAATCATATTTTCTTTAAATTTTCCATAAATGCTTTTCGGAAAAAAGACACAGAATGAGCATGCAGATCGAGAAACATCAAATGGAACTAATAAAGGTCTTGGAACACAAAAATAAGGGCTAAAATTCAAAACGACCTATCGGGTCGTCATAAACATAGTTCAAACTTCAAAAATTATTCAAGTGTCAGGTTTGTGTCACTAAAGAAGTAATGAACGAGATCCACATATTTGTAACCATATTTAGCCGCAACATGAATCATGTAAAGACCATCTTTTGATTAAAAATTAGGCAAATTAGGGTTTCTGGTGACAAGAATTTTCGCAGAATCTAAGTTGCCAAACTGAGCAGCATAACGAAGAGATATTTCCCCAAAACCATCTTTAATGGCTAACGCATCATTCGCCATCGATCAAGAAAATTTTCTATGAATGTGATAATACTTGATTCTTTATCTTTCTTCAAGAGTATGTTTGCTTTTTCACTTCATCTCTTTTTTATCATTTGCATGGAATGTTAACAAAGCTTTCTGAATTGCTAACGCATCAATAATTGTGGTCTTTCCTAAAAATTGAATTGAGATGCCAATTAAAGGGCTTGAAGAAAACAACCACATCTATCCATAACAATGTTTGCCTTCCTAAATTCCATTTATAGTCATGCATCCAGCTATATTAATATCCTTCCATGCATGATCAAGTCATAAAGAAATGACAAATATATATATATATATATATATATATATATATATATTGTGTGGGGCTTCAATGGTATTTTGTTCAAAATTTTGAAAATAGTTTCGCAACAACAAGTGCTCCTTGATATATGAACTAGTTAATATCTGCCTATATAAATTATTTATTTCCATAGTGTTTTCTTCTTAGTTAGGACCATGTAAATTTTGAGAGCTTCTAGATTATTTGAAATAACTTCTCCCCATGTGATCTTAAATCTACTTTTTCCCCCTTTTACATTCAAATATCTATCTTTCCATATATATAAGATACGAATAATATGACCAAATCACTCGGGCTTCATCCTCTTTCCTTTCCTTATTGTATGGTACTTGTACCTTTTGTCTGATGTGATCACTTTTAGTTTTCTTTTCAAAATCTTATATGACAAAATAATTATATTAAAATCCCCATTTCTATAACATGCATCTCATTCAGCTGTAAGTGAGTCACAATAAAAATTTTAAGTCTACAGGTATGCCAATTCCAGTCAAACAAGAGTGTAGCGGATCCAACATCAAACAAATTTTGAGTGTGAAAGGAAACAAAAATCAAAATTCTATTGGTAAATTCTAAAATTGCATACACCATTATAATACATATAATTAAAGATTTTAAAAGGAACGGGATCGAAATAATCAGGCGTCATGCAATATTTAACAAAGCAAACCTTGGGCGTCGACCATAAATAAGACAATAAAGAAATATATACTACTAGAGGCATAGTAATTTATTATGATGCTGAATTGCCCTACATATGATTCAATGATATAAAAGCAAATACAAATTTTGAGACAATAATTCTTCCCCTAGTCAAAAAAAATTTTAAGGCTAAATTGTGGGTGTTGTGTGTTAGTATATGAGAAGGAAGGATCTTCAATTTATAGAAATCCAAAACCTTTTCATCCAACAAAGAGGTTAACCTAATATAAAAATAATTAAATTTTTTTCGAAAAAGTAAAAAAAAAAACAATTATTTTAAGTTCTTTGCTCTTCCTTGAGAAAAAGATAAAATCCAAATATGGTAAATAAAATCATGGCAGTGTCACGACCCAACTCCTACCGGAGCTGTGACGGTGCCCAACACTACTTGTCAGGCAAGCCACCAGTTACATAATAGCTTAACATTTGAATAAACATGGTTTAATAAACTCAACAGCGGAAATGTCATAATTATCTGATAAAAACAATAACAATACTGCTACAACCATCCCCAATATCTAGTGTCAACAAATACATGAGCACTACTGAATATCAAAATATAAGGCCACATCCTGAATACAACTGTCTGAATAGAAGAACAATAATAATAGATAATGAAAGAGAACTTCACGGTCCGCGAACGGTATAATAGCTACCTCGTAGTCTCTCAAGCTGGTAGCAACAAAACGCTAGAGATCACCTCGTCCGGAAACACCCGGATCTGCACACGATGTGCAGAGTGGAGTATGAGTACCACCGACCCCATGTACTCAATACGTAGCAACACTAACCTTGGGTTGAAAGCAGCGACGAGCTCATAAGAAACAGTTAGAGAGCAACATTTAACAACTGATAACAACCTAGGATATGAAAGGAATGATATAAGTAATTAACTCAATCATGCTATGTCCATTTTGTTTAAAATAAAGAAATTTAGACATGCTTTCAAGTATAATATTTAAAGCCCAATATCACGGTGGATCCACACAAAAAATCACACTTAGCACTGTATGGATGCCTGGAATAAAGCCCATCATCAAGCACGTGTATAAAACACTGTGCCAGCGCCCATTACTCGCATGTCAGGCTCCCGAGGGGCGGATCCTGCCCAATCGCTAATCATAATCATTTAGCCCAATAGTAGGGCCTAGTGCACGCGTTGCCCCAAAACAATAACACTTAGCCCGCTATGGTCCTGGCATACGCGTCACCTCAACATTAATACCAAATCGGCTCCATGGCCCAAACTCAATCATAGATTATGCAAGTCTCACATAATTACGTCTCCCAATACTCAGTTCAACAATGGTACACATATGAGGCTTCAACGACATGTGAGGAATCAAATAAGCAAGTACTCAGACAGAGATTTCATATACGGATATAGTATCATGACTGAGAGCATGTGTACAATTAAGGCATATAGCTCATAACAACAAGAACAGCCCTATCAAATCTCAAATAATTAGTGCATAGCCTAGACATGATGTCTAACATGAATCACAGTTCAAATAATCGAACAAGTAGGGAAATACAAGTACCATAAGTTATGATAGCAACACAAGTCTAGGAATAGTTTAAAAATATTCTCAAACCATGAATACACCGGTGCACGTACACACGCCCGTCACCTAGTGTCTACGTCATCCAAATACCTTCCATATAACGTATTTTCTAGGGTTGAATACCCTAAAATCCAAGTTTAAATGTGTTACTTACCTCAAGACGCGCAAATCAATATTCCAAAAGGCCCTTCCTTCACGAATCGGCCACCGAATGACTCGAATCTAGTCACAAACAACTTAATATCAACAAATAATGTCGTAGGAAACAACTTCAAATAATAAAGCTTCAATATTTATCAAAATTAAAAAGTCAACCTCGGGCGCGACCTCGAAACCCGACGAAATTCGCAAATTTCGGACACCATTCAATTTCGAGTCCAACCATACAAAAATCATCTAATTCTAACCACAAATCGACCCTCAAACCCTCAAATATCACTCTTTAATATCATAGTCCAAAAATTCCCAAATTCCATCTTAGATTCATGAAAATTAGGTGTAATAATCAATGGGTATTCAATATCTAACAACAAAACTGATTAGTCTTCACTTACCTCCTCAATTATGGTGAAAAGTTCTCCAAATATTGCCCTTAGCCGAACTCCTCAACTCCAAAAATGAAAAAAATGCCAAACCCTTCTATATATGTAGTCTTCCAGAGAAACCGCACCTACAGTCGCTCAACCGTAATTGCGGTCCCACTTCTGTGGAAAAGTGACCGCATCTGCGGTCACGGACCTTCAAACCAACATCCGCTTCTGCGGTAACATATGTGATTTTGCGCACGTGCACCTGCGCCTCAATGTCCGCTGCGGAAACACAATGCCACAATCCACTTCTCGTATCTGCGCTCCACTTCTCGTATCTGCGAGCTGGCAGATACGCAACAAAATTCTCACCTGCGCATTTCCCCAGCCCCAGCATATTCTGCACCAGCAATGGTCTGACTGCTTTTGCAGTCCCGTACCTACAACCAAATCCTCGCAGGTGCGGTTGTTCCAGAACTTGAAATTCTTCAGCATTACTCACTACTAGAAAACAGGTCAAAAGCGACCGAAAAAAGCGACCAAAGTTGGTCACAATTTGCCCAAAAGCGACCAAAACGGCCTGGTCAGTATTCAGGTGGTCACAAACAATTTGCGACCAACATTGGTCTCTACCACAAATATATATATATATATACACTATATTATATCTTAAATTTACTTTTTTTTATATATATATATATACATATAATAAATAAATCAATATATAATATAGTATAGCGTATTATATATATACTAAGTGTATTGCATATACTAAGTGTACTAAATTGATATAGTATAACGCTATACTATATATACACTATACAATACACTTAGTATATGC
>MCJB01044241.1:762648-813592 GCA_002018475.1 Nicotiana obtusifolia | reverse complement strand
CCTAAAAGAACCCGTCCCTGTGTTCCGAGCGCTTCGTGTTCATATATATATATATATATATATATATTATATTGATACGCACGCACGCTCCGTAGTACAACTTAACTGCATATTAATCCCTTGTATTACAAAAGTGTTAACGGCTTATATTTATTTAGACATGCAGTAAATACAAAAGTGAGTTTAATTTTGGCTAAATGTTGACATGAAAGCGACCAAATATGGTTGCAAATATATATACTTTAACATTAGCGACCAACCTTGGTCGCCCAAAGATATTCTGATTAAATTATATTTTCCAGTTAAGCGACCAACGTTGGTCGCATATCTCCCCCATATTTTATCCCTCAATAAGCGACCAAACTTGGTCGCAAATAATTATACTTTATATTTTGCGACCAAGGTTGGTCGCCAAATGGAAATCAGAAATATTTATATTTTCCATATATGCGACCAACGTTGGTCGCAAAGATTGCCCAAATGTTACCCGTCATATAGCGACCAAAGTTGGTCGCAATATTTAAACGTGGGTCCACATTAGCGACCAACTTTGGTCGCAAATTGTTAAGTTTCTTTACCAGATTGGTCTGACCAGTCCGGTCAACATGTTGACGACAAGTAGCGACCAACTTTGGTCACTAATATCTTTAAGTTTATTTTTTTTATTTTTTTTACAAGTTTAGCAATCAATTTTGGTCGCTATTTTAGGCAGACCAACGTTGGTCGCTAATTCTTGGTCGCTTTTTTGCTGTTTTTAGTAGTGACTACTAAATCCAAACATGGTCCGCAAATTATCTGAATTGCACCCGAGACCCCCTATACCCCATCCAAACATACTAACAAGTCCCAATATATGATACGAACTTACTCGAAGCCTCAAATCACATCAAGCAACATCAAAATAACAAATTGCACCCCAATTCAAGCCTATGAAACTAATAAACTTGCAACTTCTAAAACTGACGCCGAACCATATCAAGTGAACTCCGAATGACCTTAAGTTTTGCACACTAGTCCCAAATGACACAACAGACCTATTCCAACTCCCGGAACCAAAATCGGAACCCGATATCAACAAAATCAACTCTCAGTCAAACTTTCAGACCTTCTAAACCTTCAACTTTCCAATTTTCACAAAAAAGCCTCAAACCAACCTACGGACCTCCAAATCAATATCCGAACTTACGCCTAAGTCCAAAATCATCATACGAAGCTATCAGAACTATCAAAACTCCATTTTAGAGTCGTCTACACAAAAGACAAATTCCGATCAGCTCTTTCAACCTAAGCCTTCAACCTTGGGACTAAGTGTCCCAATTCACTCCAAAACCTCCGCGAAACCAATTCAACTACCCCGGCAAGATAGATAACCACAAATGAACACAGAAGAAGCAATAACTAGGGCAACAGGGCTACTATACACAAAACGACTGGCCGGATCGTTACATTCTCTCCCTCTTAAACAAACATTTGTCCTTGAAGGGGTCTAGAATCATACCTGAAGACTCAAATAGGTGTGGATAACAGCTCCGCATCTCCCACTCGGTCTCCCAAGTAGCCTCCTTGACTGGCTAGCCTCTCCATTAAACCTTTACTAATGCAATATTTTTTCATCTCAACTTTTGAACCTGCCAATACAAAATGGCCACCAGCTCCACATCATAAGTCAAATCCCTATCTAGCTGAACCGTGCTGAAGTTCAAAACATGTGACAGATCACTATAATACTTCCGGAGCATAGAAACATGAAACAATAGGTGAACCTCTCAAGCACCTCAAAAGGGCCAATAAATTGAGAACTCAACTTTCCCTTCTTCCCGCTCATCACACCCTTCATGGGCGAAACTCTGAGCAAAACCTTCTCATCCACCATATATGCAACATCACGAACCTTTCTATCAACATAACTCTTCTGTCTAGACTATGCCATACGAAGTCATTCCTGGATCCTTGACCTTCTCCATAGCATCACGGACCAAATCAGTGCCCAACAACCTAGCCTCCCCAGGCTCAAACCAACCAACCATAGAACGACATCTCCTCCCATACAAGGCCTCATAAGGAGCCATCTAGATACTTGGCCGAAAGTCGTTATTGTAGGCAAACTCTACTAATGGAAGGAACTGATCCCATGATACTCCGAAATCCATAACACAGGCACGTAACATATCCTCCAAGATCTAAATGGTGGGGTCATAGTGCTCGTCCGTCTGAGGAGGAATGTTGTACTCAACTGAACCCGTGTGCCCAACTCTCGTTGCACTGCTCTTCAAAACTGCAATGTGAACTGCGTGCCTCGGTCAGAAATGATGGAAATGGGCATGCCATGCAAGCGGATAATCTCCCGGCTGTAGAATCTGAGCCAACCGCTCTTCATAATAGAAACTCAACACCAGAATGAAGTGCGCGGACTTAGTCAACCGGTCGACAATAACCCAAACTGTGACATGCTGGCAGAGGCGGATCTAGGAATTAAAGTGTATGGATTCCTACCACAACTTCAAGTCAATATATCATAGTAGCCGAACTAAGGAACAAGTATCAATATTCAACATATATTTACAAAATAACAAAATACTTAAAGACAACATATAAATATAAATATTATCATTACAATTGTACTCGACGACTTGTCATGTTTTGAAAATGATCAATGATCGCATTATTTTGTACACTTTCAAATACTTCATCCTCTATACAACAAACTAAACAATCATTCAAAAATTCATCACCAATTCTGCTTCACAAGTCACTTTTAACGTATTTCATCGAAGAAAAAGATCTTTCTACCGTTGCAGTAGCGACAGGCAATATCAAACTTAACTTCACTAGCAAATAAACAAGTCTCCAAGTCATGTGCAAATTTATTTTAACCAATGTCTCTGAAAGATCTCCAAGGCTTTTCAAGTTAGAGAATTCATTGCCCGCCTCTCGCACATAGTCAATATAGACGTCAAGCTCACAACCAAGATCCTCAAGCATAGAATTAGTGAACACATTCGGATAGTGTGCTGCAAGTTTCATAATCCTGTCTTTTTCATAATTTGCAAAAGAATTATTTGGACGCAAACTAGTCATACCAAGAAGTAGATCAGTATTCACTTCACCGAAACGACTGTTAAGCTCCGAAAGTTGCAAATCAGTAACAGTATAGAAAACCTCTACACGCAAATGAATATGTAACACTTGATTTCTTACGCTTCGACTTTACACGAGAATAATTCATATCCATTTTGAGGATTACAATATCAAGCTTGACACAAAATAAAGAGACGTCTTCTACCAAAGAATTCCAACCAGATTCTCTCACAACTTGCAATTGTCTTTTTGCAAAACCAACAAGCTTCATGGCACTTACAATATCTTGATCGTTTTTTTTTTTTTTTTTTGCAAATCCAAATTTAAATCATATGTAAGTGCCAACACTTTCAACATTAAATGCAACATATACACAAACTCATATGATCTTATGTCATCCACTAGACTTTTTGCCATGATCTCTCATGATAATTTGAACCCTCAATTGCAAGAACTCCAAGTACATGAACAATTGATGAGAATAAACTAATAAAATTACAAACTGTCTTAAATGAGAACCCCAATGAGTATCACTTGCACTTTGAAGTCCAAGTTCTTGATTTAATCAGCTTCCCGTATGAACTTAACCAAGCACTAGTAGTTCCTCCAGTTTTTTTGCTTGATCATCTTGAAGCATCTCCCTGCCTTAAAAGAGCCTCCAACAATATTTAAAACATTTGCAAGAGTATCAAAATATTATTCTGCCTCATAATGTTTCTTTTGCAACAGCCACAAGAGTCAATTGCAGTTGATGAGAAAAACAATGTATGCAATATGCCGAAGGAGTATCATTCATAATCAAAGTTCTAAGGCCATTAGTTTCTCCCTGCATGTTACTAGCTCCATCATAGCCTTGTCCCCGTATCCAAAAGAAAAAAATAAATATTGCAGTAACGAATGTTAACCAAAAGATCACTTTGCAACATATTTTTTTCATTAATGTTACAAAGCTTGCACTTAAATTAATTCTTCGTAGCAAAATACTTCAAAGAAAGAACAAACTATAGTTAATTAATGGCTTAATAATAGACAAGATCTAAGTAGCTTTAGTACAATGGTAGAGATAAAAATGTGTATTGGCTTCCATGAAATCATAGAAAAAATTAAATCATTTTGGAGTTCCAATTTAATAATGTTCGGTGACTAACCTTTAAAGATCAGTTTTTCTTTAATTTCTTATACTATTTTTATATGCAATAAATACACTCCCCTGTTAAAAAATAAAATCTAAAACCCCAACTTCCTAAGTTAAATAAAAAACAAAAATTTACAAAATCTAGGAAAAGAAAATAATAAATATTAAAATATATGGTCCCCAACTCCAATCCCAGTGAATATTAATACACTACTTTTGCAAAAAATGGTCATGACAATGGTATAAAAAATTAAGACACATAATATTGTATTAGAGAAAAACAATTAAAAAAGAAGAAGGAGGAGGAGGGAGATCGAAATACCTGTTACAATGGAGTGGAAGTAAGTGAAGAAGTTAAAACCAGCTTTAAACTTTGAGTGGCAGCCTAAAGGTTAAAACCAGCGCATTGAAGAAGGAATGTGAAATTTTAAAACCCTAACTTTTCTTTGAAAGTTTGAATTGGGATTTGGAAGAAGGAAGTTTGAGAAACCTTTTTGACTTGTGTCCTTTTTAGTTTGAGTCAAGTCTTTATTATTATTATTTTAATTAAACAAATAGAGTAAAGTTAAAGGCTAAAAGCTGAAACTGACAAGGGAAAGTGCATGAAACTTTGTGCCAAAAAATATGGAAAAAAGTAAAGTATGCTGATAGGGATTCGATCTTGCACTGTGGGTTACGGGAAAATCAATTTGGCTTACACTCCTTACCATTGAACCAGCAAAATACTTTGTAACTGGGTTCCCATATAAATATTGTTATACATTTAATAGATTTCTTAATATAAATACAGGGTTTAGGCAAAAGCTACTGGGTAGATCCACCCATACCTATCATTGTAGATCCAACCCTGTCCGTAGGAGCTCGACAACGAAATCCATGGTAATACGCTCCGACTTCCACTCCAGTATCTCCAATCTCTGAATTTAACTCTTTCTAATGTTCATACTTCACCTGTTGAAAATTCAAACACGGAGAGACATAAGCAACAATATCTTTCTTCATTCTCCGCCACCAATAGTGTTGTTTCAAGTCACAGTACATCTTCATGACACCAGGGTGAATGGAATAGCACGAGCTGTGAGCCTCCTCAAGGATCAAATCTCTCAACCCATCAACATTTGGAACACAAATCTAGCCTCGAAGCTGCATAACACCATCATCACCAATCACTACCTCCTTAGCACCACCTTGCTGCACCTTATCATTCAACACCAATAAGTGAGAATCGTGAAACTGGTGAGCCTTGATACGCTCCAACAACGATTGAGCCATAACGCAAGCAAGAACCCGACTAGGCTCCGAAAGCTCCAATCTCACAAACTGATTGGCCAAGGCCTAAACATCTATGGCTAGTGGCCTCTCCGCTACCGGTAGATATGCCAAACTACCCATACTATCTGCCTTCCTACTCAATGTATCTTCCACCACATTGGCCTTTCCCGGAGTCTTTAAGCAACTCTAACCATCTCCACTACTGAAAATTAAGGTCCTTCTACTTGAGCAGATGCTGAAGACTCCGATGGTTGGTATAGACCTCACTATGAACACCGTACAGAAAGTGCCTCCAAATCTTCAATGCGTGAGCAATAACTGCCAACTCTAAGTCATGCACATGATAATTCTTCTCATGAACCTTCAACTGCCGAGACCCGTAGGCAATCACCCTACCATCCTGCATCAGTATCGCGCCAAGCCCAATACACGATGCATCACCATACACGGTGTAAGATCCCAAACCTGTAAGCAACACCAACACTAAGGTTGTAGTCAATGCAGTCTTGAGCTTCTGAAAATTCTCCTCACACTCCTTAGACCACCTGAATGGAGCACCCTTCTAGGTTAATCTATTCAAAGGTACAGCAATGGACGAGAAATCCTCCACAAAACGGCGATAGTAAACTGCCTAACCCAAGAAGCTCTGATTCTCTATAGCTAAAGACGGTGTAGGCTAACTCTAAACTGCCTCAATCTTCTTCCGATCTACCTTGATCTCCTCACTAAACACTACATGGCCCAAGAATGCCATTGAACCAAGCCAAAACTCGCACTTCGATAATTTAACATATAGATTCTTCTCCTTCAACTTCTGGAGTACAATTCTCAAATGCTGCTCATGATCCTCCTGGTCGCGTGAGTACACCAGTATATCATCAATGAATACCATGACGAATGAATCAAGATACGGATGGAATACGCTATTCATCAAATGCATAAAGGCTGCTGGGATATTGGTCAGCCCAAAATATGTCACAAGAAACTCGTAGTGACCATAGCGGGTCCTGAATGCCGTCTTCAGAATATCAGAATCTCAATCTTCGGCTGATGATACCCTGATCTCAAATCAATCTTCGAAAATAGTCTAGCACCATGAAGCTGGTCAAATAAGTTATCAATGTGCGGTAGTGGGTACTTGCTCTTAATTATGACTTTGTTCAACTGCTTGTAATCAGTACACATCCGCATAGTACCATCCTTCTTCTTCATAAATAAAACCGGTACACCGCAAGAAGACACACTAGGCCTGATGAATCCCTTATCAAGTAGCTCTTGATTTTGTTCCTTTAATTCCTTCAACTCTATTGGTGCCATACGATACGGAGGACTAGAGATGGTCTGAGTGCCCGGCACCAGGACAATACTAAAAGCAATGTCCTTGTCAGGAGGCATGCTCGGTAGATCTGCTAGAAACACATTTGGAAAGTCTCTCACTACCGGAACTGACTCAACGATAGGAGTATCAGCACTAATATCTATCACAAAGGCCAAGTATGCCAAACATCCCTCCTCAACCATCCATTGAGCCTTCAAGTATGAAATCACTCTACTACTAACATAATCCTGGGAGCCACTCCACTCTAACCTCGGTATCCCCAGTATTGCCAATGTCACGGTCTTGGCGTGATAATCTAGAATAGCATGACACGATGACAATCAATCCATGCCCAATATCACGTCAAAATCCACCATGCTGAGTTTAGAAGATCAACCCTCTGTAATAGGGGGGGCAATACTTTCTGACATGCCCCAACTATCCACAATCGTAGCAATCTCGAGTTGAAAATGACTATGGGGCCTGCATCGGACCCCAAGAACTAGAATAGCCACTGGAAGAACCCGGTACCGATGAACCCTGGAATGATGGAGCACGATATGAGCTCTAAGCTGAGAGTGCACTGAAAGATGACTAAGTTGGTCGAGTGCTGTGAGAACCGTGGCTAACTGATGCACCACGAGGATCCTGACGAGCCATCTAAGAGGGCATATAAGGAAGACCTCTACTGTGATGTGACTGACCTCCAGATGAAGTGCCACTAAAACCACCAAATCCACGGGACCTCTTGCCCTCCCCCTCCTCACGCTCAAGCCTGCGAACCAGCTCCAAGCGCCTAGCATTCTCGACCACCTGCTCAAACCTAGCATCCGTCTCGGCCTCTCCAACTAAACTTTAACGTAGGTCATAGTTGAGGCCATCGATGAACCTCATGATCCTCTCTCTCTCTCTCTTTTAGTAGGAACCAACCATATAGCATGACGGGCCAAATCTGCAAATCTCATCTTATATTGAGTCACAGTCCTCTCTCCCTGGCATAGCTGCTCAAAATCTCTACGCAACTCCTCTCTGCAAGTCTATGGAACAAACTTCTCTTAGAAGAGAACTGAGAACTCATGCCATGTAGATGGTGTTGTGCCAAAAGGCCTGCTCAACTCATAGGCCTGCCTCCATCTATAGCCTACCCCTGTCCGCTAAAAAGTAGTAAAGGCAACTCCACTAGTCTCCACAATACCCGTTGTGCGAAGAATCTGCTGACGCTGGTCTAGAAAATCCTGATCATCCTCTGCCTCCTCCCCACTGAACTCTGGAGGCTTAAGCCTCTCGAAACACTCCAATCTCTTCTGCTCCTCATTGCGCATGGGTGGACCAACCTCGGCTCGAGCAGCAGCAACCGGCTGAACTGGTAGTACCTCCGGTGTCTGAAGTCCCTGAGCTAACTGCTTCGGAGTATAGGCAGCAGGAGTCTGGGCACCTCCCCCAGCCTATGAAATGGCTTGTGCAGATGGAATTGAAAATGCCTGAGCCAGGCTCGTGCACACAGTCAAAATCTGAGCTAAGGCCTCCTGAAGACTTGGGATAACAATGGGTGCCGCTGGTGCCTGCGCTGGTCCCACCGGCTCAACCACATATGGTACTTGCTCCTCAGCTGGAGCAACTGGTGGCTCCACAGGTGCTACCTTAGCTGTAATATAAGATGCACCTCGGCTTCTACCGTAGCCCCTGCCTCTCGCGGCCCTAACTGATAGTACTAGTGCCTGATCAGTCGAGTGTGTCCTCACCATCTATGAGAGAATAGAAAATAGAAGTTCAGATCTGGAATTAACAAATCCGCATCACAAGAATGCAAGAGAATGAAGTTTTCTAACAGTTCGGTAGCCTCTCAAAGATAGTGCAGACATCTCTAAACTGATCCGTAAGACTCTACTAAACATGCTCATGAATTGTGAGACCTAAGCAACCTAGCACTCTGATACTAACTTGTCACGACCCAACTCCCACCGGAGCTGCGACGACGCCCAACACTACTTGCCAGGCAACCTAACAGTCACATAACAGCTTAACATTTGAATAAATATGGTTTAATAAACTCAACAGCGAAAATATCATAATTATCTCATAAAAACAATAACAATACTGATACAACCATCCCGAAAATCTAGTGTTAATAAGTACGTGGGCACTATTGAGTATCAAAATACAAGGCCAAATTCTAAATACAACTGTCCGGATAGAAGAACAGTAATAATAGATGATGAAAGAGAGCTTCAAGGTTTGCTCTATTATAGTGAAAAGTGCTAAAAAACTCGCCCTTAGCCGAACTCCACAACTCCAAAAATGAGAAAAATACCAAACTCTTCGACAACCAATCCATGCCTAATATCACGTCAAAATCCACCATGCTGAGTAGTAGAAGATCAACCCTCGTCTCATAACCTTCCAAACCTTCAACTTCCAACTTCCGCCAAAAAGCCTCAAACCAACCTACGGACGTCCTAATCAATATTCGGACATACGCCTAAGTCCAAATCACCATATGAATCTATCGGAACCATCAAAACTTCATTCCAGAGTCGTCTACACAAAAATCAAACTCCGATCAACTCTTTCAACTTAAGCCTTCAACCTTAGGATTAAGTGTCCCAGTTCACTCCGAGACCTCTCCGAAACCAATCCAACCACCCCGGCAAGTCACATAATGACAAATGAACACATCAGATGCAATAACTAGGGTAACGGGTCTACCATACATAAAACGACAGTCAAGTCATTACAGGCATTCTCTAACAATTCTCCCCATTTGACCTTAATTTCTTGATAAAAATTGATCTGACTTCTTCACATAATCTTCATCGGTGATTTTTGTCATGGTTAAAAGTAGGTATGAATTGAAAACTAGAGTTTGTCTGTTAAGTGAGCATGGGTTTATAATAATAGAGCACTTAGTTAAAAGTGAGCAGGATTAAAAATAAGTTGATAGTGGAGCTTATGCTTTAAAAGTAACCAAGAGCTAGAAGTTGGAGCTCATGTTTTAAAAGCAGGTAAGGGTCAAAGGTTGGAGCTCATGCGTTAAAAATAAGCATGGGTTGAAAATTAGAGCTCATCTTTAAAAGTAAATATGAGTTGATAATTGGAGCACATGCGCTAAAAGTAAGCATGAGTTAAAACTGAGTTTTGCGTTAAAAATAAGCATGAGTTAAAATGGGTTGAAAATAAGTATGGATAAAAATTGTTTCAAAATATATTTTTTGTAAAGATGAAGCAACAATAATATTGAATATGGTAGAAAGTTTTCTCCACATTGAGTAGCACTTTGTCACGACCCGAAAGCCCAACCGTAGGGTTAAATGGCGCCTAACATCCACTTGCTAGGCAAGCCAATGTTAGCTAATTACTTATCTGATTTTAACAAATTATAACAGAGTAGTGATAATTAGAAACTAATAAACTCGGGAATGAACAAAGTATTTATACAAATAACACGGTACTAAATCTACTCCCAGAAATTCAGAGTCACAAGTGCATGAGCAACAAGAATATTACAAATACGATCTGAAATAAGTATAACTATTTGAAACTAAACAAAAAGTAAAACATGATAAGGGGGACTTCAGGTACTACGAACGACAGCAGCTTTACCTCAAGTCTCCGAAAGTAGTTGAATTCGAGCAGTCTCCGCTACGCTCCGCTTGGACCAACACCAAGATCTGCACAAGAAATGCAGAAGTATAGCATGAATACATGTCACGACCCAAATCTCACATGTCCTGATGGCGCCTATCACAATACTATGCAAGCAGATAACCCCAAATAAACATGCATTTTTAATTTAAAGCATACTGAAATAATCTTAAATAGTAAACCTCATAATTAACCGATAAGAAAATACCGCGACTCAATACAAAATCCCCCAAAATTTGGGTGTCGTTGAGTACATGAGCATCTAAATGACAACATAGTCTGACTGTTAAAAACACTGTCTAGAAAGATAGAACAATACAAATAACTGAAAATAAGGAGAGTCAAGGTTTGCGGATACCAAGGAAGCTACATCGATAGTCTCCAACAGATAAAGCTCAAAAACTAGCAACTGCCATACCCGGAAGTACCTGGATCTGCAAACAAAGTGCAGAATGTAGCATGAGTACAACCGACCCAATGTACTCAATAAGTAACAAGACTAACCTTGGGCTGAAATCTATGACGAGCTCAACAGGTACAATCCAAATATAGATTTAAATAACTCAAAAATGTAGACATGCTTTCAAGTTTAACAGTTTAAGTTCAACACGGATAAAATATGGCAAGTGTGACTGATATGATGAATGATACATCTCTATATCAATATGTCAATTATGCATGCCAACAATAATGCAACACAATGATGAAATCATATGCATACTCTCGGAGTATTAATTCACTTAGTCCTCCTAATCACTCAGTCCTCACAATCACTCAGTCCTAACAGTCACTCAGTCCTCAAGGTCACGCAGCCCTCGCATTCACTCAGTCCTCCTAATCGCTCGGCACTCGCACTCAGTAGGTACCTGTGCTCACTGCTGGTAAGTCAGACTTCGGAGAGGCGGATCCTGCCCAAACGCTAAAATAAGCCAATCATGGCATGAATCAATAAATCCTGCTGTAGCGTGCAGCCTGATCCAATAAACATCACTCACAATCAGGCCCTCGGCCTCACTCAGTCATCAATCTCTCTAGTCTCTCGGGCTCACTAATATTATGATAATCAGCCCAAACAACGATGATATGATGTATCAATATATGGAAACAAAGACTGAGATATGATATACAAATGATAGATGTGACTGAATACATAGTTGCAAATTAAGAATAAAACAGCAACACGACCTTTGTGGGTCCCAACAATACTAGCATATAGCCTAAGCATGATTTCTAACATTAATCACAGCTCAATTTCTCTAACACATGGAGAATACGTGGATAATAACAAGATTATATGATTACACAGTTCCACGGAATTGAACGAGTCACAATTTCTACGGTGCACGTCCACGCGCCCGTCACCTAGCATGTGCGTCACCTCAACACAAACCACGTAACACGTAATTCAAGTATTTATACTCTCAGAACCAAGTTTAGAAGTGTTACTTACCTCAAACCGTGCAAATCTCTACTCCAACATGCCCTTGCCTCGCGAATCGGCCTCCGGACAACTCAAATCTAGACACAAATAGCTCGACACAATATACACAAGCTATAGAAATAAATTCCATATGATAAAGCTAAGTTCTTGAGCAAAAGTCAAAAAGTCAACTCAAAAAGTCAACCCCAGGCCCACGCCTCCGAATCCAACAAAAGTTACAAAATTCGAACACCCATTCAAGCACGAGGGCAATCATACCAAAATTACCAAATTCCGACACTAAATCGTCACTGAAATCCCCAAATCTTACTCTCTAACCCCTAGTCCAAAATTCCCGAAATTCCACCTTAAAAACACATAAACTAGGTGGGAAATTCAACAGGTATTCAATATTAATGAATAAAAATGATCAAAAGTGAGTTACCTCTTAAAATGTAGTGAAATCCCCTTCAAAAATCACCTTAATAGGAGATCCCAAAGTCCAAAAATGAATAAAATCTCGGAACCCTTCGAATATATACACTGCCCAGGCATTTCGCACCTGCGAAGCCAGGGGTCGCACCTATGATGCTGTTTTTGCATAGAAAACTTCCCTTCTGCGAAGCCCATTAAACACCCGACCTCCTGCACATGAGGTTCGCTCTTTGCACATGCGGGACCGCATCTGTGGACAACCTATCGATTCTGCGATCCAAGCCACACTGCCCAGCTCCGCTTCTGCAGAACACTTCGCGCATGAGCGCGTCCACTTCTGTGGATACTCCTCCATACCTATTCTTCTCAGCATCCTTCTCCCTTTTCGCACCTGCGCACACCTAACCACATATGCGGCTCCACACCTGTGTCCAATCCCTCCGTAGGTGCGATGACACCAGACCTGAAGCACTTCAGGATATCACCTAAGCCAAATTCGTTCCGTTAACCATCCGAAATCCACCCGAGGCCCCCGGGACCACAACCAAACATACCAACAAGTCCTAAAACACGATATGAACTTAGTCGAGGCCTCAACTCATATCAAACAACATCAAAAACACGAATCGCACCCCAATTCAAGCATCATGAAACTAATGAATTCCAAACTTCTACAATCGATGCTGAAACCTATTAAATCAATTCCGATTGACCTCAAATTTTACACACAAGTCATAAATGACAGTTGCCACTTCCGAACCAAAATCCGAACTCGGTAACTACAAAGTCAACTCTCAGTCAAACTTCTCAACTCTCCAAACTTCTATTTTTCCAACTTTTGCCAATTCAAGCCACAATCATCTACGGACCTCCAGATCAACATCCGGACACACTCCTAAGTCCAAAATCACCATATGGAGCTATCGGATCCATCAAAACTCCATTCCGTAATCATCTACCCATAAGTCAACATCTGGTCAACTCTTTCAACTTAGGCTTCCAACCTTGGGACTAAGTGTCCCGATTCATTCTGAAACATCCCCGGAACCGAACCAACTACCCCGAAAAGTTACATAACAACAAATAAGCATGGAATAAGCAATAAATAGGGGGAACAAGGCTATAATACTCAAAATGACCGACCGAGTCGTTACATCCTTCCCTTCTTAAACGAGCGTTCGTCCTCGAACAGGTCTAGAATTATACCTGGAGCCTCAAATAGGCATGGATATCTGCTCTGCATCTCCCCCTCGGTCTCCCAAGTAGCTTCCTCAATCGGTTGCCCTCTCCACTACACCTTCACTAAGCTATATTCCTTGACCTTAACTTCCGAACCTGCTGATCCAAAATGGCCTCCGGTTCCACATCATAAGTCAAATCCCCATCTAACTGAACCGTGCTAAAGTCCAAAACATGAGACGGATCGCCAACATACTTCCGGAGCATGGAAACATGAAACACTGAATGAACACTCGATAAATTAGGCGGCAATGCAAGCTTGTAAGCCACCTCCCCAATCCTCTCAAGCACCTCAAAAAGCCCCATATACTGAGGGCGCAACTTGCCCTTCTTACCTAACCTCATAACACCCTTCATGGGAAAAACTCTAAGCAGTACCTTCTCTCCTGCCATGTAAGCAACATTACAAACCTTCTGATCGGCGTAACTCTTCTGTCAAGACTACGCCGTGCGAAGCTGATCCTGAATCAACTTAACTTTGTCCAAAGCATCATGAACCAAGTCAGTACCCAATAGTCTAGCCTCACCTGGCTCAAACCAACCCATCAGAGACTGACACCATCTCCCACATAAAGCCTCATACGGAGCTATCTGAATGCTGATCGATAGTTGTTATTATAGGCAAACTCTGCAAGCGGCAGAAACTGATCCCATGAGCCCTCAAAATCCATGACACAAGCGCGTAGCATATCCTCCAATATCTGAATAGTGCGTTCAGACTGCCCGTCTGTCTAAGGGTGAAATGTTGTACTCAACTCAACCCATGTGCCTAACTCTTGATGCGCTGCTCTCCAGAACTGCGACGTGAAGTCTGTGCCCCGATCTGAAATGATGGACATCGGCACACCGTGAAGGTGAAAAATCTCGCGGATATAGATCTCAGCCAACCGCTCCGAAGAATAAGTAGTCCCAACTGGAATGAAATGCACAGACTTGATCTAGCGATCCACAATCACCCAAATAGCATCAAACCTGCTCGAAGTTTGTGGGAGCGACACTACGAAGTCCATGGTGATACGCTCCTATCTTCACTCGGGAATCTCAAGCCTCTAAAGCAATCCGCCCGGCCTCCGATGCTCGTACTTCACCTGCTGACAAATTAGGCACCTAGCCACAAACCCCACTATATCTTTCTTCATCCTCCTCCACCAATAGAACTACCTCAAATCCTGATACATCTTTGCGGCACCCGAATGAATGGAATACCGTGAACTTTTGGCCTCCTCAAGAATCAACTCACGTAGCCCATCTACATTAGGCACAGAAATCTGACCCTGCATCTGCAACACCTCATCATCCCCAATAAAAACCTCATTGGCATCACCATGTTGAAATGTGTCCTTAAGGACAAGCAGATGGGGGTTATCATATTGACACTCTCTGATGCGATCATATAAGGAAGACCGAGAAACAACACAAGCTAGAACACGGCTAGGCTCCGAAATATCTAACCTCACGAACTGATTGGCCAAGGCCTGAACATCTTATGCAAGTGGTCTCTCACCTACCGGAACAAACGCAAGGCTACCCATACACACCACCTTCCAACTCAAGGCATCGGCAACCACATTGGCCTTCCCGGGATGATATAGAATGGTAATATCATAGTCCTTTAGCAGCTCCAACCATCTCTGGTGCCTCATTTTTACATCCTTTTGTTTGAACAAGTGCTGGAGACTCCGATGATCCATAAATTCCTCACAAGACCCACCGTTGAGATAATGCCTCCAAATCTTCGATACATGAACAAGGGCTGCAAACTCCAAATCATGAACAAGGTAGTTCTTCTCGTGAGGCTTCAACTGGCGTGAATCATAAGAAATCACTCTACCCTCCTGCATCAAGACACACCCAATACCAATCCGAGAAGCGTCACAATACACTGTATAAGAACCTGATGCTGAAGGCAAAGCTAGAACTGGAGTTGTGGTCAAGGCAGTCCTGAGCTTCTGAAAGTTCTCTTCACAGTAATCCGACCACCTGAATGGAGCACCCTTCTAGGTCAACCTAATTAGAGGCGCTGCAATAGACGAGACACCCTCCACGAAGCAACGATAATATCTGGCCAAGCCGAGAAAACTCCGAATCTCAGTAGCTGAAGATGGTCTGGGCCAACTCTGAACCGCCTCTATCTTCTTTAGATCCACCTTAGTCCCCTCACTGGACACCACGTGCCCTAAGAACGCCACCGAACTAAGCCAAAACTTACACTTGGAGAACTTGGAATAAGGTTTCTCCTCCCTCAACCTCTGTATTACAATCCTCAAATGTTGTGCATGCTCCTCCTAGCTACGTGAGTACACCAGGATATCATCAATAAGAGAAAGGAGAACTTGTGCCATGAAACTGGTGCAGCACCGGCTGGCCTCCTCCGCTCATAGGCCTCCTACCATCTGAAGGCTTCTACCCCAGCTGAAAAGTAGTAAATGAGACCCCACTAGTCTCCACAATACCCACCGTGCGAAGAATCCGCTGGCACCTATCCAAGAAGTCCTGAGAATCCTCTAACTTAGCCCCACTGAATGATGGAGGCTTGAGCCTCCCAAACCTCTCTAGTCTCTTCTGCTCCTTATCACTCATAATAGGACCCATGTAAGCCTGAGAAACTGCAACCAGTTGGGCTGGTAGTACCCCCAGTATCTCAAGTCCCTGCACCACCTGCTCTGGAGTACAAGTGGAGGGAGTCTGAGCACCTTCCCCGGCCTGAGAAGTGGCTGGTGCAACCGGAACTGAAACTGCACTAGCAAGGCTAGTGCAAGCAGTAAATATTTAGGCCAGAGCCTCCTCAAGGCCAGGAATCACAATGAGCAGAGCTGATGCCTGAGCTGGTCCCACCGGTTCAACCACATTTGGAATCTGCTCCTGAGTTGGAGCAATTGGTGGGTCTACTGGTGCTGCTCCAGCAGCTGTACGAGCTGCACCTCGGCCTCTACCAATGCACCGGCCTCTCGTGGCCCTAGCTGGTGATACTGGTGGTCATCCGCCCGATCCGATAGCACGTGTCCTCACCATCTGTGAGAGAATAAATAACAGATGTTTAGTTTCCGGAATCAACAAATTCACATGACAAGAATGCAAGAAACTGAAGTTTTCCTAATGGTTCAGCAACCTATCGAAGATAAGTACAAAAGTCTCTGTACCGATTCGCAAGACTCTACTAAACATGCTCATGACTTGTGAGACCTATGTAACCTAGGCTCTAATACCAACTTGTCACGACCCAAATCTCACATGTCGTGATGGCGCCTATCACAATACTAAGCAAGCCGACAACTCCCAAATAAACATGCATCTTTAATTTAAAGCATACTGAAAAAGCTTAAATAGTAAATCTCATAATTATTGATAAGAAAATGGCCACTCAATACAAAATGCCCCAAAATTCGGGTGTTACTGAGTACGTGAGCATCTAAATGACAACATAGTGTGACTGCTAAAAATACTGTCTAGAAAGATAGAACAGTACAAATAATTGAAAAGAAGGAGAGTCAAGATCTGCGGACGCTAAGGCAGATATCTCGATAGTCTCCAACAAATAAAGCTCCAAAGCTAGCAACCGCCGTACCCGAAAGTACCTGGATCTGCACACGAAGTACAGAGTGTAGTATGAGTACAACCGACCCAATGTACTCAATCAGTAACAAGACTAACCTTGGGCTGAAAGCAGTGATGAGCTCAACAGGTACAATCCAAATATGGATTTAAACAACTCAGAAATGTAGACATGCTTTCAAGTTTAACAGTTTAAGTTCAACACAGATAAAATATGCCAAGTGTAACTGTTATGATGAATGATACATCTCTATATCAACATGTCAATTATGCATGCCAACTATAATACAACATAGTGATAAATTCATATGTATACTCTCGGAGTGTTGATCCGCTCAGTCATCTTAGTCACTCAGTCCTCACAATCACTCAGTCCTTACAGTAGCTCAGTCCTCACAGTCACTCAGTCCTTCCAATCGCTCGGCACTCACACTCGGCACTCGCACTCAATAAGTACCTGCGCTCACTGCTAGTAAGTCAGACTCCGGAGGGCAGCATCCTACCCAAGGGCTAAAATAAGCCAATCATGGCATGAATCAATAAATCATGTTGCGGCGTGCAGACCGATCCCATAAACATCACTTGCAATCAGGCCCTCGACCTCACTCAGTCGTCAATCTCTCTAGTCTATCAGGCTCATAAATATCATGACAATCAGCCCAAACAACGATGATATGATGTATCAATATATGGCAACAGAGACTGAGATATGATATGCAAATGATAGATGTGACTAAGTACATAGCTGCAAATTAAGCAAGTAATTCAACAGCAACATGACCTCTGTGGGTCCCAACAATATTACCATATAGCCTAAGCATTATTTCTAACATGAATCATAGCTTAATTTCTCTAACACGTGGAGAATACGTGGATAATAACAGGATTATATAATTACACAGTTCTATGGAATCGACCGAGTCACAATTTCTACGGTGCACACCCACACGCCCGTCACCTAGCATGTGCGTCACCTCAACACCAACCACATACCACGTAATTCAGGGATTCATACCCTCAGAACCAAGTTTAGAAGTGCTACTTACCTCAAACCGTGCAAATCTCTACTCCAACAAGCCCTTGTCTCGCGAATCGGCCTCTAAATGACTTGAATCTAGCCACAAACAACTCGACACAACCAACATCAGCTATAAGAATTAATTCCATATGATAAAGCTAAGTTCTTAAACAAAAATCAAAAAGTCAACTCAAAAAGTATACCCCGGGCCCATGCCTCGGAATCCCACAAAAGTTAAAAAAATCCAAACACCCATTCAACTACGAGGCCGATCGTACCAAAATTATCAAATTCCAACAACCAAACATCACTCAAATCTCCAAATCTTACTCTCTAATCCCTAGTCCAAAATTCCCAAAATTCCACCTTAAAAACACAAAAACTAGGTGGGAAATCCAATGGGTATTCAATATTAATGAATAAAAATGATCAAAAGTGACTTACCTCTTGAAATCTAGTGAAATCTCCTTCAAATATTGCCTTAATCTGAGCTCTGAAAGTCCAAAAATGAATAAAATCTCAGAACCCTTCGAATATACACACTGCCCAGGCATTTCGCACCTGCGAAGACAGGGGTCGCACCTGCGATCCCGCTTTTGCGAAAAAAATGTTGCTTCTGTAAAGCCCACTAAACACTCGACCTCGCGCATCTACAGTCCGCTCTTTGCACCTCTGGGACCGCATCTGCGGACAACCCATCGCTTCTGCGATCCAAGCCACATTGCCCAGCTCCGCTTCTGCAAAACACTTTGCGCAGGAGCGCATCCGCCTCTGCGGATATTCCTTCTCACCTGCGCTTCCCATCAGCCTTCTCCCTTTTCGCACCTGCGCACACCTAGCCGCTTATGCGGCTTAGCACCTGCAGCCAATCCCTCTGCAGGTGCGATAGCACCAGACCTGAAGCACTTCAGCATATCACCTAAGCAAAATTTGATCCATTAATCATCTAAAATCCACCCGAGGCTCCGGGGACCTCAACCAAACATTCCAACAAGTCCTAAAATATGATACGAACTTAGTCGAGGACTCAAATCACATCAAACAACATCAAAAACATGAATCGTGCCCCAATTCAAGCCTAATGAAACTCATGAATTCCCAACTTCTATAATCGATGTTGAAACCTATCAAATCAATTCTGATTGACTTTAAATTTTGCACACAAGTTATAAACACAAATGCTATTCCCACTTTCAGAACCAAAATTCGAGCCCGGTAACCACAAAGTTAACTCTCTGTCAAACTTCTCAACGCTCCAAACTTTTATTTTTCCAACTTTCACCAATCCAAAATCATCTACGCACCTCCAAATCAACATCTGGACGCACTCCTAAGTCCAAAATCACCATACGGAGCTATCGAAACCATCAAAACTCTATTATGGACTCATCTACACATAAATCAATATCCGGTCAACTCTTTCTACTTAGGCTTCCAACCTTGGGACTAAGTGTCCCTATTCATTCTGAAACATCCCCGGAACCGAACCAACTATCCCGGCAAGTCACATAACAACAAATGAGCATGGAATAAGCAATAAACGGGGGGAACGGGGCTATAATACTCAAAATAACCGGCTGGGTCGTTATAGTACAACCGACCACATGTACTCTATAAGTGTCCAGCCTAACCTCGACGAAGTAGTGACGAGGCTATGGAAAGTCACTCATAATAAACCTGTACGAAATAATAATAACAGAATACAAAAAAAAATAATAATAAAGCAGTAAACTCATATACACGGACCTGAAGATCAACTACCAAAGGGCCCTAGAATAATATGATCTCAAATCTCATATTACAATATGGAGATAAAACTCTACAACAACAAACAACAGCAACACATTAACTCTGTTGTGAAGTGCAACCCGATCCCAATACTTAACATATTAACCATTCCGACGTATAACCCGATCTCAATATCATATCATATCAGTATATGTTGCAGCGTGGAACCCGATCCCAATATCAAGTTATTTTAATACTGTTGTGGTGCGCAACCCAATCACCAATATCATTTCGTTAATCGAAACAACTCAACACAACCAATGATGGAAATCTTAACACGAAAGAAAATGAACGAGCGGAACACTAAAGAACTATCAGTACAAACGGAGGATAGCCAATACCTCATAACCCCAAATCTTGGCAAAATATTAATACCGGAGTAACTAAATGGCTCACATGAACGAAATAACATAATAAAGTGCATCAAGTAATATAAGGACAAATAAAGCAAGTAAAACATGAGTCAATGAAAATATACAATTAATGCAAGTAGGAACATGTAGCAGATAAGCAAATATTGGGTGATAAATAAACAGATAGAAACAAGTAGCAATTACATGGAAGGTAACAAGTAGAGCATAAATAACAAGTAAGAACATGTAATAATTAAAACATGTAACAAGAGATAACATGGGATAACTAAAGACATGGAAGTAAATAGCCCAATCCCGCCGTTTTCCCACATAATTCACATAGCAAACAACCAACAAATCCTAATTCCCTCAAGTCAAAGTAAGACTCATAATACTTACCTCACTCCGTAATAAAATCAATCAATCAACCACGGCCTTGCCTTTTGAACAAGCCTCCAAACCAACCGAATCTAGTCAATTATCATTCAAACAATTGAAAATAAGCTTTATAAACTACCTATTAATGAAAAAGGTTCAATCTTTGATGAAATTGGAAAAGTCAACAAAAGTCAACCTCGGGCTCGCTTGGTCAAAATTCAAGATCCGGACCAAAATTCGATTACTCATTCACCTCAAGCACAGTTATGTGGTTTGATTCGAAATCCAACTTCAATTTGAGGTCTAAATCTCAATTTTGTAAAATTTTCAAATTTTACCCAAATTCCTAATTTCTACCATAAAAATCTTAAATTTGATGTTAAAAACTCATGAAAAGTAATGGGAAATTGAAAGAAAGTAGATTAGAGTTGTTTACCAATGAATTAGGGAAGAAAAAGCTCTTCAAAAATCGCCTCTAGATTATTTAGGGTTAAGAAATAGTGTAAAATGAGCGAAGTCCTGTTTTTCCCTCCTTTACCTAGATGGAAGTCTCGCATTTGCGACACACTAATCGCAAATGAGATCAATGAATCATCCCCAGCTAAGTCGCAAATGCGATATTTTGTTCGCAAATGCAAAGCTTGCCCCCAGAACACTGTGTCGCAAATGCGACTCTGAGATCGCAAATGTTGTCTTAGTTAAGTGCACAAATGCAAATTTATCTTCGCAAAAGTGAAGTTCCAGTCCACCAGCCAAGCATCGTAAATGAAAAATCTTGTTTGCAAAAGCGAGGCTCGCAAATGCGAGGACTGAAAGCAGACCAGCAGTTGCACAAGTTCCCAAGCTCATCCATAACGCATCCGAAACTCACCCGAGCCCCTCGGCTCCAAACCAAACATACACACAAGTATAAAAGCATCATACGAACTCGTTCGCGCGATCAAAATACCAAAATAATATTCGTAAGGACATCAAAACACATGAAATTCCAAAGGAAACTCAAGAGTAGCTAAAAGTACAACCAAGCGTCCGATTCTTATCAAACCAACTCGGAATTACACTAAATTTTGCGGACAAATTTTAAATAGCAAAATGGACATTTTTCAAATCCCAAAACCAAAATCTGAACTCGATAACCATAAATTCAACCAACAGTAAATCCGAAGGAATTTCTAAACATTCAAATTGCCAACTTTTGACTAAACAAGTCAAATCAACCTAGGAACCTCCAAGTTCGATTCCGGGCATACGCCCAAGTCTAAAATTACAATACGAACCTACCGGAATTATCCAAATACCGATCTGGGGTCGTTTACCTAAAATGTTGACCGTGGTCAACTCTAGCCTCATTTTTAATTAAAATTTCTATTTTCTTCAAAATTTCACATAAAAGCTTTTCGAAAAGCGACACGGACCATGCGCGCAAACCAAGAAACATCATAATGCACCTTTTTCCTATTTTAAATACCCATATTACCTTTCAAATATTGAATTTATTTATTATAGACCTTCAAAGCTTTTTGAAATACCCGTATATCTAATTTAGATCATGAACATGAATGTAATGCAATATTTGGGATATTATATTTTTCTCCCCTTAAATGACATTCATCTTTGGATGTTGGCGTTGGGTTGAAGTGGCATGTTTGACAGTATAACTCACCTAACTTTTCTTGAGGTCCAAAATATTTGACTGACCTCTTGGTATTCCCTGAAAACTCTTACTAAAGTTCTATTTGCACCTGGACTATCTATGACTATAAACATGTCTCAATAACACAACAGCTACTCATCTCAAAACATGCCAATTCATATGATAACATTTTCATACATCACCGCATGCATGCTGCATGTGCATATCTCACAAATACATATTTATATATGGGCATAAGAGAAGATTATGCATTTGAAATCTCGTATCCGAGTACACTTCTGACAACTCTTATTCATTTTAACTGATCCTGAAGATTATGCAATTGACTGATGATCGACACTATCTACCACAAGGTATTTCAAATGGTGCAATTTGTAAGTCGCTTTGATAACTGTGACTATCTACTAGTTGATCAATGAGATATAGTCGTTGTTATTTCTTTTACATTTAAGACAATTGTGGCTAATATACCTGTCAAAGTCTGAATGATTTCTCTCGATATCTTGTTGGTCAGAGGGTGAAAAATTATGCCCAACCGAAAACTCAGCATTAAGTTCATCTCTAAAATCTCCTACCTAATTGTATTCTGAATTTGTATCTCCCTTCAGGAGGATAAGTTCTGGTAGCTCATGTTGTCAGACTAAACTACTAATGCACCATATAGATAAAGCTAGTTTTTGGCTTGTAAGGGATTTTTCCAATTGAGTGAATATATTCGTGCACCCTCGCCTAATTGGAGTCATATTTTTTGGGGGTATCTGTGGGATAACTACAGATTTTCTCTTTTATTTTGGAAATTTTGCACTTCGAGCTGATCCATTAGTTTGGATGATCTATCTGCACATATTTGTATGCTTTTAGATCATCAGCTTAATCGCACATATTGGGACATTTCTCCTGAAACTCTACTATTCAAATTTAGGCTTTTCACACAACTAACACTATTTGTGAATTTTATAATTTACCACAGCATAATATAACTATACATTGTTAATTTTAAAATCTTAATTATGTGGAATATTTCTTATGCGTCTGGGGCTTGTGAATGTACTAATAATCTGAACGTATATATTATACGTTGCCCATAAATAAGCATGTATAAATTCTATATTGTAAGATCTATCTGAGACATATATATTTGATTTTTTATGCCCGCAGGCCTGACTAGCTCACATAATGTGACCATTCTAGTAACACGGTGTCATTGTATAAAATAAAACCTCATAACTATATGGATACATAATTCTATTTAAGATAATTAATTACTCTATATACTCTTGTTTCTAGTTTATGCGCATGAGAAACATTTTCCCTCAGCCTAAATATGAATAATTTGAGCTGGCAATATAAGGGTATACTCTATTATTCATCGATCCTCTTCAATGAACATGTTCACGTTTGGATTGTTAGTTTGCCCATCATATCTTATTTTCAACGAGTCATAAGGTGCTAGTTGCAACTCGATTGCTTCATGTACTTGGTCTAACTAACCCTTGTTTCACCCTCAGAATATCACCATGCATGGCACCTGAGGTACCAAACTCTTGACCACTGTACTCACTCGTTCACATCTTGTCTAATTTCATTCATGAAGGTTGATCATCCCTCTAACAGGCGTTTGAACATTTCAAGTTAACTTGTTATGATCCCTCTCCATGTTCCCTTAGCTGACTCATTTTGTTAGTACAATTTACTGTTAACACTGTAATCTTTCTAGCAACATTCGTATGACTTTGTCCCTTCTCATCCTTAGGACGAGTCCTTAACATCTCTTGAAGTATATTCCACTCTGCCACCATCTCATTCTCACTTCAAGGTCAACCATCATCTCCTATAATGCACCTCAAAAAATTAATTTTTTGTTACAGTTTAAGCATTTAGCTCGATCTCTCTAGTTGTGTTATGAACGTCAATCCCTCTCGAGTTATATAGAAGAAGGAGTAGTATTCTTACTTTAAGCTCTAAGCACATGATAAGGAACCAAAGAAGAGAATTTTCCTAAAATGTCCTATAACCTTCCAAGTATTAGATGTGGCACGCTATACACCTACACGTAGGACCGTAAATGATACGGCTCATGACTCCTTGGGACCCCTAAATTTAGTTGTTGTGATACAAACTTGTTACAACCTACAACTGGAGTGGGGCGTAACGACACCCAACCTATACTAACTCGTTGAGTGAATCCTTCCTTATCTGTCTGAATGGTACTATTAAGCATAATGACTATATTAAAGTCTGATAATCTTTAAATTATATAAAATTGGAAACAATTTAACATCTGACGAATAAGAATTCAAAGATCTAAACCCACTACAAGTCATGAGCCTATACTGAAATCGAATGCATGGAACTTCGGGGCATTCTCCGGGAATAATTTAAATGTCTAATAATATCTAAAAGTCTTAAAGGAACATTGACACACAATGTGGCAGACCCAAATGAGCTAAGTACAATCAAAGAATACCTAGAAAGTCTCGTTGACAAACCCTTAAGCGGAGGATAAGACTAGCACGAGCTATATATATAAATAAAATAAAATACAGCAAACAGAGCAGGCAATTCACATAATAAACATTGAGTGGTCTGAAAATTGAAACTAACTTTGAAAATTAAACTTAACACTCATACTGAAAGCTGGAGCTAAAAACTGAATATGTATCTGATAATCAAAACTAAAGCTAAAAGTTAAGTCTAAAATTGATATCTGGAATTGAAGCTGAAAAGTGTGTTAATTTTTAAAGAAATAAACTTTTTGAAAAAAATTACTCATAGTGTCCCTGTGTACGTGAGTATTTGAGAATGCGAGGACTGCTAAAGCTTTGTGGGAACTTTGATTATTCCCACCCAAGCTCAAGCCTTATGTGGGGCCATTGAGTAGCTCAATCAAGCTCAAACCATCTGAGCGCGTTAGTAGAACCTCTGATTTATGCTCACTAAATTTAACCTATATATGAGGTCATCATGTAGCTCAGTAAAGCTCAACCTATATTAACGCGTTAGCACTGATAAGTAGGGATTTTGACTACTTATTAGCGCCTTTTAGCTTTCGTTTTAGTCCAAAAGCGTTTAATTGTATTCCCGAAAACTGATGAAATGTGTTTAATTGCAGGAATATTGGAAGTTGAATTCCCGAGATGAAATCCAACTCAAGAAGGAGTAATCTGAACTCAAGGAAAAAAAAAGGCACAAAAGCTCAGAAGTGCAGACATCATGAAACGACGGCAAACGATACAATTTATCCAAATGTTATATTCATTAAACAATAGAATACAATGCAGCAGTACAATACAATAAGATACATTATAAAATGACATATAACAACAATCCAAACAAGTTGTTATTACATATGAATGGTTGAATCTATTTGACATAAGAAAAGATTAAAGTATAGTGATAAACGGGTTCAAAAATTGCCTGTTGAAAATCTTAGGTTCACACTCTAATATTTGTTTTACGACAATAACAATAACCCAATGAAATCCCACAAGTGGGATCTGGGAAGGGTAGTGAGTATACAGACCTTACCCCTTATCCGAGGGAGTAGAGTGACTGTTTCCGAAAGATCCTCGGCTCAAGAAGACAAAAAGAGACAAATGCATCAGTACCATCAACAGAAACCATAAAAATAATAACGACTCTAATATTTGTTTTAAATTCTTTAAATCGAGTTCGTCGCAACTGCCTGCTATATTTAGTCCGTTGACAGTCTAGGGTGTATAAACCCATCATAGAGGGAGAAGGGGTATCATTATACACAAATTCTTCCCGATAGGTACTTGCAATCCAGAATTCTGCGCGAGTAATTTTCATTTCCCATTTGGAGCATTTCTATTACTTCTGTTGAGACAATATTTATCTCCAATCGGATAATTTTTTCTAATGCAATCTCCAGTGAAAGTAACGCAGAACAGGTGTGATGCTTCATGTAATTTATTTGCAAAACCTGTTATCCAGCAGTGTACGTATGACTGTCTTTCCCTAGCTGATCCGTACACGTATCATTGAGTTTGTCCGATAGTACTTTTGCATTAATACATTAGATAATGTTGCTACGTTAGGTATGCGAACAATGTCAGTAGCTGAAAATATTAGGAACCTACATAATATAAAGTGTAGGAATACTCTTAATAGTGTGAGGTCTTTTAGAAAAACTGTGCATGCTTGGCTCGAAACAGACAACATATATACCATGTTAAGAGTATGAAAAACAGTTTCACTCTTTAAGTGGCAGCTAGTATAGACATCATTAATTTGTGATTAATTTTACATGTTAAGCATATTTAAGGTAGGTAATCTCTCCCAAGCTAGGAGTCATAGGAAGTATGTAATCTTGTTTAGCCATAGGAAGTATGTTGTTTGTTGCTACAATAATAATAAGTAAGCTGGCTTGGTAGTGAATATGCCCTTTTTTTAAATATTAATTGGTTAGATGTTGTATTTTATCATGAAGAAACTGAGGGGGACTAGGTCTAACCTCAAACTTACATCAGAAATGACAACAAAAGAATGATGCACCAGGCCATTCTTCAAAAAATCGGAGCCTATAAACAAAATGACTCCTGAATTAGACCATTCTAATTACAATCACTGCCCAGGGGATTAGCCTTACATATCCCGTTGCCTGTGGGCTCCCAGGTGATAGTGATCATCTACGTTTTGGTTAATACACGTGTCGTACACTGATTGTTTGATCTCAAGGGGTAACATGTTCTCTAGAATCAGGAGCAGAGGTGGTGATTATGTGATACTTTTAATTCATATTGTGGGGGCCAGCTATTTGTTCTCTTATAGTTCTGTTCAGAGATGTTGATTCAACAGTCTATATATGATTAAGAAAAGAAGATGGTTTTTCCTCTATTAGTATAACTCAGACACTGCATGCATTGCATGTGCATTTTCTCGTAACAACTAAAGTTTCAGTGTTAATTTTGTCTAATTTTCTTTGTACAAGGTAAGAGTGTTGGCTGTTAAGTGCCTAACAACTCCTAATGTGATATAAATTTACAGGAATCATACCAAGCGAAATTCAGTTTCTTCCAACGATTCAAAGACTAAGTCTTCGACGGAACAGTTTGGTGGGAACTCTTCCACCTTCTATGGGGAATTTATCGACTGTGGCAGTGATAGATATTGGTGAAAATAGTCTTCATGGAAATATTCCTACAGAACTTGGAAATCTTGGTAATCTGAAAGAAATATATCTAGGTTCAAACAAGATATCAGGTCAAATTCCTAGCTCTTTCTACAACATTTCTGGTTTAGAAATAATTGCACTTGCAGCTAATCAACTTTCTGGAACTCTACCTCCTAATATTGGCCATAGCTTTCCAAATCTTAATGGACTTTTTCTTGGGGTGAACCAGTTTAGTGGGAGAATTCCTGGCTCTATTTCCAATGTCTCGAAGATCATTTACCTTGATCTTGGACGCAATTCGCTTACTGGGGATGTACCGATGAATCTTGGAAACTTACAGCAGCTTAAAGTGATCAACTTGCAATTGAATCAATTGACAAATGATCCCTCTACGGGGGAATTAGGTTTCCTTACTTCTCTCTCAAATTGCAAGAACTTGGAGGACTAACAGGGCAATATCGGTTCTGAGTTTCTCCTCCAATTTTCTCAATGGTTCTCTGCCATTCGAAATAGGAAGTTTGAGGAGTCTTAGTGATTTAGATTTATCAAGAAATCAATTCATAGGACAAATTCCAAGCACAATTGGACAGCTACAGAATTTGGTGAATCTTTCACTGTCAATGAATAATTTTGAAGGTCACATACCTGAATCATTCGGAAACTTGGTTTCTCTTGCATACTTGGATCTATCCGGAAATAACCTTTCAGGCATGATCCCTGAATCTTTGGTGAATCTTCAACAGCTCAGCTATCTTAATGTGTCTTTCAATATACTCACTGGTGAGGTTCCAAATGTAGGACCTTTTAAAAACTTGACAGCTGAATCTTTCATGGGTAACGCCGCATTGTGTGGACCATCTCAATTCAATGTGGTGAAATGCAGAATCAGTAGCCCGAGAAGCAGAAAAAAGAGAAGGGCTTTAACTTTTGTTGTTGCATCAATTGCAGTAGCATTAGTAGTCGCAACCATTTTCATGGTTTGGTTTCTGAAATATCGAAAAAGAAATAGACAACTTGTTATACCAGATTTGATTAGTCAATCCCATAAGAGGATCTCTTACTATGAGGTTGTTCGAGGAACAAACAACTTTGAAGAAGCCAACTTGATTGGCAGAGGAGGCCTTCGTTTAGTATACAGAGGAACACTCCTAGATGGAAATATGGTTGCCGTAAAGGTTTTCAATACAGAAGTAGAAGATGCATTCAAAAGGTTTGATTTGGAGTGTGAGGTTTTGCATAACATTCGCCATGGGTAAAAATTACCAAATATCCCTAAGCTAATTCTAAGGAGCTTAGTCAATTATTACAAGTATAGCCTTCTTGATCTTGACTCCTTTAAAGCACTCTACTGCTGTGATGTTGACTTGGAAACTGTTAGGCATGTATCATATTGTGCAGTTGATGTTGTGTTAAGTATCTTTCTCTTATTCTCTCATAGATTCTATGCCTTCTCAGCCAGACCAGAGACAGTCGCCTCTGATACAGTGATCATATGTATTATTTTATCTACCGTAGAAATGCTTCGGTACTATTTGATCTTGGGTCTACTTATTCCTATGTCTCTTCTCTATTTGCTCCTTGTCTGGATGTATCTTGTGAGTCCTTGGGTGTTCTTGTATATGTGTCCACGCCTGTGGGTGGTTCTCTTATTGTGGATCGGGTTTAGCGATCCTGTGTGGTGACTTTTTATGGTTATGAGACCAGATCGGATCTTCTATTGCTCTATATGATTTACTTCGAGGTTATCCTGGGCATGGATTGGTTACCTCCGTACCATGCCATTCTCGATTGCTATGCCAAGACTATTACCTTGGCAATGCCAAAGTTGCCTAGGTTGGAATGGAGAGGTTCATCTATTGGTACTTCTAGTCGGGTTATTTCTTTCTTGAAGGCTCGACATATGGTCAAGAAGGATTGTTTGGTCTATCTAGATTTTGTTCGATACTGTTATGGAGACTCTCACGATAGATTCAGTGCCTGTTGTGAGGGAGTTTTCTGATGTATTTCCTGCTGATCTACCAAGTATGCCACTGGATCGTGATATCGATTTCGGCATTGATTTGTCACCAAAAACCCAGCCTATCTCTATTCTGCTTTATCGCATGGATCTAGTGGAGTTAAGAGAGTTCAAGGAGCAGATTCAGGAGTTTCTCGAGAAGGGATTCATCAGGTCAGGTGTGTCTTCTTGGGGTGCTACTGTACTATTTGTGAAGAAGGAGGATGGGAGTATGCGGATATGCATTGATTACCGCTAGCTAAACAAAGTTTCCATCAAGAATAAGTACTTGTTGCCGCACATTGATGATTTGTTTGATCAGCTACAAGGTGCTAGGGAGTTCTCGAAGATTGACTTGAGATCTGGTATCATCAGTTGAGGATTCATGCTTCGGATATTCTGAATACGGCTTTCCTGACTAGATATGGGCACTATGAGTTTCTAGTGATATCCTTCGGCTTGACTAATGCCTCTGCAACATTTATGGATTTGTTGAATCCGGTGTTCAGGACATATCTTGACTCGTTTGCAATTATCTTCATCGATGGCATATTGATCTACTCACGTAGTATGGAAGAGTGCGAGCAGCATTTGAGAATAGTGCTTCAGACCTTGCGGGAGAAAAAACTAGAAAGAGAGAATTCTTATTGATTTGGGATGAATTACAATGGAATAGAACCCCTCTATTTATAGGGAAAAAGTAACTTAGGCACCAAATAACAAATTCTAAGATCTCTCTAAAATATAGACATTCACCTTAAATTTAATTCTATTTATAACACCATTTCAGTTTTTAAATTTTACTAGGTTTTTTGTTTGCTCTCTCTATTAGAACCCCTATACACCATCCAAAAATAGCCAAGGCTTCTTCATCAGCGAAAATCCTGTTTGCTTCATCCCTAGTTGTTTAATAATTTATTATTGTACATTATATATATTGTATAATGTGTACACCATCCAAAAATAGCCAAGGCTTCTTCATCAGCGAAAATCCATTTTGCTTCATCCCTAGTTGTTTAATAATTTATTATTGTACATTATATATATTGTATAATGTGTTGTTGTTATTGTTGTTGTTATTATTATTATTATATTTTTTATAATGTGTATAATATATTTATTAATATTTTCTTTCTTTTCACTTTACTATCTGTATAGTGTATATTATATATACGTAGTATAATATGTGTTATTATTATTATTATATATAATATATAGATTATATATTAAGTACATATTTTAAGTATCTCTTTCATGATAATTATAATAAATATACATAAACATTATAGATCCTCAGTTATGCATTTATGCAGAGGAGTGTTTCAGAAAATGCCCCTTTGTGAAATTTGAATTTCTTTGATGGCAAAGGTCGAAATGGTATAGAGAATAGAAAATTTAAAATCTGGAATTAAAATTTTAGTATTAGAAAAAATGGAGGCAAAGTTGTCACTGGGACAAGACTGAATTTTTTTGGGAGGGGGAGGGGGGTTGGATATATTAACTGATAGCATTCCTTCAAGTATGTCAAAAATTTTGGATCCTCTTATTTCAGTCTATTAAGCTTCGCACAGATAAAGGGAGATGAAGATCTTCTTTGATATATCTGGTAACCAATAGTTGTATGAAATATATATAAGAATTTGTTGTATTTTCTGTTATATAGTCTTCTAAGTCTTGCAGTTGTGAAAATTAACCTTAAATTTTTATGTTATTTGGTGTCATTGTCCAGTAAAACGTACTTTATTCTTAGAAGCATAATAATCTAAACAACTTAATGTCTTACTTATAATAACACTAGTAATAGAGTAAAATCAGAAAGGTAATAAAATAATTTTTTTTCCTAGTGTTATTTCAAGAATGTATACTCCGTACTAATTATTAAGCGATGAACATAAAGACATTAGATCAGTTGGCAAGAGAATGGCAATCGAAATATTAAGATGTTGACGGTAAAAACTCTCTGTATACTTGTTAAAAAAAGAAGAAAGAAATAAAACTGAAAAAAGACAAAAAATAAAATAAAATTTTGACTTCAGGCAGCAAAAACCCCATTAATAAAGTTATCAATTGGCATCTTCCATCTTATTTCTTACATTTTCTCTATCTTCTTCTTTCTTTTTTCTCTTTCGTTTTCTATTTTGTTTTCTTTCTTTATTTTTAAAAATATGTTAGGGTTCCGTGAAATCTCATAAAGAAGCAAATACGAATAGTGATATTTCATCTATGCATATTCGACATAATTTTCAGGTAAGATATACTAAAATTTATTTATAAATGTATAAATTATATCTTAGTACTAAACTTACGGAAATGCAAATCATGCATTTTTTTTTTTTGATGGAATGTTATTTTAGTTAATTTTTTCTTTTCCATGGGATATAAAAGGATGAGAAATTTTCTTTTCCACAACAAAGCTAATACAAGAATATTATAATTTATGTGGATATATGCAGTCTGTTATTGACTATGCCGCTCCTCCGGTTGAAGAAGGCCTACCTCTAGCACCACCTTCCTTACGCTTTTGTTTTTTGCCCAAACTCTCAAAGATGAACACAAATATGATATCTTTTTAATATACCATGAACCCTTAAAAGAGTTAGACATACTTCTCAAAGATTGAGTGGAGTGAATTAATGAAACAATCTTTTTCTAGGATCTCTTAATCCTAACTTATTTATTATTTGAAGAATTTGATATACCAACAACTACTTTTCTTCTAGTTTGAATGTTCCCTCTCAAAAAGATAGATACTATAAATTGAGATAAAAGATTAATAGAATCCCATGAGAGAGCCACATCACCTTCCTCAACAGCCTCTTTTATATAAATATTAATATACAGATGTCTTCTAATGAAAACAAAATATTAATAACTTGTGCATTGTACTTGGCAACAATATTATTTAGAATTACCCCCGACTATAACACTTGAAATATTTAAAGTATAGGGTGATTGACTTATGATTAAAAAAGCAGTATTACACTTAGCGCCTAATATTATTGTGAAGAAATAGTAATGCTCGAAAGGTTATGAAAAATAACATATTCTTATTAATTTATTTTACAAATTTCTTGATGGCAATAAAGTTTTCTCAATCAAAGAGATATTGTGATGTATCTTTCAAGAAATAATAATGATTTTGCACTCCGAATAAGAAAAGCTGAGAGTGGAAACAAAGTTGGCAATGTGGAGTATTTTTCTATATCCCATGCCAAGAGCTTGGGAAGACTAGAGAAGTAACTTTGGCAAGTTGCTGGGAAGAAATGAAATTCTTCATTCAGTCTGTAATTAAGTAATTTAAAAATGAGATACGAACATGTAGGGAATCTTGTGAAGAAAAGAGAAAGCTTCTATTGAGTATCTCATACTTGGAAATCTACCCCTATATTTGCTATAACTTTATGCCTCATCGATTTTACTTAATAATTAAAGATACTACTATCTCTCAATTAAAGCACGACTTATATTATAAAATCACTTTCTGATTTTAGATCCTTGATAGGCTGGACTATAAGTCTACAAAATAACCGAAATAAAAAAATTATGAATATTTTAAATCAATATTAAGGTTTTATGTTGTGTTTGTTGTTCAGGTTTTGGTATGGAATTTTAACCAGATCTTATTTATTTTCAGGATCTTTAGCAAACTTTTTAATTTTGTAAATATATTTTGGATGATTTTTTATTAGATGACTTATTTATTTGAGTAGATGATTGGAGCGGATTGGTATGTTGACTGAACTTTTTACAATATATTAACTATAGAGTACCAATAGGTTTTTCTTTATTTTTGGGAGAATTGCAACACAATAGATTTGGTAACAAGTTGCACGGTGATAAGGTTTTATTTTGTGAGATAACATTCTTGCATAATTCTCCTTCTTTTTTTGTTTTCTGTTCATTATATGTTTTGAATCTTTAAAAGTCAACACTTCAAACACACTCTAAGTGATTACATATTCATTTTAAGTAAGTAGTTCACGAGCAACGCACGTGTTACAACACTAGTTATTATTAAAATAAATAAATTCGGATTATTATTCTAGGTTTAACGGGTAGTTAGTATAGTTTTCTCAAAATAAAATAGGGCAAAGATTATAGAAATGACACCAAATACCCATTCTAGAACCCTATGCTATTGACCATCCAAATATCCCCAAGGCTTCCCCCTAATTTGATTCCGCTTCATCTCTCTATCAATGTAAAATCATGTTTGCTTTCTTTTATAATGTATTATTGTATATTTTTAATATATATTATATATTATTTGATATATATTATCTACGTATATTACATTTATTAAAGATATTGTTTTCAATTCAATATTTGTATATTGTATTTTATACATACATACACACACACACATATGAAGGAAAAATATTTTATTATAAATTCTCTGAAAGCTCTTTACAGTTATTACAAATCTCCACACATAAAATAAGCTATCAATACCCTTATTTATAATTATTTCAACTAGAAACACGAAAATCTATTCCCACATTAATTTGACTACAAATCCTATTTAGACATGAATTAGATAAACTAGCATATATCAAATCCTAAACAATTAAGGTGTTCTACTACAACTTTGAATTAGTTTTTTAATATTCTCCTGTAATTCAAAATTGTATATGACGTTTATTGGAGCACTTCTTTCCGATCTTCTACTTTTGTTGAAGCACATGTCTCCAACCCTTATTGATGCACTTCGGCGCCAATATTCAATTTTGTTAAAACACTTGTCTTCAAATCTCGTTGATGCATTTTGTCACCAACAAGCAGGAACGAAGATGCACACATGATCATTTTTATTATATGATATTAACCCACGATTGTGTAGGAACACATGGTCCATTTTCGGAGACTCGCCTAAAATTGCTTAGCGAACAAAATTAATTTTATAAGAAATCGTTGAAAACTTTGGTCGAACTTAACACTTTAACGTCTGAGGCCAGCTTTTTTTACTTTCTTTTTTAAAAGAAGGGATCAACTTTGTTTATTATGGAAGTGAGATTAGCAGTGGACTTTTGATCAAATTCCTATTTTTCATTTAACAAAAGAAACAATAAAATACAACTCAGTTAGTGACCCATTTGCTTTTTTTGGTAAATTCTACCAGCAAATAGCAGATGACAATTAGTATTATTCTTAGGAAAGAAACTCTTTTTCCCAGCCAAGACTTAATAAAGTATTACTCTAAAATTATTGATGGCATCTAGCTTCAAGAGTCGAAATAAAATACATGATTTCATTTTATTTATAATTTTGCTTACAATAAAGAGTTACCGACTTAATGAGAAATACATGCGGTAAACTTTTACTCCATGTTCCTAACAAGAATCTGTTCTAACATGAAGGCAGGCTTAAGTTCAGATCTACTACAACTTACGGACTAGGACCTGCTTCAATACCATTTTCTATTTAAACTCCCTAACAAATACAACATATTTATTTTTTACTAAATCTTCTCCTAGCACACAAATGGAAAAAGAAGAATAAACAACCCTGATAATTTAAGCATTCTACTTCAAAGTTTATCAGCACAGAAATACCTAAAGAACATTACCAGAAACTTCTAATACATTTTATTATATCTTGAGACTCCAGGAAGATAAATAAAGGACACTATCACAGGAAGAAACTTTATACTTTCAGGGTACAGAATACTCTAAAAGGGATTCAAATCAGTTCCTCTCCATTCATTCTTGACCAAAAAGTAGTACAACAGTTGAGGAATTCCCTGGCCAACAGAAAGAAAATATTAGCAATGGAGGGACTGAATTTTCAGTAAACAAATAACTACAGCAGCAGCGCAACAGCATGATCAACAACAATTTAAACCAAAGTGAACCAGAAACTTGACCAAAAATTCAGCAGCTTGAGAAAGAAAGAAACCAAGATTGCTTCAAGAACTGTAAGTATTTTCGTAAGGTCTTTCCAGAAAGAAACAATCACTCACACAGCTCTCAGGTTTTGCAGCTTACTATGAGTGTTCAACTGATATTTCACTCTCTCTCGGATGTGTAAAAAGATGTGTAGAACTGAGAAAATAACTCTTCTTTATACAGGAGGAGGAAGGACCTTGCGACAGATTTTATTTGGCCAAAAATCTGTCCAAAATGTTAAAAAAAGAAACAAGTTAGAAAAAATAAAACTCAAGATCTAAAAGAAAAGAGAGAGAAGGTGACCGGAAAAAACGATTCAGGCAAAGGATCTATAACATCCAACTAGGAATTTCAGTCTTCGGATATTTTTTTAATTTCCTAGGTGCTGTTAAATTAGTTCAGTGATTCAACCATGTGAATATTTTACTCTAACTGAACAAGATACCTGCAATGCAACCATAAAAATTAAGTCAGAAAAAATATCTTGAAAGGAAATTTCCTATAATAAAAAGATTTTATACCTGCAGCACGCACACACAAATAGTAGTGAAAACTTTGATAAGAAAAAGTAAGATATCAAATAAGTCATATTGCGATCTCTCCTTATTAAAGGGCATTATATGCATGTTTCAAAATTTTCACGAATTTAGAAAAGACAGATTTTACATTTTTATGATGTGTGTGTATTGGGGGTTTGAGGGGGGGGGGGGAGTACTAGAGAGAAATTCAATGCAAAAAGTTTCTTTTTCTTTTCTTTTTACTACAGTTGAAAAGGCACATCTATTTCTTTTGCACAAGTTCATTGCAACTTCAGAAGACAAAGTAACCAATATATCAACTACTGCAAGTATACGAACCTCCCAAACCCAGCCAAAAGCCAGAAAACAAAGACAGCTTAACTGCTGAAGATAACCAAGAAATGCTAAATTGCAGTTTTGCAAAGAATTTTTTCAAATGCATGCACACTTCAAAATTGTTTCATATCTAACTTCATGAAGAAAGGAAAGAAACACCGTAACATCAAGTTTATTCTCAAAATAAACAGCCAAAAATGATATTCCTTCCATTTCAATTTATTTGAACCTATTTCCTTTTTGGTCCGTTCCGAAAAGAATGACCCCTTTCTAAATTTAGAAACAAGCTTAAACTTCCAATTTTATCGTCAATGAGAAACTTTTATAGCTACACAAATACTCTGGACCCCTTTTTGACTTGTTTAGAACCACAAATTCAAAAAGTCTTTATTTTTTCTTAAACTCCGTGTCCAGTCAAGCAAGTTCAAATAAATTGGAACGGAGGGAGTAACTGAAAAGAGCATCTCACCTTTAGTTCTCCATTGCAGAACTGCATTGTCCATGCATAGTATTTGACCAAATATTCTTCAACCTTTAAACACTGTTAAAAAAAGCATCACCACGTCAAAACTCAGAGAAAATCCGGCAGGAAAAACAAACAGGATGGAAGAGAATTTCATATTTTTTTCTGCTCCGAACATTTCCTCCTAATTTGCCTTTTTCTGTTTTCTATAGGAAGTCAGAACTATAATCAAAGCCTTTATTACACGTATATCCAAAATAAAAGCACCCACTCAAGTTCGTTGTTAGATATTTTAAAATATATCTATAAAAAGGAAAATCTGAAGACTAAAGCCTGAAAATACTGTGTCCCTGAAGACAAAAGGGATAAAGTGTATCTTTTCGCTCAAGTTTACTATTAGGAGTTCGGCAACCAAATCCAAACATGCAATTGCAAACTAAATTTAAACAGCCAAATTTGTGACTTCTACATAGTTGCAGGGCAACAAAAAATTAACAGTTCTAACACATCTAGGCTACATCATATAATTGTTATTCCCTTGAGGAAAACAACTAGGGGAAACTGATTTGTTTTATTTTTATGAGCATAGTGTTAGAACATCTTAGTTGTCATGTTTTAATGTGTGATATCTTATATATCATACCATTCCACTGGAACATTGAATTCTATCAAACTGTATGCATCATATACATTCAAATGTTTACATGAAAATGCTAATAAAGTGACACATCTGTGCTTTTAACCTTCAAGATTTATAATTTTTATGGTTAAAACATTTTATTAGCTTCTTATAAATAGCACCAAATGGTTGCAAACTACGTATAGCGTAAAAGATAATATTGACATACCAGGCAAATTTCGGAGCTATTTTTCCTTTCATTCCATCTATCTACTTAATGTTGCACTTTCGTTTGACTTTATGGCCTGTTTACTTTATTATCTACAGGTTGATGAGAAGGAAGAAAGTCAACTAACATGTCAATGTCATATTCCATTTTGCACCAAAAGACTAAATAGATACAAAAGATTGTATTTTTCATTTCGTGCAACGATAGTTTTGTCTCCGAATCTAGCCAGTGAGAGCAAGATGGAACTACACACGCCTCTACTCGTCGATGTCGATTTTGCTTCTTGACTAGATAACTAAAGCTTCTTTCAAAGAGACAACCATTTCCGTATCCAAATTGAGGAACATTTCCCTAATCGGGTAACTTAAATCGGATAACTTATAGCATGTTTGGCCGTGCTCGACTTAATGTTGCATTTTCGTTTGACTTTATGGCATGTCTACTTTATTATCCACGGCTTGACGAGAAGCAAGAAAGTCAACTAACATGTCAATACCATATTCCATCTTGCACCAAAAAGCTAAATAGATACAAAAGATTGTATTTTTCATTTCATGCAACGACAGTTTTGTCTCCAAATCCACCCAGTGAGAGCAAGATGGAACTACGCACACCTCTACTCGTCGATGTCGATTTTGCTTCTTGACTAGATAACTAAAGCTTCTTTCAAAGAGACAATCATTTTGGTATCCAAATTGAGGAACATCTCCCTTATCGGGTAACTTAAATCGAATAACTTATAGTTTGTTTGGCCGTGCTTCTTTTTGGTAAAAAGAAGATTTTATTTGCCAAATGTACTTTTTTCCAAGGTTAAGATATTTGGCCAAGCTTTAGCATGGAAAAAGTGCTTTTGAGTAGACATAAAAGCATATTTTAAAAAGCAAAATAAAGTACCTTCTCCCCAAAAGCACTTTAAAAAGTACTTTTGAGGAAATTAACTAAAAGCACTTTTTAATAGCTCGGTCAAACACTAATTACTGCTCAAAACTACTTTTCAAATTGATTAGCCAAACACAAACTGCTCCTAATCACAAGTACTTTTTTTAGAAAGAAATTCCAAAAACCAAAAGTACTTTTTCTAAAAGCACCTTTCAAAATAATCTAATTTTAGAAGCACGACCAAACGGGCTATTAATGAGAATGCAAAAACAAACAATTTGCATCATCCAACTCCCTCTCCGCAGATGTTGGATCTGTTGCACATAGGAAAACATGTTTTCTAGCGTTGAATAGGGTGACAACACATACATTGTCTACTATTATTCAAAGACTATCTCAAGTGTTTCCTGACTTTTTAAAGTCATCTTCATATGTCAATCTTTAAAACAATCATCATAAATAAGAGATTTAACCAATTTATTAACTTCATTCACAGGACATTGATTCCAATATTTAGGGTTGAAACAGCTTTAAAAACCAATAAGACTTAACCAATTTATTTAATTATCTTTTATCCACATTGAAAAACGCTAATGTAATTAACTAAAAGGGGTAAGGAATAAAAGACAGAGGGCACTCACATTGCCATCCCATCAAGAGGAGTGAAATCAGGATCAACCGATAAAGTGTCGCATAACTCCACAGACACATCTAAAGAGTATGCGCGTTTGGAGACAACAAGGGAAGCCACTCCCAATATTCCAAGGGCTAACGGAGCAATCACCACAAAATTTTCATCACACGATGAACCAAAACTGGAAATTTTCGATATCTCCTAAAACAGTGCTGAGTAAGTTCTGTCCACAACTTGCCTTAAGACTTGCTGATTTAAGCCATCTTTCCTTGGAAAAATCATATCCATACAGGTTATAATTATAGGCGAACCAATATAGTGTTGAGTTGCTTACAACAGGCAGTGCAAAGTGCATCACATCGCCTAGTATGAAAAGGTCACAAGCATCAAGCCCACTAGGGAAACAATGGCAGCTTGGGCAGCTTTCATCTGGGATGAAGTTGAAATTCGAAATCATCCTCACGGACATTGTAAAATAGCAAATAACCCTTATCAGACGAGTAGCATACAACCTTCGTCTCACCTTCCTCTTGCACGAGGGCGCTAGTACACCCAGTAAGAAAAGCAAAATCCTGGACATTCAATGCCAACAGCTCCCAGCTTTGGGTTGTAATGTTGTAAGCTTCACGCAGTACCTCCCTTCATCCTCCTGGCCTTCATATGGATACGTGTTGCCCCCAAGAACATAGATCCTATCACCCTCAGCAAAGACATAGGCTTTGTGCCGGTGAAGCTTCTTGGAATAAGCTACGGTTTCCCAGTCAGACGGGTTGGAGCTTTTGATGTTGCGCCTGATCAATTCCAAAGAGGAGTGAGGATTTATGTCGGAAGTAAGGTTAAGGATTCCACCAGCCCAGTAGATGTAGTCACCCACAACAGTCCATCCTCCATCTTTTTCGAAATCAATTCGGGCAACCGGAAAAAGTTTATGTGGCAAGGACTTTACTAAATCAATACAATACCACAAATCCTCTCGATCAGAAATACCATGTACATATATCAAATGCTGCTCATACGTCTGTTGCGTTGCCATTGAGATAGAAAGAAAATACTCCTGTGGCTGTTACGTCTAGGGTTTTGGAACTTGAGGCGCGCTCTTTTGGTTTAGGGTTTTCGAATGTTCTATTGTTCTAGGATTTTCTCACGAAGAGGCTTTTTAGCCCAGTCCAACCAAGCTTGGTTGAAGCTGAGATGGGCTGTCCCATCAGCCTAATGTAAATATATGAATAAAAATATTAAAACTAAAAAATAAGAAACTAAAATAACAAGAAAATTAGTCCAAAATATTTAATGTGAATTTAAATATAATTAGTTCTTAGAGGTTGTTTTGGATTGGCTTTTAACAAGTAGCTTATATAAGTTAAAAGCCAAAAGTCATAAGTTAGTAATATTCAACTTTTGGCTTTTGGCTTATTATTATACTTTCCATGCTTAAAAATAAGTGTTTTTAAGAAATTTTTATCATTGACAAACACCACAAAAACTAAAAAAGTGCTTTAAAACTAATAAGCACTTAAAATAAGCCAATCCAAATACCCTCTTAAAATTAATTTATTTTTAAATATGTAACTATACAACATTGTATATAATAGTAAATAGGGGTATCAAATGGGCATGTTGGGCTAAAATTAGCCCGTCAACTTCAAATAGTTCAAATGCCACTATACCAAAAAGATTTATAATAGATTAGATAGTAAAAGGGACAACTGATTCTATAAATATATGCGACTCAATTTCCGGCAAATTGACAAAGTTTAGATGCCACTAATCAAAAATCGGAGTATTGCTACCTTCTACTTGAGGAATTTTTTGTTTCTATGCTTCTGAAGCTTTTATTTTCATCTGCAGGAGAGACGAAACATGCAAACAGTGACTAAGAACATAAAAAACTAGAGAAGCGATTCAAAAACACTTTAAAATTCATGTAATTCTTTTCGAAATCATCCATAAAAAAATGAAAAAGAAAAGATAATCAGTTAGGATTGAGACCAAAAGGAAAAGCAAAATATGCTTGTTACTCGCAGTTGTAGTCGCCATTGGTCGTTATTCAAATAGCAAAAATGCGAAATAAAATGTCTTGAAGAAATTCGAGCTAGGTCACTATGTTGTTATGTGCAGTATTGGGAAAGAGCAGGCAATTTGCGTTTGGTCTAGAAGCTATAAATTATTTTTATTGTAAAAGGATGAAAGACAATCAAATAAACCATAAGAAAAATTAGAGATTTTTACACGGTAGGACTCTTAGTAAAAACTATCTATATAAATAATAATATTTTTGCTTTATTTTAAAAACAACACATTCATTTACAGTTATAGCATTTTTAAAGATTCTTTACCTTATTTAATGGCTTTCAGTTTCTTCAACTTAAACAGTTAGCACAAATCCATAATTTAAGGAATTGGTTTTGAGCCATAGTAATCTATCCACAATTCTCTCTCATCATTAATTTGAACTTTATAAATTTATCGTTTATGTATAAGATTTTCCTTCGAATAAATAGTCTGCTCTTAAAATCATACGTTTTATTAAAATGCATATCGTTTTATGTATATACTATGCATTTGACGAATATTATTAAAAAAGCATATAGTTCTATACATATTCGGTGTATGTACTATTTAATGTATAGTTATGTGTATATATAATGAAATCTAAATATATTTTATGTATATTTGACATATAAAAACATATATATTGTATATGTGAGGAATATATTATATGTACAAATGGTAATAAAATTTAATATTTATATACTTATATAAACCATTATTATTCCTTATGTATAAATATACATAGGCTTCATAGCAAATGACTGCCCAAAAAAATGAATAATTGTATGTGTATAATTGATGGATTATACTTGGTATAATATAGTTGGTACTGTTTTCTAATAATTTGGTAATCCTTGTATATTATTAACATAAAATTGGTATAATATGTATATAGAAACAAATAGGTCACATAAACTGTTTATGTACTAATAGAAATATATATATATATATATATATGTGTGTGTGTGTGTGTGTGTGTGTGTGTGTGTGTGTGTGTGTGTGTACATGGGCTTTTCTGTTAAAACACGTGATTTATACTGTATACATACCACACACAATTTATACGGTAAATAAATAAATATATAAATGCTATAATATATCCCACATAAGATAGAGAAAACAGAAGATTTTATACATAATAAGTATAGCTTTGCTAGAATTACATTGTATAGCTTTGCTAAAATTACATTGTATAAAAGAGTCCATGTATGGAAATAAAAAAATCTGTAAGGGAATGGCATAGTTTAAACGAAAAAATAGGAAAATATTTCCATTTAAGTATGTTATGGAAGAACGGTTTACCAGGAAATATAAGAAATATAGTAAATATGCTAGGATAGTTTCTCTTCACAAGAGCTTGAATCACACTGGATATAGATATTATACCTTATTTGAATAAAAAAGAAAATTGCTATATGTATAAATATTTTACTACTACTACTTGTTAATCACTAATTCATGCTAATCATCTTTGATAAACTTTTATCGGAATAGGGCCATATCAACTTAGGCCCATTGCATTTGAAGAAAAATTTAGAAGGTTAAGCCTAAGAGCGTAAAATAATTATATATATTGTAAAGAAAATTTAAAAAATAATATATATATATATATATATATATATATATAATCGGTTTCAGTCATTTTTGCATGAAATCAAAATCAAATCAAACTTTGTGAGTTTTCTAAAATTAGAATTAAACCATGTTAAACCACAAAAGAACTGATTTTTTCTTGATTTGGTTTGATTTTCGGTTTGGTTCGGTTTTTCTTGAACGTCACTAAGGATTACCACCATACCTTGCTTTGTTGGAGTTTAAAAGCTGAGCTAATAATTTCTCAATTGTTAACATTCTATCTAAAATCTCACTCCAGCCACAACCACACTCCTTACAAAATCATCTACCCCTAAGTGTAACCTTCTCTATTAGCTCTTCCCGGTCTAAAATAGCTCCTAGGACATTAAGAAACAATAGGCTCGATCTTTGCTATTTTTCGTCGAATGGCCTCGCCTCGCCTCGCCTCGCCTATTCATCTTTGTAGCATTTGCAATCACCTCCATCTTTAATGCATCGATAAATACATGAGCTACTAAAACGAAATACAAAATCAAGGTCTGAAATAAAGAAATATAACTGTTTGTATAAAATAATAGTGCAAGAATTAAGACGGGAAAGCCAGAGACTGCGAACGTCATGCAGCTCTACCTCAAGTCCCCGTGATAAGCTAATTTGAGCGAGCCTCCACTAGCTGCTGCTGGGAGTAACACCAGAATTTGCACAAGAAGTGCAAAAGGGTATTATGAGTACAATCGACCCCATGTACTCCGTAAGTGCCGAGCCTAACCTCGATAACGTAGTGACAAGGCTATAACAAGGCACTCACTATAAACCTGACGAATATAATGAAATTTCAATAAAACTGCGAAAACAAGTATGACAAGAAAACTGAAATAGGAAATACGTAACAGAGGGCCCTAGAATAACATCAAAGCTCAATTTCCTCAATACAACACGGAACCAATAGTTATGAACAATCAATATTTCTTCTTCATTATGCTGCAATCCGATCCACACACACACACATATATGTAAGGTCCCGTAAAAGTTTTACCAAGAACTCGAGGTTCGTGGTGCTGAGGTAGGCTAATATGTAAGGCCCCGTGAATTTCTATAGATAATTTGATCGATTTCGAGCTTAGGAATATATTTTAATTTAGATCCGAACTACATAAGAAATTACTGGAGTGGATAAAGTTATTTGAATACTTAAGGATAACTATTTTATTAATCTTGAGTGTTGTAATAATGGGGAACACCTGGATGCTAATTTCAAAGCAATAAAACTAAAAAAAAATATAGTGAGTTATCTCCCCATAGCACTGCTATAACTCAGGAGGGAAGCAGAACATTTTAACAAATCAGTGAGCTAAAGCCTTATAGCACAGGGATAGCCCCAGAGGAAGAATACTGTACCTGGCCAATTAATACCTGAGCAAGGAGAGAGAAAATAAAAGGATTTCAAGACTAGGGCTTTTCTCTCCAGCACCTCCAAGGCTTTCAATACACACTTAAGATGAGTTTTTAAGTGTGTTTTTATGATGATTTCACTTCTCAATCACTATTTACAACAAGGTTTAGATTGGATTCCATAGGATTTCTTCAAAATCTCAGGAAGACCCCAAAAGTTGACTTTCAAGATTTGGTCTACAAGAAGTAATCTTTCACCCTTGAAACCCGTAAACCTATATGCTTGGATTGTTAGTGAATATATGAGCAAGAAATAAGTACTAGCACTTATAAGATGGTGGTTGGAAGCCATAAATTTTTAAACTAGATTATTGGGTATTGTAGAGATTTTGTAATGCGTTAATTAGTGAAATTTGGTGGATGTGAGTTCATTGAGGATTATAATGGTGCTAAAGAAGGCAGTTAGTAGTCAAAGGATATTGTATTATATCTTGTTGGTGGGAAGGAGGGATTGTTGGATGAAGAAATACCATTACTAGAGGTAGTCGAATGCTATGCACTTTAGGCGTTTGATAAAATGCCAAAAATGACCAAAAACCTAGAAATTTTTCCTAATATCGATCCAATTGAATTATGTTGATGTAGATTGAGGTTGCAAGAGTAGTGGGAGATTTTAGTACCACTAAAGAACCATCTGCCACAGAGGCGAGCGAGGATGAAGTGGAGGCGTTTGATAAAATGCCAAAAATGACCAAAAACCTAGAAATTTTTCCTAATATCGATCCAATTGAATTATGTTGATGTAGATTGAGGTTGCAAGAGTAGTGGGAGATTTTAGTACCACTAAAGAACCATCTGCCACAGAGGCGAGCGAGGATGAAGTGGAGGTTCTTCCCGAGGACGTCTCGCTCGGTAAAGAGTGGGTGATGAAGATGAACGCGGGGATGGGCGCTGCGGAGATCTTTGGCCAACACTTGGGAAAGGTGAAAATGGTGGAAGGAACCCTTAGCGTTCTTGAGGGGCACACTCTTGAAGAGATTGAGAGTCTCCGAAATGACTTGGAGGTACGTACACAGACCGAGATGGAACTAAGGCAAACCATCACTGCCTGAGTGCACAGACTCATGGAGGCTTTGAGTACTATTGATAATGTGAAGGAACATGTTAGTGCTGGTGTAACCGAGGCAGCCAGCAATTTTGTGATGACGAGGGAGGCCGAGATCGAGCTCCCAAACCCCCGGTGTTCAAAGGTGTTCATGATGCACAAGAAGTGGAAAACTTCCTTTGGCACTTGGAGAACTACTTCAAGCACGGCAAAGTGAGGGACGACAAGACTATAATCAACACTGCAGTGTTGTACCTCTCAGAGGCAGCCATGCTATGGTGGAGAAGGAAGATGGCCGACGTGGATAAAGGTCTGTATTATTAGCACGTGGGATCAGTTCAAAGCCGAGTTCAAGCGACAGTTCTTTCCAAACAATGTCTTGTACGAGGCAAGGCGCAAGCTTAGAGAGTTGAAGAAAACAGGGAGCATACTTGTCTATGTTAAAGGAGTTCACTACCCTTATGCTTCAAATCCCCAACCTGACCAATGATGACTTATTGTTCCATTTCATGGACGGGTTGCAAAATTGGGCTAAGCTGGAGTTGCAACACCAGCAAGTCACATATATAGACCAAGCCATAGTAGAGGCCGAATTATTGATGGATTTCAGGCATGACAAGCACGACAAAGGCAAAGGCAAAGAATTAAAGTTTAACAATATCAAAGGTGGGGGAGACCGTGGCAAAGGCAAGGAGATACAACAACAATACTACAAGACTCAATATTTCAGAAAGTTGACTGGCCGTCAGGGCTACGCCGAGAAGAAGACACGGGCCGAGAAGAAGGGATGTTACATATGCGCCGCACAGCTTTAGGAATTGTCCCGACCTAAAGAGCCTCAGCCCCATGGTCCCTGAAAGGAAGGAGCAGCCGCAGGGAGACAGTTCGGGAACCGCACAGTTGGATATGATCAGGTTATGCGGTGTTGTCACGAAGCAATCTATACAACCTATCGAAAATGGCAATCAGTACGTGGATATCACCATCAACAACAAGCCTGCTCGTGCAATGGTGGATACTAGAGCAACTCTTAATTTCGTGACTGAGGCTGCCGCAAAGAGACTAGAATTGAAGCTTGCTCCAACCAACTCTCGCGTCAAGACCGTGAATGCCGCTCGTGGGGTAGCTAATGGAATTGGTGTCAAATTGGGAACTTGGAAAGATATGACAAACTTCACCATAACCGCTATGGATATCTTTGACATCATATTGGGGCAAGAGTTCTTTAGACATTGTCATACTTTGATCGACCTCTACCTCCAACGTCTCTTGGTTATGGAGAGAGAAGGATCTTGCATGGTACCTACAATGACTATGCCACACGGACAGATCCAAGGTGATAAGTAGTTGTGCTAACCTTGATTTTAAAGCGTTGGTGCTTGAGTACATGCCAAATGGAAACCTCGATACATGGCTTTACTCTCACCACAATCTTTTGGATTTGATCCAAAGATTGAAGGTCATGATTGATGTGGCTTTTGCAATGGAATATTTGCATGAAGGTCATTCTTTTGTTGTCGTCCATTGTGATCTAAAACCAGGTAACATACTTTTGGACGAGGACATGGTTGCAAGAGTCAGTGACTTTGGTATATCCAAACTTATGACAACAGAGAAAATGATAGCGGCTACATGGCACCAGGTAAACAACTGTTATCAAGTCTTTCTTATAACATTATTAACTTGTCTAAGTTTGATTAGTGTCACATTTTGTTAACTAGATAGAAAGATAATTAAGAAGACAAATGTTGCAGAATATGGGTCGAAAGGATTAGTGTCAACCATGGGAGATGTTTATCTTGGGTTTAAGCTTGGTTAGCTTAAAATAAAGAGTGAATGGGGAATGGAGGGAAAATGAAATGCTTGAATTTCCCTTCTTGACAAAGGGATATTGTCCCATATTGGAAGAAGGAAAGGCTTTTGATGGGTTTATATACAATTACTCTACTTCTAGCTCTTAAAGATTTAAGAAGAAAGCAAGCCTCGCGTCGTCGTCGTCGTCGTTCGGCTTGGCTTTCAGTTAAAGATCGACTGATTAATCTTTTTATACAAAATTTCTTTAATTATTTAAGAAAATAGCAATTAAATTGACCCAAATATCCAACCCGAACCGGATCCGTCCGCGATCCAATCCAGTTCTTCCCGGATTTTATTTAAATTTCCTCCCGTTTTTAAGTGACTGTTCTGAAGAGTTGTGAACTTTCAGAAACAACACTTCCATTGGCACTTCAACTCTCCTTCTTCTTCTGCACAAATCTATTCCAGTGTGATTTACAACCATTAAGTGGTTCGCAGTTCATCAAGTTTTTGGTACCGATACTTGGTGAGTTAAATCGTTTTATCCTGGAGGATAATATTCCAGCATCTCAGGTACTTGAGGGAATAATTTCCTTAATGACACACTGTGTATTCAGTGGGATAGATTTATTTTTTATATTACTGTTTCGTTATCTATTTTAGTAGTACAGATTGTTAAGAGTTTACAGCTATGGTATCTTGTTAATGGAGACCTTTACAAGAAAGAAGCCCATGGACGATCTCTTCGTTGAAGAACTCTGCTTGAAGAGATGGGTGTTTGAAGCATTCCCTGATAGAGTGGTAGATGTTGTGGATGCTAATCTATTTTCAAGAGAAGATGAGCAGTTTTCTTCCAAAGAGACTTGCTTTAAGTTGCTAATGGCTATTGCACAGCTGAATTGCCTCAAGATCGAATCAGCATGAAACATGTCCTTGTAAGACTCAACAAGATACAAACTCAGTTTTGGCAAAGTGCAACAGCAACCCAAAATGGAAATTAGTATAAGTGTATATGTTACTTACTTCGATTGCTTGTTTATATAAACTAACCTCATCTTTCATTCAGTACGTTATACTACTATTCTCATTCATGACCATCATACATGGAACAAGTGATGATAAGTTCAAATAACAAATTGATACAACCGTCTTTTTTTTCCTTTTTGTTTTACAGAATTTTCTTGTAAAAATATGCAAAGCAAGCATGACAGCATGTGAAATTGGAACTTCAGAGACTCATGGCCTCCGTAAAGTTGAAATGGTCCGCAACCGTATAGATGTCACTTCATTACATACTTTTTTCCACTTCATTAATAAGATCGCAAACTTGAAATTTGAATAGTGTTTGAATTCATCATCTTGACTTGGATCATCTTACAAATCTACCAATAATTTAAATGATCTAAGATTGAGTTAGCTGGAGAGAAAGAGAGATGACAAAGCGGAGGAAAGTTTTCATTTAGTTTGTTCTTTGTTCTATCAATAAATTTTATCAAATGATCCTTTCTCCATCATCATCATTTTTCTGAACTTCCATTGCTGTGAAATACAGCTTACAGTAAAAAAAATATCACCTTTAAATACATATACACAGATATGGAACTTCAATATGTACAACTTGGAAACCTCTCGAATTTTGAGGTCTATCATTTTTTTACTTCTGGATACAAAATTGGAGTAATCATGGTAGTGCTGCGCGATTCTACATGGCAAGAAAAATGCCAATAAAACTATGGTAATTATGTACATATATAACTAACTATAAAACTTAACACTGATGTAAACTGGCATCAACTTGTTTGAGCAAAGCCTTCCAAAGCTGCTGTCATCAAGAATGTAGATCTTTTTTACCCGATTATGAACTATTCTCCTTATACACTCTGCCGGCTTATGGAGTATAATAAGCTCGGTCAATTTGAACTGATCATAAAGCATGTAACTGATTTCGAAAGTTTAGTTTTATTCGATCAGCATCAACTTCTTTCTTTCCGGAAGAACTAGCAGTTGCTTGTTCCTTCAAGGCTTCCTTTTCCAGTTTCTTCCTTTCAGCATCAGCTTGCTGTTCATTCTCATCGCGTGATTTTTTAAACATCTTGGTGAAGACCACCAAAATCTGTGTCACTGCATCCAGAAAGTAAACATATGCATCACTCACACTAAAAGATATGAAGACCGTCAAAATTTGTCACGTAGATCAAAATGCAATTTATAGATATGCCTGGTTAAGAAGTTGCTACACTAGGAGAAATCTGTTGAAGCAATTTTCACATTGGTTGAACATACAACTCTTGATCTAAATGGTACATGAACTAAACAAGATCCCCAGGACAAATGCAATTCGAAAAATCTAGCCAATGACAATATGCACCAAACAGATGCTACAAAAGACAAAAAGGAAAGAAGGGTGGCATCAACCTGACAACGGATCATAGGAAAGAGACATACACTGTGCATCACATAGTCTTCACATTAAAGGCTTAAACTACTAAAAAAAATTGTTTCACTGATAACCCCTACTGAAATAGCTATATTACCAAGTGTTGCACCCAACAGCTACAAGACTATTTTTTTCTTTTCCAGAAATCTCACCAGATGACTCATAACACAGAAAGAAAATTATATCATATGTATTTCTAACCTTGCTCAAAGGGACATCGAGCTGGATCCTCTCCAAAATACAGGGACAGGGAGTCTGCACTCCTTCCCTGTAGATTTACGAGATAGAACAATGAGCAAACATGACACGGCTCAAACTTCCAGGAGTATTAAAAATATGACATAATGAATGCAAGAAAACTAACCACTTCAATATAAAGAGTAGTGAGAGACTTGACTTCAGCCTCAGCAGTATCAAGGAAATCCTTTAACACCTGAGAAGAAATGTCCAAGTAATTAACCACATATTTCAGATGTTTAACAAAATTATGTGTGTACACGAAAATTGAGGGCATTGCAATCATGTTTGGCTGCAACACCGGTTAGCCTCCACTCGAAAACCATGTCCGATACAAACCAAATGGCGTCTTTCCCATGCGTGCCCTTTTCACTTGATTTTTCAAATGAAACTAATTGTCATCCATTTATGACACATATTACTCTTCTAGACCAGCGGTACACTTCTTCCCTACTTTGTCTTCTCATAATATAATCCAGGATGAAGTTTTTTAATAGTAAAGAGGGACCCATGTATAATGAAGGAAACCTGGGGAAAAGCGGAATCCGCTCGATGCCATTCATTTCACTTTTGTCGTAAGAAAATCATGAGAATTGTTAATACTTTTAGACGTTGATTTTTATGATCTTCTCAACATATAAAAGCTTCGGATGACTTTTGGTCGATTAGACTTTATCACATGCAAATATGTGACAATGTTCCCATGTACTAGAATAAGTAGTCTACAAAATATTGTTAAGGTACATCGTCAAATGGACTTCAACAGTTAAAAGTTGAAAGCTAAAAAAACATAAACTTGAAAGTACATGCAACCAGCTAAGGCATTGCACAAGTAGGAACAATCACATTTTACCATTCTCTTATCTCACCTTCTGAAAGCCTGAAGATATTGCACCATCATTGTCGGATGCAGTAAGTTCTTGTTCAACTTTCTCAAGACCTTTGCTCACTGCTTGCATTTCTTCAGCCAAAGACTTCAGTTGGATCTAATCAATTAATATGACGTAAACAAACATTTCAGTTTCACTGTTATACTAATATTACTGCAAGTGAAGACCATTATGTACAGCAAAGAGTACCTTAGAAGCAGCTTCCAAGTGAAGAAGATCCTTGTCGAAATCGAGCAACTCTGGCATTTTCTCAGCAAGGAGCTGACAGAAACAAGACAGATTTGCATCTTTGGAATCGCAGTGGAAACATACATATGGAAAAAGAGTTAAGACACAAGAGAAGTCCAGGTTGGCCAAGTGGCTGGTCAAGTCCAACTTGGGCTCTCCGTTATAGAATCCAAATCCCTAATATCCCAAATTTCCTGTGCTTGATTCCCTATTGCAACTCTTAAAAACCCTTTCGCTCCACCTCTGTGCCCCC
>MCJB01044241.1:749730-762410 GCA_002018475.1 Nicotiana obtusifolia | reverse complement strand
TCTCTCTCTCTGTCTCTCTCCCTCCCTCTCCCTCCATTGACATTGAAGAGGAAAACTCATCAGATGACATAAACCACAAAAGAGGCATGAAAATATAGTAACCTCGCTTTTGCCACTGTCATTGCCATACCCACTTGTGGCAAAGCAGCACATTCATCCTGACTAGCGACAAGCACCTCTCTCCACATCCCTTTCCTCATCAGTTCTCTGTTTTCACTGTTTCTGATGTAATTTAATTTCATCACTGGTGCTTCTGTCTGAAGTTGTTTTTAACTTAATATTTTCATTACTTATAACTAAATTTCGAAATTTTTCCCCTTACAAAACTTCGTTCGTTCATCTGTTCTCTTTCTTCCTTTTTCTTACTGTTTTCAGAAGCGCTAGCAAAGAAAAGACAATATCTCTATCCAAATGCCATGAGAAACCTCGATAAGGGAGTTATGAGTAGTTTGTATTAATCAATCTTCAAATAACTTGTGCACATGAATTAATTAGTTACATATTTAAAGCTGTCATCAGTTGTCTGCAAAACACCAAAAAGAAAATTTTTAAGTGGTTGTAACTTGGAAATGATGCAGATTTGGTACTTTGATGCATGCTTCTAAAGCTCTGTTTCTAAGAGCTCTCAAAATGGCAGTATGATGCTGTTTCAAAATTTTATTGTGGCGTTCCCTCTTTTTCCTTTTTTCCCCCGGCATGTCAAAAAGAATGACCACTACTATTACTATGCGTCAATCACAGAATAGTTGAAGTCAGCTATGTGAATCCTCATATGCATTGTACACCATTTCATTTGGATCCATTTCAATCCAATACTCAATTTTTTGTCTTTCCAAACAAATTAGTGGTTCCTTTAATATTGAAGGTTCTCTACATTTTCTACTGACAAATCTCAAAACAAGCTAAAAGGACGGGAAGACACCACCTAGTATAAGGGTACCAGCACAACTGAGCCTTAATTCCAACTTGTTGCTATTATCCACAAGGAAACTTGCATAATTTTAAATACAGTGTACTATCAGTTAGTAAGCAGATTCATCGACTAACAACAGTGTTGGACCAGGAAGAAATCTCAGAGCTAAGTTCTTATGTTGTTCCAATATTTTAATAAAATTTCATTTTCTGGAAGTTCCGGAATAGAGTCCCCGTTCCAACATTCCCTCAACATACACAAGTTTTGGCCCACCGCAAACTACTCGAAGAGTGGACTAGGAACTTTAATTATTTCACAATTGGTAGATACACATCAAATAATATTACCTTAAAATTTTGACTCTTCAATGGGGGGAAAGGATCATGGGACGGATAGATTTAATGCAGAAGAGGAATCTAAAGCAACAAATGGGAATCTAAAGCAGATTGTTGGGTACACAGATGCTGATTGGTTCCTCACCTTCTAATAGACGTTCAAGTCTGGATATTGTGTTCTAGAAGGAGGTAATTTGGTCTCTTGGAAGAGTAAGAAACAGAATGTAGTTGCTCGATCTAGCGCTGAAGCCAAATATCGGGCCATGGCTATGGCAACATGTGAGCTAGTTTGGGTCAAGTAGTTGCTCAAGTGCTTGAAGTTCGGAGACATCAGCAAGATGGAACTGGTGTGTGATAATCAAGCTGCTCTTCATATTGCGTCAAATTCGGTGTTCCATGAGAAGACTAAACACATTGAGATCGACTGTCACTTGAGAGAGAAAAGATACTCTCAGGAGATATTGTTACAAAATTTATGAAGTCGAATGATCAGCTAGCAGATATTTTCACTAAGCCTCTTACTGGTTCTCATATTAGTTACATCTGTAACAAGCTCGGTACATATGATTTATATGCACCGGCTTGAGGGGGAGTGTTAAGTAGTTAATCATGTATAGTATCCCACATCGGGAAGTAGATACCTATTATTATGTAATCACTGTATATAAATAGGGCGTTGGACAACACTTTAGATAATCAATAATATTTTCTTTCGTGCTTTCTCACAGTGATAAAGGCAAAATACGGTAAAGAAGGGTTTTGGATGACCAAAGAGGTGAAGAACCCTTATGGAATTAGTCTATGGAGATCAATCAGAAACTTGTGACCAAACCTTTTTCATGACCTAAGTCTTAATGTGAAGGATGGAAGGAAAACGTTATTTTGGAAGGACAACTGGCTAGGAATTGGAAGTTTGAAGAATTTGTTCCCTGATATTTTTACTCTGAATCAGCAACAAGGGGCAATATTAAAGAGTAATGGGGTACTGAAGGATGGAACTTGACATTCAGAAGATTGTTACAAGACTGGGAACTAACTACAATAACGGAACTTTACTTGGAACAATGCAGAAGATTACAAGAGGGGGACGACACTCTAGCATGGCAGAAACATAGCAGCGGGAGGTTTACAGTAGGGTCAGCTTATAAAAATCTGAATCGGGTAGGATCTCAACTTAGCCTATAGCCTTGGAAGCATATATGGAAAGTCAAAATACCATATAAAGGGGCATGCTTTGCTTGGTTGGTGGCAAAAGAAGCCGTACTCACTCAAGAAAACCTCATGAAAAGAGGGTTATCAATCTGTTCTAGATGTTATTTGTGTGGCCAAGATGCAGAGACAATTAGCCATCTGTTTCTACATTGTAGAGTGACAAGACAGTTGTGGGAGTCGTTCATTAACATCAGGGGTATCCGATGGACAATGCCAGGAAGAACCTATGAACTTTTGTCTAGCTGGAACACGGGGGGAGCTCTACATCTAACAAAGATAGATGGAAAATTGTCCCAGCAGCCATTTGGTGGACAATTTGAAAGGAGAGGAATGAAAGGTGTTTTGAAGATACAAGTAGCCTTGTACAGAAGATCAAAATAAATTGCATTCTTCTTTTTAGTTTTTGGTGTAAAGCACAATACATAGATGACCAGGATTCAATCATAGAAGTCTTAGCCTCCTTGTAAGAAGAACACGGAAGTTTAATTTTTGTTTTTGTCCTAGCTCTTCTTGATGTAATCTTGGTTCCAGTACAAAATTTGTGTTGATGATTTATTAATATATTGGATCTGTTACCATCCCCGAAAAAAAAAAAACAATCACAAGTTACAAAGTGGAGTTGGAGAATCAGTTGATAAGGATAGATATTAGAGGCTGGTTGGAAAACTCATTTATTTCTCTCATACTAGACCAGACATAGCCTATTCAGTTAGCCTGGTGAGTTAGTTCATGCATGATCCCCGAGATCCTCATATGCAAGCTGTCTTTCACATTTTACAGTATCTAAAGTCTGCTCCTGGGAAGGTCTACTTTTCTTCAAACAAGATCACCTCCAAATAGAAACCTTTACGGACGTGGATTGGCTGGATCTCTCTATGACAGAAGATCAACATCCAGTTACTGTAAGCTCGTAGGAGGAAACTTGGTTACTTGGAGAAGCCAGAAATAAAGTGTAGTTGCTAGATCAAGTGCGAAGGCAGAATATAGAGATGTGGCCTAGGGTGTTTGCGAACTACTTTGGCTACAAAAGCTACTACAGGAATTGAGACTGTCTGAAAAAGAAAAACTTTTCTACTGTGACAATAAGGCTGCCATATCAGTATAGCTCATAATCCAGTCGAACATGACTGAACAAAGCATGTGGAAATTGATCGACACTTCATCAAAGAAAAGTTACAACTTGTTACAATTGGTGTCTTGAGTTTGTTTCATGTGCCAGGGGAAAAACAACTAGCTGATGTGTTTACAAAAAAGTCTCAACAATCGAACTTGCCATACTTTGAGTTGCAAGTTGGGCATGTGCGACATCTTTGCACCAACTTGAGGGGGAGTGTTGATTAGCATAATTCAAGAAGACTTGATTTATGCGTGTTGATTAGCATGATTTCAGGAGATTTGATTATATTTAGGAAATCTGATTTTATTCTGATTTTATTTGATAGCTGGATTGATTGTATAGATTTATTTTATTTCCTTAATTAGCATTGGGAGCTTTGTAAATTCCCTTGCTCATGGATGTAAACACACACAAATACAAGAAGCTTTTTCTTCTTCTCAAAATCTACAAAAATAAGCTTGGTTAGTGAGGGAATTGGCGTTTGTATTATAACACAACTCTCAGCACAATGGTTGAAGGAGTACACGACATTAGGACACTCGTATAAAGCTTTAGAATGCTTAGTAGTGCACTTAGGACTTTGGAATTGCTGCCAAAGGTGGGGGTTTCCTCCTAGTTATAAGCCCCCAAAGATCATTGTAGACTCAAAAAGTTGGGCTAGGGCTGACTTGGCCACCAGAGTGCCCATGGGCAACAACCCTAAACCCTTAAGTGCCTTCAGACACTTTCTGCTGTCCAGTGGTGGGGCCTCAGGGGTTGGGCCGTAGACCATGCCCAGTCCAATGCCTCCATCACATCCTAGACCCATTGCATTCCGTGTCACATCCCTGTACGCTAACCCCCTCAAGCTTCCTTGGCATATTATTGGTCATTCATCCACATCACCGGGGCAAACCATTGTTATCAAAGGCGAAAAGCGCAAAAAAGCTCTATGATATGTTGGGACTTTAGGCACAAAGCACAAATAAAGCGCACGCTTTAATTATTGTTTGGTGACGCCTCTTCAGGATTACACTCATTGGCAAGGAAAAGTACGCCTTAGAGCCTTGATGACAACACTAAAGGGCCCACTAAGCGAGGCGAAGCGCTCAACATTTTTTGAGCCTCGCTTTAGAGCTTAAGCGCACTTTAAGAGCACCTTTGATAACACTGTGCGAACCTCGCCATGCTCGCGCATCACACGTGTATGACATGCGCTATCCATGGGTGTTTAGCCTCGCGCGTATACCTTGCCCTTGTCAGGCACCATGCCACAATTATGATGTAAGCCTTGCTTGCACACTATGGCTCCTGCTCGTGCTTCACTGCGACTGGTCACCACGCCTTGTGCATGCTCCATCATCGCACCATCCTCTTGTGCCAACACTACCACGGCCATGCACCATGCCAATGCTTCCCTGATTGCGCTTATTTTATTATTAAACTTAAACAAACAATCATTTGATGTTGAATGTTGAAACCTTGAAATCCTCTCAGTTAGCCCCGTCCATGGCCACCTTAGCCCTTGTAGCATGTGCAAAATATTTTTGGCAGGTTATGACACAGAGCTCAGATGAACTTAGCACTTTGTCAACTCAATCTTGAGCCACTCATCAATCATCACTGAGCCAAACTAATCTAACTCAACTTAAGCTTAAGTTACCTTCAATCTCTCTCAATTTACAGCTAATTGATATATACTACCTTAGAGCTCAAGCTTGCATATCTAAAGTAACATCCTGACATTTAATAGAAAAAAACAGCAACAAATAATTACAGTCTGTGTGCAATTACAACAAGATAAAAAGAAATTTCCAGGAAACAAGTATGATCTAAAATGATGCAACTTTACATTAAGGTAAAAACAAAGGCATCATAACACAATAGTTCTACCTTGCACAGATAATGCATCAAGGTCATTTTGTTGTTTCTAGCACGAGTGTCAGAAAGCTTAAGAAGACTGTCCAATTTGAACCCTACAGCAGATCCTGCAATGTAATTACAAAAACAAAGATATTATTCACAGCCAAACAACTAATCGTTTTTGTATGAAAATCTAGATCTTAGAAACTTGTACCTCGTGCTGTACCCTGATTCAGTGCATTTCCCAATGTTAGAATGGTCTGCATTATTTGACGTAGTTTGGCAGATTCTTTCACCTACTCAATCAGGAAATGCAGTTAGAATCCAGTTGAAATCAGAATGTGCCAAATCAAACTTCATAAGGTATTAAAAGTACCTCTCTAGTAGCATTGTTAATTGTACTTAGGTTAGTTCTCAAGTCAGTCACCTGAACGATTCAAGATATTACAGTCAACAGAAAAGTCAATGGCAGAGTGCATAGACATTGGTTCACTAACAAATACAAGAGCGAATACCTGATTAGAAAAAGTGATAGTAAATGAAAACACTCGTAACTTGGACTCAACTCGTGGGACCTTCATCAGCTCCAGGAAAAACTGAAATAGTTATTAATCCAGTTAATTACTCTTAACTTAGAGGCTAAGAATTTTGTAGTTTCCCATATATATATATAGTCAAATTGGAGAAGACCTGCTCACACTTTCCAAGCATTTCCTTGTCCCCATTATAGTTCTGGAAAATAGAACATAAACAGTAAGATCGAATTTTGAAACCAAAATTAACTTTTAGTTGTTAAATGGCAAGTATCAAGAAACTAGCACAACTAAATTCATAAAGGTAAGCGAAATCAAGCAGAAACAAGTATACACAACAGACTATGATATACACATCCACAGACACCAGGAAAGGGAGTCATTAAACGTAAGCTTGCACATCATAGATGCAAGTACATACTCCATATAAGCATGTAGCTGCCAAAGGGTCATTCAATTATGGGCATCAATCTGCACAGCTACTTACACAAAAGGCACATCAATAAAATCATAGGCCACTGGCTCCAATGACTCGCTGAACTAGTATTCTAAAATCAAATACAAATGCAAAAGGTGAATGTGTTGGTCTTGGCTCCAAAGTACCATTGGTAAGAACTTCAATGTGAATTATTTCTCTAAACGAGGAGAGTTAAACAAAATTTCTCTAAACGGGGAGACTTAAACAAAAATTGAAGCAAATTTCAGAAGATATCTCTAACATTATGAATGAACTCAAAATAAATGACTAGATGCATAATACACAAATCTTATTGTGATCTAAACTTTGCCATGATAGGCAAGCACAACCAGGATGAGAACAGGATAGTACCCTCAGTGTCTCCATTTCTTCTTTTGTTGGGCAAAACTTAATCAGATTTTCAACTTGATCAATGTCCAGAGCTGACGAATCCAAAGCCAAAACAGCATTCTGTAAAACATGCATATACTAATTTGTCAGAAATCCAGAAATGTTTAGTAAAAAAAAAAATCCTATTTGTATTCGCATAATATTGGCATGAGATGAGTTTAAATGGAGTAACATAGCCAGTGAGGACTCATATAGCCAACCCCAACTTGCTTGGGACTGAGGTGTAGTGGTTGTATTAGTAAAGCAGATTCAGGGTAAATATTTCATTCATTTCAGTCTACCTCCATTAAAACTCAAAAAAGACAAACAAAACCATCCTAAGAAACCATGCATGAGCATCCCAAAAGAATGTTCACCAAGCTGACTGAACACATGCATGAATCGGCATACTATTACTGTGCATTACTACAGTACGATTTGACGACAAAGCGAAAGGATAAAATATTTTGTACAATATCTATAGTTATTCTTTTGACTTTCAACAGAAATATATCAATTGAGTTTAAACATTTAATTTTGATCTCCTCAAGTCTGGTGAAATTACATGATCTTTTCAACTCTCTAAAGTTGTTAAAAATATAAAAGAATAAATATGTCTTTTTGATCAGTAGTTCTACAGCTAGTTCTTTCTTCAGTAACTTTTATTTTCATAATATATATATATATATATAACTCATTTTCTATTTTTACATCTCATTGAACTCCGTATATTTCTTTTTTTTTTTTTTCAAATGAGAATGGTGCCAGGTCCTACTTGTGCGCGCACCTCCACTAATCGATAGGGTACACGATACCTCCTATCGGCATAGGTATGGGTAACTCTGCCCCCCAAAATTTAGTCAGATGAGAGAAACTGCCTCTTAACTTTTTGCCTCTGTTCGTATTTGAACTAAAATCCTAGGGCCTCTCCCACCTCATTGACCACTAGGCCACACTCTTAGGTGCTCATTGAATTCCACCTATATGAGAAAAGCATAACTAACTTGAAATTGAATTACGAGGAGAATTGTGATAGGTTAACGGCTCTCATAAAAATAGTCGAACTACCATAGCTCTTTTGAATAAGACCTGACGACTGACATAGAGCAATATGGATACAGATGATTCACATGGCCAACCCCCACCAGTTTGGGATTCGTTCTTCGTTCTTTTATTGAGTAGAAATATATATAGTTAATCGGTATATCATTCTTTCTTAAGCAGAAATAAAGATATTTCACTTTCAATTTAGAGTTCAAGACATACTATGATCTTATTCTTTATTTGTTGAGAACCATCTTTTGACAAACCCATGCTGATGATTCAATATTTTTGCATAATATTGTATCTATTTGGTTCATCAGATACTTCTATAGATTTAGCAAATGTACAAAGGGACAAGAACCACAACAACAACAACAACAACCCAGTGTAATCCCACAAGTGGGGTCTGGAGAGGGTAGGATGTATGCAGCCTTACCCCCACCCTGGAAGGGCAGACAGACTATTTGCGATAGACCCTCGGCTAAAGAAGGTGAAAGAAGCCCTAATAGCAAGTAATAACAAGACAATATAATTAGAAACCTAAATCGACGATAGCAACAGAGAATATGAAAGAGGTACCAATAGCAAGTAATAGCAAGACAATATATTTAGAAAACTAAATCCAAGGTAGCAAACGAGAATAAGAACGAAGTAGTGCTAGCAAACTACGGAAGTACCGATGGCAAGTAATAAAGATAAAAAAGTACCGTAGCAACAACAACAACATACCCAATATTATCCCACACCGTGGGAAAAGGGTACCGTATTAACACTAATACTATCGAACTAGGGAAGACAAAGGGAAACGCGCGACTACCCTAACCTTCTACCCTAATCTTCAACCTCCACAAAGGGACAAGAACCAAAATACTAAATTGTAATTTACAGTATTACATTCAATTGTATATGTTATTTGTTACTTGATTACAATTGATAAAAAAAATAACGAGTCATTATTACTTTTTTGGTAGTTTAATCCGTGTCACTTTTAAAATTATAAGTAGATCGATTTCAAAAGTTTCTGATTGTCCTAAAGCCAAGTAAAGATCAACTAATATAATTGTTTCATATGATAAACAATAAAAAGATTTGGTCAAAAGACCGACCTGTGGACTAGGATACATAAACTAGTGCAATAGATTAAATTTTGAAGTTGATAGTAGAAACAAGAAGATGCTAAAAGAACTCACCAGCATATCAGGCAAGGGAATCTTGATTTTTGTAAGCATGATTTCGCAATTGTACGCCCTGCGCAAATCAACCTGGCAAAAGCATATGTTAAGAAATAATTCCCGTTCTTTAACAAGTTAAAACCAAAATTTAACACTTCCAGTCTTATGTAAAATGGACTCTCAATACCTCAGGAAGAAAAAGAAGCCAACACCCAATAGACTGTTCACCAATTATTCCATAGTGATCTCATAATATATAGTGAAAGCTTTAAAGTAAATGTTTCTTTCTATAGAAGAGATTTATCTCTTCCTAAGTTAGCACTAACAGATAAATTAAGCAAGTGAAATGCAATTCATTCATGGTCAATGGCCATCCCAACAGGACGCGTCTATGTTTGAGCACAGCCTCCGCAACCCTTTCATTCTAATCCATCTAGACATGTACCGCAACCTATAAAAATGACTTTGCTACATGAATTTATATTACAAACTACTAAACAATTTCTAAGAAATTTTCAAAAGATAACCATTTGAAATTTTCTTGATATGATGGACCCCGTCCTCCAAACCTACTACCTCTACCTAGGAGGCCCAAGTGGTCTTCCCCTCTTTATCCCTTGGTGACTCGAACCCTCAACCTCATGGTCGGAGGTGAAGGACCTTACCACTAGGATATCCCTCCATATTCAGTCAAAGATAACTAACTTAACTTTTCTGGAACAGAAATGGTGTTACCTCTGGGATGGAAAAACGTAGAACTTTTCCACCCAAAGTTCATCATTTCATCATTTATATCTGTGTCCAGCAACCACAAGTTCTTCTCTCTCTTGGAATGCTTGCTTCAAAACTTCGCCTATGTTAAACCCATTTAAGGCCGTACTTTCAACTTCTTTTCCACATTGTTAGCCACAACTTACCACTAAAAACCCTCTTTAAAACCTATCCAAAATTCTTAATATCTTTATTTAACTAGTGAAAGAAAGAGATCCATACTCATCCTACAACATTCTCCTAACTATGTGAAAAACTTGCTTGATAATGCCTATCAGGATAATGAGTCCAAGAGGCATCCCTAACCTTCCAATTTGGCCATAACTGAGGACTTGGCTATTACTCCAAGAGTAACTTCACTTACTTTTCATTTTTGAAAAAAGAAAAAGACATAAAATATACATGAAGAAGGTTATAGTATCCTCAATAGATTTGACTCGTCACAAGACTGTCTCTATACCACTTCTATGTTGGCGCAGAAGCCATTAGCTGGCTGGGAGGAAGTTACGTGTTTTGGGAAGTCCAAAGTGGAGGTAACACAGCTGCCCAAGGAAACAAGCAAGAGAACTTTTGAATTTTCATCCAATACTAGGTGCATTGAAAGTGAAGGTCACAGGGTGGAATTTTCTATTTCTGGATCGGATTTACTACTGATATTGAGTTACAACACTGTTAGTTGGCCAGAGTACAGTCCTACCAAGTACTTCAAGAATATCATGGTAATTTGGCACTAGTAGCAATTTAGTCCATTTCTCATTTCAAAAAATTTATGTGGTCCAAGGTGTGTCTTTACTTCTAAACTTCTCTTGAGTTTAAATCATTAAAACAATCATCTTACATGTACTAGTCAACAACAACAGCAAACCCAGCTTAAACATACTAGTCATGGAGGATTATTGACACTTTCATATATCTTTTGACCTTATAAATGTGCAAATTCAACATTATCTTGGCATTCATGCATTTTCAGAATACGCAAGGACGCAATGTCAAATGTTTTATTTGGGCAAGAAGAAAAAGCATAATTGCATGGGCAACTGATGACAGATGATTTGATATAAAAGGGCAGCCCGGTGCACTAAGCTCCCGCTATGCGCGGGGTCCAGGAACGGGCCGGATCACAAGGGTCAATCGTATGCAGCCTTACCCTACATTTCTGCAAGAGGCTGTTTCCACGACTCGAACCCGTAACCTCCTGGTCACATGGCAACAACTTTACCAATTACGCTAAGGCTCCCCCCTTCAATGACAGATGATTTGATATAAATCTATGTATTACAGTGCCATGTATAAATGTAACTTCTACACTCAATTACCACTAGTCAAGTGCAGCAAGCATCATTAAGAACCACTGAGCCTATTTGACTAAGAGGAAAGTAAGGAGTATCAATAGGAGAAGGATTAGCTAACAAGATAAGATTCGGCTTCCTTGTCCGTGCAGAGAATGAAGAGGAAGGAGAAGAAAGTGGATGAGCTAGATTATAGTATCCTCTATTACATATCCAATTCTGCAGAATGGAGGAGTTTAAGGTTTAATTTGAGTCGAAAGTGAAAAATGTCCACACATGTAAGCGAAAAATGTTATTAACACATAAAGCACTCTAAAGTGACAGTGAGTGCCAGAGGAAGGGAACAAAGACAGAAATGAATTAGTATCCCCAATAAAACAGATAAGGTAGTGAGTGAAATATACAAAGGAAACGGGGCATTTTCATCCTACATGTCCATTGTGTGCCTTGCTCAGAAATTTAAGAAAAAGTGAATAAACTTGTTTGATAGCAAATCATCAGCACATTAACAATTATAGAGACTGGAAACAAGATAAAGCATATATAACTTGCCAATTGCACTTTTTCTGGTTTGTTGATTTTGGAACCACGTCGAGCTCCACCTTTGCTAGTTCCATCAGTAGCTGAAGCCACCGAAAACAAATTTTCGAGCTCTGTAATATCTATTTCAGGTGCTCTGTCACATACATTAAAAAGGTTTGATCAGAACTCCCCATAACAAAGAGATAAATAACAAAATTGCAGTACCCCATGCAAGCTAGGGTAACTCAAAGTGCTCAGAACTAGCCTAATGATCCAGAAGTTCTCATTGTAATGTGTCATCCCCCAAAATAAAATGTGCATACCTGGATGTATTTTCCTTATTTTGCGTATCTGCCCATAAACTCCCTTGCATGGCCCGTGTGACTTTCGACCAATGTAAAGGCTTCAATGAAGCTTTTTTAGGAGGAATTGAAGTACCTCCTGCACCTCGCCCTTTCCCTAGAGCATTTGAGCCTACAGAGGCTCTTACACGTCCAGTAGATGAAGGTGGTGGTGGTGGCACATTATGTCCCTTTCCACCAGGTGGTGGAGGTGGAGTGGGTGTCAAACCTCCCCTAGGAGGTGGTGGAGCATTAGGAGCCTTTGGTGCTGGTGGAGGTGCAGGTGGAGTTGAACCTTGCCTAGGAACTCCCAAAGGAGGTGGAGGAGGTGCAGGTGGCCTTTTAGAATTACTTTTAGGTGGAGGTGGTGGTGGTGGAGGTGCCAGCGGAGTTGAACTATTTGATGTAGCGGATGAAGGTAGAGGTGGTGGTGGTGGTGGAGGGGCCAACGGAGTTGACCTATTTGATGTAGAGGATGAAGGTGGAGGTGGTGGTGGTGGTGGAGGTGCCAACGGAGTTGACCTATTTGATGTAGCGGATGAAGGAAGTGGTGGTGGTGGAAGTGGAGGGCCCTTGAGAGAGACGGAAGGGAGAGGTGGGGGAGGCGGGGGAGCTACACAAGGCAAGGGCGTACACTTAGATGACACGGAAGGTGGAGGGGGAGGTGGTGGTGGTGGAGGAGACAAAGGGGGGAACTTGGAAGAGACAAAAGGAGGGGAAGGGGGAGGTGGTGGTGGAGGAG
>MCJB01044241.1:656388-749558 GCA_002018475.1 Nicotiana obtusifolia | reverse complement strand
GGGGAGGGGGAGGAGGGGGAGCTGATAAATTACAGTTAGATGGCCCCCGAGGAGGAGGAGGAGGTGGAGGTGGAGGCAGAGGCGGAGCACTCCGAGAGGTAGAAAGTGTAGGGACAGAAGGTGGATGTGGAGGAGCAGGAGTGCATAAAAAGCTCTTATTTGGAAGTGGTGGAGGTGGTGGAGGTGGCGGAGGTTCTCCAGCAAAGCTATCAGGGGAAGTTGAAGAAGTATGTTCTCTTGCCGGTGAAGGTCCTCTATTACCACCGATTGAAGGTGGTGGCGGAGGTGGTGGAGGTGGAGGTGTTCTATTAGAACTTGCAAGTGCTGGAAGTGGAGGAGGACGCGGGACACAAGAAGGGCCACCAAATATAGGAGGAGGTGGTGGTGGAGGAGGAGGTAATGAAACCTCCTTTTTAGGAGAACCAAACACAGAGGGTGCCAAAGGGGGAGATGGTGCTGATGATTCAGGGACTTTTGTACTAGAAATCACAGGGACAGGTGACGAAGGTGGTGAAGGTAGTGGAGAAGAAGAGGAAGTTCTTGTATCGCAATCTCGAACTTCCTTTGAATGTTCAGGAGCAATGGCAGCATCCAATTGACTGTTATTTTCAGAAGGAGACTGAACAGGACCAATATCTGACATTGAAAGCTTCACTTGATCCTCAGAAATCTTCAGATCAGAAGTTTCATCAGAAGCTGAATCTTGCTCATCTAAAAAATTGATGTCTGTTGTACTAGCATAAGTAAGATTACTAGCTTTCTCTGAGTCCAGAAAGTCCAAACTGTCAGCAATACTCGATGCATTATTTTCTTCTTCAGAGTCAAATGGGGATGAATACCCACTCATCCTACTTTGCAAAATTGATAAATCTTTCATATCATTCAACACCGATAGTTGTTTAAACAACCATAACGCAGCATCATCGCCAGTATCAACCCAATCAGCACCACTAAAAAGTTCTTGTACCCTTGAAAAAGCTTCGATAGGAAGCCCACCTTTCTCCTCACCATTTAGAGCTGCAGTGGGAGCTTTTGCAGGAGAAATGCTCTCAACATCACCAAATAAAACCTGCGAGCAGAATGTATAAAATTAGAGGAGAAATATGGAGAGCAAAGATGATCCACTTAACCAACACTAATCAGACAGACACAAGAAAGTATTCACCTCAGCTCGAAAGCCTTTTGGATAGCGTGCCTTTGAATCCCATAGAATATCCAAGTTATCGCAGTTTAACATTAAAATGTTGGACCGAATAAAAGCTGTGTTGAACATTATACGGAACATCATGACTTCCCTTTCAGGGTCCAGGTCTAAGTGGACACACTCCAATACTACATCTCCTTGCACCAAACACTGAATATCAATCTTGATGACATCACTATCCTTCTGCAAAATGATAACAATCAAGTTGCCACACAGCAGAATTGAAGAAGACAAGAAACATGATGCAGTGACAGCAGTTTTTTTTTACCTGGCGATAATGTCGAAGACTTCTCCCTTTCTTTGGCATGGTGTACAACATATGAGTTGACAATCCATCCTTGCTAAGAAGGTTCCGGCCAAAAATGCGGACAATTGGCCTACACCCTTTTTGATTGTCGAATCGTGGAATGGCACGAAGAATGAGGCAATCGAGAGAAAGAGCTTGTTCAGGAGGAGGCCACTCGGGAGATATATTTCTTCTTGATATATATTGTAGGTAACGAAGCTGAGAAGGGAATGGGTTCAGAGGTGACAATAATTGCGATAAACCTTTAGGTGCCTCACGATAAACCATCTCGAGAGTTTTTCTCTCTCCACTTTGTAACTTTCTGAAAATCAAGAAACTAGCCAAAATGAAGGCTAGAAGGGGCCAACCACCTCTCTCACAGTGTAACAAAATCACATTGTTATGATTTCGAAGAGAAAGCCAACTCTCACAGACACATAGAAAATGATGGATCAAAGACAAAGGAAGTACAGGACAGCCTTCATATTGCCTTGGATAATCCACTACAGTTACATCATACTCGCATAAAATCTCCGCGAACTGGCTCCTTTTCTCGCCTTCTCTGAAATTGACAGCAAGAAAGGAGGAATCTGGAAATTCTTCGTGCAGTTCATTTATGATTTCGTGCAAGTAAAGCTGGTAAATTCCCTCAGGCAGTACTTCAGTCGAAAAACAAGAATCAAAAACTGCAGACATTCAACACAAGAGAAAAAAAAACTTGAGAAAAATACAATGCACTTCAAGTATTCAATAAAATGTAGAATATCAAGCACATTATCAAGTCAAAATTGGTTCTTTTACCGTATACTCTATCGTCAAGTTCCAGCAACCCATTTGGGGGCCTTCTATAGAAAAATCTACTTAACAGCGACATAATAATACTTAGCCAATAAAGTACCTAATTTTACCTGTCATCAAAGAAATTTAAACCCATTTTCCATTCATATAGTGTCCCAATATCATAAGGGTCAAAGAATCAGCTCATAATACAAGTTCAAGAAAATGTGAAATTCCGAAGAAAAAAACGTAAAGAAAATGCAGCTTACATGAAAAACTCAAAACTAGTCTCAATTTTTGAAGAGCTACCAAGCTAAAAGGGATTGAACAATTTTACTAGTATCCAACTAGTGCAAAAGTAACGATACTGTAACATTAACACACAAACTCACATAAATATATATGTACAAGAAGACCCAGAAAGGGAAATTTTTGAACTGAAGCAAACCGACAGAAGCCGTTGAGGAAAGATTCAAGATTTGAGGTGAAGAACCGACAGTGTTGCAGTAACGTTTTCGATTTTAGTATGAATATTTTTCTGATGTGGGATTTGAACTATTTGGAGTTTTAAAATTTGGGAACGGAAAGAAAGGGGGCTGATTTTTTATTTTAACATATGATCGTTGTAAATATTTTAAATCACATTACCAACCCTATACTTGTCTGGATAACTTCATTGGCCCTGGTTGCAGCCAATATCTATTTTGAGCGAGGTGCATGTAGATTAGTCTCGTTGGAAACACTTCCACTGAGAGGAGACCGGGTTTCTATGAATTTTATGGAGTTTAAAATTTTATGTTGATTTATTGTTGTTAAAATTTGTTATTAGCATTTTATTTAGAATTTTTTTAATTTGAACTAAAGCCACTTGATTTGAATAAACCCATAACTACACTATACCTGCTTGTGCTCTCACTTAAGTAGGCTATTCAAGACCGAACCGTAATCGTTAATCGAATAAAAAAAACAGCTTATTGGCTTATTGGTATCGGGTTATCGAGGTAACGGTTGGTGAAAAGATTGAAATTTTATAATTAACAGCTTTACGGTTTGGGGGCAGATTGCCCAATTTCCTTATCGGATAAATCGTTAACCTAGTAAATATTTTTATATTTATCTTTTACCTTTATGTATATAAAATAATTTTTGAAATCAATCAAGTAGAATCATGTTAACAAGTTGACTATATGAGTTTGGCTTTGCAAGCTAAATCTAATATTCCCTCAGAGTTGATTTAAGTGGAAAGAGAGATAGCAGAAACATATCAAGGACTTCCTCTTATATTTGTTTTTTGATAGCTGGACTTACTAGCTAAAAGGAAAAAGACACAACAATTATAGATGATATTTGTAGACAGCTTGAGTTCAAATGTTGATACTGATTCAAACCAGCTTTCTCACATATTAGACTTCATTTACGAGCACTTATCAAATTGGTTGAAATAATGCTTAGTTTCTTATTTAGTATTCTTGGAGGGCAAGAAAATTCAGTTACTAAGTTGACTAAGGTTGTTGAAGGATTTTTGTCAAGTAATTGGAGGAAAGAGCTTGGATGATGTGGCAACTCATTGTTTGATGGATCTTATGGTTGAGCTAGTTGTAATTGCCAAAAAGAAATCAAAGGGTGGGGTAAAAGAAGTTGTCTTTATAATCTAGCACATGATATTTGTGAGAAAATGACAAATTTTCTAGTTCTTTGCTTCTCTTTTATTATCTATTTGGTTTAGCCGATAAACTGCCCTATAACTGCCCGTTAATTTTAATCTGATACCAATCTGTTCGATGTCTTATTGGATGGCTCGCGGATTACTACAGTTATAAATCGATAATCAATAAGCCGAACCATTAAGCATAAATAACCGCCCGATCTGCCCGATAAGCACCCATACACTTAAAGCCTTAATAGGTCGTTTAGTAACCTTTATATTTTTAATAATACTTCTTTCTAGAATCATGTAAGCTTTGAAGCTGACTAGAAATCGAATTGTCTCGCCGGTAGGATGAAACCACGTCTTCTTCTATGCCCGTCTGATTTGGTGCTATCTTTTCATGTCACTAAGAAAGAGTCTCGACCGACCCAATATTGACTTATTGTATATAAATTTTTGGCTTCCCCATGATGACCCATCATGGGTAATGATAGATAGATCAAAAATCTATTCCGGTGAATAGTTTTGTATAAATAATACAATATTTAGTTAATTGCATAAGCAAAAAAATTTAATTAATTTATGCATGTATTAGTTTTAAATTATAAGGTTAGAGGTGCACATGTAGCGTACATTAGGATGATTAAGTACATGTACGATGGAGCCAAGACCCAAGTGAGGACAATGGGTGGAGACTCAGGTTATTTTTTAGTATTGATTGGGTTACATCAGGAATCGACCCTTAGCCCGTTCTTGTTTTCCTTATTGATGGATGTACTGACACGATACATCCAAGGGGACGTGTCTTATTTACAGATGATATAGTGTTGATTGACAAGTCGAGAGGTGATGTTAACACTAAGTTGAAGGTTTGGAGACAGACCCTGGAGTTTAAGGTTTTCAGGTTGAGAGAGATAAGACAGAATACCTGGAGTGCAAGTTCAATGATGTGGCTCGTGAAACGGACGTGGAAGTGAGGCTTGATGCGCAAGTCATCCCATAGAAAGGTAGTTTCAAGTATCTTGGATCTATAATCCAAAGTAATGGGGAGATTGATGATGATGTCACCCATCGAATTGGGGCGGGATGGATGAAATGGAGGCTCGCATTCGGTATCTTGTGTGATAAAAATATGCCAGTTAGACTTAAAGGTGAGTTCTATATAATGGTTGTTAGGTCGACTATATTGTATGCGATAGAATGTTGGCCAGTCAAAAGCTCTCATGTCCAGAAGTTGAAAGTAGCGAAAATGAAGGTGTTGAGATGGATGTATAGGGCTGTTCAAAACCAAACCGTAACCGTTAACCGAATTGAAAAAATGGCTTATTGGCTTATTGGTATCGAGCTATGGGGGTAACGGTTGGTGAATAGATTGAAATTTTATTATTAACGGCTTAACGATTTGGGAGAGCATTGCTCAATTTTCTTATCGGATAAATCGTTAACCTGTTAAGAATTTTTATATTTATACTTTTACCCTTATGTATATAAAATAATTTTTGAAATCAATCAAGTAGAATCATGTTAACAAGTTGATTACATGAGTTTGGCTTTGAAAGCTAAATTTAATATTCCCTCAGAGTTGGTTTAAGTGGAAAGAGAGATAGCAGAAACATATCAAGGACTTCCTCCTATATTTGTTTTTTGATAGCTGGACTTACTAGCTAAGAGGGAGAAGACACAACAATGATAGATGATATATGTAGACAACTTGAGTTCAAGTGTTGGTACTGATTCAAATCAGCTTTTTCACATATTAGACTTTATATAGAGCACTTACCAGATTGGTCGAAATACTGCTTAGTTTCTTATTTAGCATTCCTGGAGGGCAAGGAAATTTCAGTTACTAAACTAACTAAGGTTGTTGAAGGATTTTTGTCAAGTAATTGGAGGAAAGAGCTTGGATGATGTAGCAACTCATTATTTGATGGATCTTATCGTTGAGCTAGTTTCAATTGCCAAAAAAAATCAAAGGGTGGGGTAAAAAGAAGTTGCCTTTATAATCTAGCACATGATTTAAGTGAGAAAATGACAAATTTTCCAGTTCTCTACTTCTCTTTTATTTATTATCTATTTGGTTTAGCCGATAAACCGCCTGATAACTGCCCGCTAATTGTTAATCCGACACCAATCCGCCTGATGTCTTATTGGATGGCTAGCGGATTACTACAATTATAAACCGATAACCAATAAGCCTAATCGCTAAGCATAAATAACCGCCTGATCCGCCCGATAAGCACCCCTATGGATGTGTAGGAATACTAAAAGAGATAGGATTAGGAATGATGATATTCGAGACAAGGTCGGAGTGGCTTATGTGGTAGACAAGTTGCGGGAAGCGAGACTAAGATGGCTCAGGCATGTTAAAAAGAGATGTCCGGATGCCCCAGTAAGACAGTGAGAGAGGTTGGTTTTGGTGGGCCTGAGAAGAGGGAGAGGCAGGCCAAAGAAGTATTAGGGAGAGATAATAAGGTAGGACATGGCATATCTGCAGCTTACCGATGACATGACCTTAGATAAGAAGGTGTGGAGATCGAGAACTAGGGTAGAAGGCTAGTAGGTACTCGTGAGTTTGTCATTGTCTTCCCTGTAATATGTATAGCACTCTCGTACTTCCTTATACTTAGATTTGTATTACTACTAGCAGTTTCGTTCTTTAGTTATCTTGTTATCTTGATGTATCGGTATTGCCTTGTGTTTCTGTTTCCTTTACGTGGTTTATCTGTTATTGTATCTTTTTTGCTATGTTGTGACTTTGCTTTTCATGAGACGAGAGTCTAAAACAGTCTCTCTATCTTCATAAGATAGAGTAAGGTTGCGTACCCACTATCATTCTCAAACCCCGCTTGTGAAATTACATTGTGAGATAAATTGCCGTATAACAATATGTGGTTGTTTGTTTCATCGATTTATTATACAAGTGTTATAATGTATGCTTTTATTTATACGGTGAATAATAATATGGGATTACATGCGAACAATAATAACGTATGGCTAGTTATATAGGAAATACCTACTTTGAGAATTTTTAAAATAATATCTATGTTACCACAATTGATGGGTCTGAATTTGCTTTGATAGACGTGCATTCAATAAAGTCTTGTCATGTGTCCAAGATAAAAAATAATGGCATATATTTCTTACCAGGGAGTTAAAAAGGTAAATAAGAGTAAAGGTCATTTTAAGGATTGAAAAACAATATTACTTTCATCTTTTGAAGGGAACAATAACCCCCTTAAATAAAATTTTCTGGTGAACTTTAATTTTAAACCAAAATTAAAAGTGTTATTGTCTTTTTTTAGGCGGACACTTAAACTTATTCGAATTTTTCACTTAGGCACCTAAACTAAGCTAGTGACTTATTGGTCACTTAATCTATATGCAAAATATTTCTATTAGCCTAAACAGTAAAGAAAATAAGACGCATTTAGTTCAGATGCTGCTGATTTGGCAAAGAAGCCAATAAAACAAAGACACATGGCCTTTAATCTAAAATAATCCAAAAATTTTTTTGAGCAAATTAATAATAGAAAAAAGTAGTATTATTTCAACTCCATCACACCAAAACTCAAGAGCTAATTAAAAATAGTCAACATTCATCCCCCCCCCCATTTGCATCCATCTATATAGAAAAATAGAAACATCGACGGAAAGTCAAACTCCGACAAAACCCGTTAGTTACCAATGAACTCTTTCCTATCAATCATCACTCACATGATAACAGGTTGTTGGAGAGTTTAGAAAAACAGGGATCCATGAGGTTGATAAGGTGTTGCATTAGTCGCTACATACAGTTCTCACGACCATTATTCAATAGTTTGGATTTTGCGTTTCTTACTTGTTGATCGATCTTTACTGGGAATCGGTGAGATTGACTATAGTCACTTTACACTCTCTTTCTTCAGTTTGCTGCATTTTAGTGCACTAGCAAGATCTCTAAGAGGTTGCTGGTGGAGTTTTGGGGGGGGGGGGGATGTAGGGAGATGTGGGTCTTATTTCGTTGAGAGAGACAAGACATGATGTATCGATCCGGCTGGTCATTTTGAGTATTTTAACCCCGTTTTACTTATTTGATGCTTTACATATGTATATTTGTCGTTAAGTGATTTTTGGAGGTAGTTGGTTTGGTTTCGGAAAAGTTTTGGATTGAGTTGGGAAACTTAGTTTCAAGATTTGAAGCTTAAGTTGTAAATGTTGACTGAAGTTTGACTTTTATGTAGACAACCCTGGAACAATGTTTGATAGTTCCAATAAGTTTGTATGGTAATTTTGGAGTTAGGCGTATGTCTGGATTGAGATTTGGAGATTCCTACGTTGATTTGGCTCTAATTGTTGAAAATAGGAAAGTTGAAAGTTTAGAAGGCTCATGAGTTTGACCGTGAGTTGACTTTATTGATGTCGGGTTTGTATTTTTGTTTTAGGAGTCGAAATAGGTTTATTATGTTATTTCGGACTTGTGCGCAAAATTTGAGGTCATTCCGAGTTGATTAGACGTGGTTCCGTATGAGTTTTGAAAAGTTGAAAGTTGATCTACTTAGGCTTGAATTGAGGTGCGATTAGTTGTTTTGATGTTATTTTGTATGATTTGAGGCCTCGAGTAGGTCCGCATTATATTTTGGGATTGGTTGGTGTGATTGGACGGCGTTCTGGGGGCCTCGGGCGTGCTTCGAATGAGTTTCAGATCTTTTTCATGTTGTTTGGCAGTTCTAGTATGCTATTTTCGCACATGCGATGGTTGGGGGCAAGTGCGAGCCCGCAAAAGTGGACTTGAGGTCCCAGATGCGGAGTTAGGCTGGTTGGGGCAGAGTCCGCAGATGCGGAAGAATTTGCGCAGGAGCGGTATCGCTTCTGTGATGCTTGGTGCACAGAAGCACTTGCGGAGAGAGGACTGCAGATGCGGATGGTGGGGAGAATAAGTGAACTCACAGAAGCGAGATTTTCTTCGCAGAAGCAGTATTTGGTCCACAAATGCGAAGACTGCTAAGCTGAATACTTATTTTGAGGGTTAGGTTCATTTCAAATTATTTGGAGTTGTGGAGCTCGACTAGGGGTGATATTTGGAGGGTTTTCACTATAAATTGAAGGGTAAGTAATCTTTACTCGATTTTGATGTTAGATCTTGTTTCCCTATGGATTATTACACCTAGTTTATGTGATTTAAAGGATAGATTTGGGGGGTTTACCTATGGTTTTTGGAGAGTGAAAATTGATGATTTGGGAATCAATTTGAGGTTGGATTTGGATGAAACACATATATTTGGACTCGCATTGGAATGGGTGTTCAGGATTTGTGAGTTTTGTCGGATTCTGGAATGCGGGCCCGGGGTTAATTTTTTTATTGGCTTCGTGTATTTGTATCATGATCATAGTTTTATTATTTGGGGTTGTTTCCTATAGCTTTATTAATGTTATTAAGTTATTTTAACTAGAATCGAGCCATACAGAGGTTGATTCACGCGCGAAGGGATTTCTAGATTATTAATTTGACTTGCTTGAGGTACGTATCTTACATAAACTTGGTTGAGGCACTAGTTGCCTGAGTTATTAGTGTTAGTAGCGCACATGTGAGAGAATTGAGCCTATATGCGTGCACCAGGGTATTATCCACGCTCGAGGTAGTGATTAAGCTATTATATACCCTGAATTGATTGTTAAGCTTCATACTATCATGTCTCTTATGTTGTACCTCCTCTGTGAGCTAATTGAATCATGTTAGAGATTATTTGTTGGTTGATCTCCTATTCAAACATGTTAATTGCTATTCTTGTGGCGTAATCGTCTGACTTGAACTATGGTAGTACACTTCGTACATGACTACATCTTAGCATGTCACTTATATCAGTCCATTAGTATGTAAATTGATATCCATTGTTCATGTACATGTTTTTTTGTATATGTTTTCTGTGTGATATGGACTGGGTTGATAGCACGTGTGGTCCATGAGGATCTGAATTGTGATAGCACGTGAGTTGTCCGTGCAGTTGTTATATATGGCACGTGAGTTATCCGTGCAGCGTGTAAATAAGAATCCATCCCCCAAGGGTCACCCTCTCTTGTTTCTCTCTTGAAGGTGTACATGCGGTATGAGAAAAAATGATTAGTGTTTGGTTTGGTTATTGCATTTCTTCTCTACTTGTAATTTCCTTGGATGTGTACATGTTTTATTCGCATATCTTCTCTATATACTAGATCAAGAATGTATACATGCCTTGTTGTGCATATCTTCTTTATATGCTGGATTGTTAATTAATACAGGGCTTGACACATTATCTCTTGTGCACTAAGGTGACTTTATCTATGTTTTGTGATTAGGTGGTACTATTCTTGTGTACTTGTGAAATTTATGAAATGAGCATGTTATTAGCGAGTTTTACTGATAATTCTTGTTGCTATTATCTCGTCGAGGTTAGTTATGATACTTGCTGAGTACATGGTGTCAGTCGTACTCATACCAAACTCTGCACTTAATTGTGCAGATCCAGGTGTTGGACCGAGCTGACAACCGCTGTGATTATTGCTGTGAGTTGCCGAGAGACGAGGTAGAACTGCATTTCAACCGCAGTCTTTGGCGTCTTTTCTCATTTCAGTTTTGTTGTTTTCATTCAAACATTATTTTTATTTTGTATTCCAGACTTGTACTTTCATTTTAGACCTCAAGACTCTGTATTACTAGTTCTACGGGATTGTATATATTGACGCAGTTTATTTATGTCAGTTGGCTTTGAATTTATATTATTTCCGTTAATTCTGTTATCAATTATGCTTTTGTTATTCTTGACTTGTCTAGCAAGTGATTTAGGCACCATCACGACCGAAAGGTGCTTTTTGGGTCGTGACAGATGAGTGATAACATATGAGAGAATATTGTAATTGAGGAAGAAGAAAGTGCATGTCAGCTCATTTTCAACATCTTCAAGCGCTCTATTTGTGTGATACCCACGCTAAGTGCCACATCAGCAACAAGTGTCTAATACGTACGTTTTGTAGATAGATTAAATGTTCATGTTATGACCCAAATTCCAAATCAAGGGATCGTGATGACGCCTAATACTGCTTGTTAGACAAGCCACCACTTAGCAAAAAAAAGAGAACAAATACTGCGTAAAATAACATGAAATCATAAATAAGGATATAACTCAGTAATGTATAACACAACTAGAATCAACAATTGTCTAACACCTCCCAGAACTGGAGTCACTAGTACATGAGCCTTTACATAAGTACTAAATACAATGTCTGAAATAAATAATACACTGAGTAGAATGTCTGAATGATGGGTGACATCAAGGCCTGGGGACGAGAGTGCAGCACTACTTCGAGTCTCCACACCCAAGCAAGCAAGTCAACTCTCTGCACTTCACTGGGTCCAACACCGAAATCTGCACAAGAAGTATAGAAATATAGTATAAGTATTGTCGCGCTCTGTTTTCTTGTGAAAGCGGGTTTCGACATGTGACAACTCTTTTAAATGGGACTAAAAGAGAAGAGTCACCACCCAACAATTTTTAGGTGAGTTAGAGCACCTATTTGCAAATAACTCCGGTTTAACTGGTCAATGTCACCAAAATTCGGGTAAGGATTCAAGTTACCTCAACAAGAAGGTGTTAAACACTCTTCGAGGTTTACTGATGTTATTACTGGATGAAATTTAAGCTATGTGGGATTATTGGGTTATTAATGCTAAGTTAGTACTAGGTGTTAGGTTGCTAAGTTGTTAAATAAATCTAAGTGGCCAAGTATACAAATCAATTAGAAACAAACGAGTGCTTAAATCTAATTATGGAAGAACTTCAAATGTAAAACAGGAACAAAGTATTATCTTAGAGAACTAGTTAATTCTATAAATGTGGGACTTAAGTTTTTTAGCCTAATGGATCAATTCCTGTGTAAAGTCTGCTAAGACTTTTATAGCCAAAGTACAATAGCTACTCGGGCAATTTGTGTATCATCTCCAACTATCCTCATTATTATCTTTAAGTTGTTACCTAAAGCGCACTAATTGATTCTAAATCGCGTCTTAGAATAGCTACCCGTCCCTTACTCTAGTGCAGGAGGCTATACATTATTTAAAGGGATGATTATAGACTTAAATAAGCTCTTAGGTTTCTATTCTTATTAGAATCACATAAACAAAACACATTGGACTTAAAAAAATTGCATGCAATTATGTAATGGCTCAAATTGGCCTCCCAAGTTGACACTTAGGTAAAAGAACGGTGGACGGTGAAGCAATTCTAGACTGTGATCCATTAGATAGGCTGGACTTGTTATTAAATAATTAAGTGTCACGTCCTTAGTCGTTAACTAAGTACACATGCGGCACTTGACAATTTGCTCACGATTTTGCACAACTTGCTCACGTTCTTGCTATGCCAAGTCAGCCTTACTACACTCAAGATTGCTAAGAGAATGGTAGAAAGAACACAAGAGAATTGTTAAAGGAAGCTTTATATTAGAGAGAATTTGAATTGTTTTCTTGGTGAATTACAAATGAATGGCCCCCTTTATATACTAGTCTCCTAGGGGCTAGAGTGCAAATATTAATTGTTACATAAGTCCTTAATATTTACAAGGGCTTTTCTCTACAAGCCTAGAAGATTCCAAGGACTCTCTTAGCAAATCCATAGGGATCTAGGGTCTTCCAAAGGAAATGTCCATACTTTTCTAGAATCTTCTTACAAATGCTATCTTTCCTCCTATGTAAGCTTCCACATGACTTTAATATATGTCAAATGGCACCTATGTGGCATGATGACATGGCGGGTCATCACACTCTCCCCCACCCAATGTTGCGACGATCGCGGAATAATGCTGCTGCATAAACTCTCGAATCTTATCTTTGAACTGCCATAAATCTTCATATCGTTCCCATGTGGCCTCCTCCGGTGATTGTCCCTCCGAATGGACGAGGAACATAGCGGTGGCTTTTTGTCCTTGTTTTCGCCTGGCCTAGTAATCCATGATAACCTCAATCTTCCTTCATGTGAGGAGGTGATAGTCATAGGCACTCGACTTGATGGCCCCTACTCGGGTCATCCTTATCTTCATGATATGGCTTAAGCATGCTGGCATGGAAGACGAGGTAGATCTTAAGATACGATGGCATGTCAAGCTTTATGAGATCTTGCCTACCTTGGCGACGATCTTAAATGGCCCCTCATACTTGCAAATCAGATTCTGATGCATGCCCCGTAGTTCCTTGAATTATCTTGGGTTAAACTTTACCATGACCATGTCCCCAACTCTATAGACCATGGGACGCCGCTTACGGTCTGCAAACTTCTTCATCTTCTTAGCTGTCCTATCCAAGTAGGACTTAGCAATGTCAAGCTGCTCCTCCCATCCTTTGGCCATATGATAAGCCCCCAAACTCTTTCCCTCAAACGCGACTGGTAATGAATATGGAGTTTGTGGTTGCTGGCCTATGGTTCACTCAAATGGTGTCCGCCCCGTGGACTCACTCCGCTGCAAGTTATAAGAGAATTGGGCGATGTCTAGGAGCCTTGCCCAATCTTTCTGATGCGCGCTTACATAATGCCTCAAGTAGCATTCTAGTAAGGCATTGACCTGTTCCGTTTGTCCATCCGTTTGTGGGTGGAAACTAGTGGAAAAGTACAGTTCCATGCCAAGTATGTTGAATAACTCTCTCCAAAAGTTTCCACTAAAACGGGGGTCTCGATCACTGATAATATGCCTTGGTAAGCCCCAATACTTCACCACGTTCTTAAAGAATAGTTTGGCGGCTTCCTTGGCAATGCAACCTTGTGAGGCGGGCATGAAGGTGGCATATTTGGAAAATCTATCCACCACCATCATAATAGTACCATAGTCGTCGAACTTCGGTAGGCAAGTGATAAAGTCATAGTCACGCTTTCCCATGGACGTTCTGCAACTGGTAGTGGCTCCAAAAGTCCTCCGGGTTTTTGTTGCTCAACCTTGTCCTGTTGACAGACAAGATAAGTCTTCACATAACAGTCTATGTCATCTCGCATGCGTGGCCAATAGTAGACTAATTCAACCAAGGGCCTTGGATGACCAGCCCACATTGTGTCATGACTCTCCCTTATGATCCGCCGTCTAATGTCTCCAAACTTAGGCACATCGACCGCCGACCTGTGGTAAGCAGTAGGCCGTCTTCGACCCAAAAACGTCTCGTATTGCCCTGGTTGGCTAACTCGATAAGTTGTTTGGCTGCTGGATCATGCTGCATGACTTCTTTTATAGCCTCACGAATGTCCCACTCTTTTTGAAGTGATTGCAGCAAGTTTGGCTTTTCAGCTTAAGGTATCAGCTACAACGTTGCCTTTGCCCGGCTTATACTCCAGCACATAATCAAATTCGGCCAAGAAATCTTGCCACCTAGCCTGTTTTGGTGTGAGCTTCTTCTGCGTCTGAAAGTAGCTAGTAGCTAAATTGTCGGTCTTGACCACGAACCTCGACCCGAGCAAATAATGTCGCCATGTACGAAGGCAATGCACAATGGCAGTCATCTCTTTCTCTTGCACCATGTAACGCTGCTCGTTTTATTTAACTTGCGGCTCTCAAATTCTATGGGATGCTTATCCTGCATCAAGACACCCCCAATGGCAAAATCTGAGGTCATCTGTATGCACCTTAAATGTCTTGGAAAAGTCAGGTAATGACAAGACTAGCTGCTCTATTACAGCTGCCTAAAGGCCTTCAAACGCCTTTTGACAATGCTCCGCCCAAACCCATGGATTGTTCTTCTTTAGCAACTCAGTCAATGGTGCGGCTTTTGCTGAGTAGCCACTGATGAACCGACGATAGTTGTTCACAAGGCCAAGGAAGGATCTCAACTCAGTTACCTTTATAGGTGCCTCCCACTCTTGGATAGCACGTACCTTAGCCTCGTCCATGCATAGCTCGCCATTGCTAATAACATGGCCTAAGAAGTGCACCTTTTATTGTGCAAACTCGCATTTCTCCCTCTTGATGTATAGCTCGTTTTGCTGCAAGACTTGGAAAACATTCCTTAAGTGCTCCATGTGCTCCTCCAAGGTCTTGCCTTAGATGACTATGTCATCTAGGTAGACTACCACGAACTGATCAAGGTAGGGATGGAAAATCTTGTTCATAAGGGTGGAAAATGTGGCTGGTGCATTGGTTAAGTCGAAGGGCATCACCAACCACTCAAAAGCTCCATATCTCGTCATACATGCTATATTCGGCTCATCCCCTTCTGCAATGCGAACCTGGTAGTAGCCCTTGCGAAGATCCACTTTGGTAAAGTACTTGGCTTGCCCAAGTCTATTGAATAAGTCAGGAATGAGCGGGATGGGGTACTTATTCTTCACTCTGACCTTATTAAGTGCTCGGTAGTCTATGCACAAGCGCAGTGATTCATCCTTCTTCTTTGGAACAATACTGGTGCGCCGAAAGGTGCCTTTGATGGGCGAATGTGACCAGCATCTAGCGGCTCTTTCAATTGTTTCCTGAGCTCCTCTAGCTCGGGCGGTGCCATACAATATGGGGCAAATATGGGTGGCTTAGCCACTAGCTCCAACTCAATCTTGTGATCCACCTCTCGCCTCGGCAGCAAGTTCTTAGGCAACTCTTCAAGCATGACATCTTTGTTTTCCTCAAGCAACTTCTCTATGCAAGGCGGCAATGTCTCTTGAAAACTCTTGTCTTCCTCCAGACTTGCGATGGTTGCCACGAACGTCGGCTCCCCCTTCTTGATCCCCTTGACAACCTGCATGGTGCTTGGATCTGTCCGTGTGGCATAGTCATTGTAGGTACCATGAAAGATCCTTGTCGCTCCATAACCAAGAGATATTGGAGGTAGGGGTCGATCAAAGTATGACAATGTCTAAAGAACTCTTGTCCTAATATGATGTTAAAGATATCCATAGCGGTTACGGTAAAGTTTGTCATACCTTTCCAAGTTCCCAATTTGACACCAACTCCATTAGCTACCCCATGAGCCTTCTGTACCTCGGCATTCACGATCTTGACGCGAAACTTGGTTGGAGCAAGCTTCAATTCTAGTCTCCACTTTGGTGAATGAGTTGTCGGGCGACCTCAGTTCCAATACTCCAATGCTACATTTTTCGACTCCTCAGGTTGAAAAGATCTTAATAGATGCCCAAAATGCAGTGATGATGCATACCAATAAGGTGGGACAACCATTAGTCACGTCGAATACCACCGCCTTTGAATTACCTTCACAGTCGGAGCATTCTTTTGGTGAACATGTAGAGTCTGGGCAGCTTGATTTGTGTGATCAAGTTGACGACGAAGAAGAGGACTGAGGGGGTGAAGACGACGGGGATTCGATTGATTATGTTGTCTTTGAGAGCAGTGGTGATGACCTGCCATCAGTAGCTTCATCAACTTTTCCAAATAGCAAGCTTAATCTAGTGACTAAGGCAGTTGGACAGCAGCAGCTTCAGCAACAATCTAGTATAAGCAGCACAGTGATAACATCAGAAGACAAAGTGCTATTAGACGCATTGCAGCAATAGGAGACTCGAACAAGCAGTCGAATGGATAGACAACAGCAGCAGCAACATAACATAAGCAGCCCAGTGCTCGTGAAAACCAGAAGGCAGCATCCAGTCCAACAACAGCAACCGTGCATAAGCTGTCCAGTGATCTTAGAGGCAGTGACAAATAAAATAACTGGGCAGCATCTTCCCAAGGACAAGACAGTTATCACGAGTCCAGTGACTTCAATAGCTGGAGAGCAACAGCGTCAACAATAGTTTCATAGGGGCAGCCCAGTGATATCTCCAGAAGACAGAATGCTCTTAGATGCATTGGTAACCTCTAATCCTACCTCACAAGCTCTTACTGAACTGGACGTGAACAGTGAGAAAGTAAATGTTAGGCGGCTTACAATGAGAGCTGCGAAGCAAAAACGTGATGTTGCAACCACGTCAACAAAGTCCCGACGATCAAAACATAAGTCATGAACTTTGAATATTTTTTGAAAAGGTGGGAGGAAGAAGATAAAGTGTTTCAAATTGAAGAAATCACAACATTCGACAAGGAGGGACATTTTTATTATTACTATCACTTTTTAATATGTCATTTTATCAGCATTTTCATTTGTAATATCATCATATAGTGTATTATAAACTCTATGATGATCACAGAATATTTGGTCCTTGCAAGTTCTTTCTTTCTACATACTTGCTAATAGCGAGGCCTTTTATTTGCCTCAATAGGATCGGTAAGGTAAGGTTTAGCTCGGTATGTGTTTGCTTAGGTTCTATGCCTTTGGATACATATAGCCAAGGCATATAGGCGACACAAATCGAGCTTTTGTCCCCCTTGCTTGTACTTTTCCTTTGCAGTTTGTTTTTATTCGAATAAAAACTTATAAGTTGCCAAAAAAAAAAATTCTAGTCTCTTTGCTGCAGCCTTAATCACGAAATTATGGGTTGCTCCAGTATCCACCATTGCATGAGCAGGCTCGTTGTTGATGGTGAGATCCACGTACTGATTGCCATTCTCGGTAAGTTGGATAGATTGCTTCGTGACAGCACCGCATAATCCGATCATACCCAACTGTGCAGTTCCCGAACTCTCTCCTTGCGGCTGCTCCTTCCATTCACGGACCATAGCGCTGAGGCTCTTTAGGTCGAGACAATTCCTGAAGCTGTGCGACCCTTCGCATATGTAACATCCCTTCTTCTCGGCCTGCGCCTTCTTCTCGGTGTAGCCCTGATGACCACTCGACTTTCTGGAATCTTGAGTCTTATAGTATTGTTGTTGTATCTCCTTGCCTTTGCCACGGTCTCCCCCACCTTAGACATTGTTAAACTTTGATTCTTTGCCTTTGCCTTTGTCGTGCTTGTCATGCCTGAAATCCATCAATGATTCGGCCTCCACTATGGCTTGGTCTACATCTGTGACTTGCCGGCGTTGCAACTCCTGCTTAGCCCAATTTTGCAACCCGTCCATGAAGTGGAACAACAAGTCATCATTGGTCAGGTTGGGGATTTGAAACATAAGGGTAGTGAACTCCTTGACATAAACACGTATGCTCCCTATTTGCTTCAACTCTCTAAGCTTGCGCCTTGCCTCGTACAAGACATTGTTTGGAAAGAATTGTCACTTGAACTCGGCTTTGAACTGATCCCACGTGCTAATAGTACACAGACCTTTATCCACGTCGGCCATCTTCCTTCTCCACCATAGCATGGCAGTCTCTGAGAGGTACAACACTGCAGTGTTGATCATGGCCTCGTCGTCCCTCACTTTGCCGTGCCTGAAGTAGTTCTCCAAGTGCCAAAGGAAGTTTTCCGCTTCTTGTGCATCACGAACACCTTTGAACACCTGGGGTTTGGGAGCCTCGATCTTGTCTTCCCTCGTCATCACAACATTGCTGGCTGCCTCGGTCACACCAGCACTAACATGCTCCTCGAGTGACTCTATCTTTGCCTTCACAGCATCGATAGTACTCAAAACCTCCATGAGTCTGCACTCTAAGGCAGTGATGGTTTGCCTTAGTTCCATCTCGGTTTGTGTACGTCCCTCCAAGTCATTTTGGATCCTCTCAATCTCTTCAAAAGTGTGCCCTTCAAGAACGTTAAGGGTGCCTTCACCTTTCCCAAGGTTAGCCAAAGATCTCCATGACGTCTATCCCCGCGTTCATCTTCATCACCCTCTCTTTGCCGAGCGAGATGTCCTCGGGCAGGACCTCCACTTCATCCTCGCTCGCCTTAGTGGCAGATGGTTCTTGGGATGCAAGCCCTTCGTTTGACATAACCTCGAGTGACACCTCCAGGTTCTTGTTAGTGGCATTCCTTTTTTTGTTACGGCCTTTCTTGCCAGCAGCATCTTAGATGACGTTGGCTTGGGTGTTGGCAGCGTTAATTTCTCCCTCGTTCGCCATTACCTTAGTTGCAACCTTTGCTCTGATACCACATTGTCACGTCCTTAGTCGTTAACTAAGTACACGTGCAACACTTGACAATTTGCTCACGATCTTGCACAACTTGCTAACGTTCTTGCGCAACTTGCTCACGTTCTTGCTATGCCAAGTCAGCCATACTACACTCAAGATCGCTAAGAGAATGGTAAAGAGAACACAAGAGAATTGTTAAAGGAAGCTTTGTATTAGAGAGAAATTGAATTGTTTTCTTGGTGAATTACAAATGGATGACCCCCTTTATATACTAGTCTCCTAGGGGCTAGAGTGTAAATATTAATTGTTACACAAGTCCTTAATATTTACAAGATAAGGGCTTTCTCTCGAATTCTCTACAAGCCTAGAAGATTCCAATGGTTTTCCTAGCAAATTCATAGGGACCTAGGGTCTTCCAAAGGAAATGTTCATACTTTTCTAGAATCTTATCACAAATGCTAGCTTTCCTCCTATGTAAGCTTCCACATGACTTTAATATATGCCAAATGGCACCTATATAGCATGATGAAACGACGGATCATCACATAAGTGCCCATATTAATTCTGGCCTTAGTTAATCATATAGGCAGGTTTTCTAGTGGATAGTTCAAATAACGAAACAAGAATCAAGTTGCAAATTGAATCCTATAGGCAAGATATCTAAGCGAGGAACTGAAGTTAGAGACTGAAAATGTAAGGTTAACTTAACGAGTATAATTGAATGAATCGATTTTAAACTGTTATTTTTTGTAGGCATGCTCCAAATTATTTACAAACATAAAGAAAAGGCTATGATGATATGCAGAATAGCATTCCTAACTTGAAATATCATCTTGGAGATATACTTTCTAGTTGCAAGACATATTCAAATTGTATTAAATTCTATAGACAAATTTCTAACACATAAACATGATATCATATAAGACTGCATACATTAATTCCTATAGACATTTTCTAAATAAGACAACACATAACACATTTAAAAATTAACAACCTACAGACATATTTTCTAAGTTATAATATAAAAAGGCGCAAAGAGATTCTACAGGCGTGATATCTACCCATTTCATGCATAAAATAGATCTCCATCCCATTTCACTATATCGCGTTATCTATTTACTTACAAATAAATATTATAGACCCAAAATGAATGAGGTAATATAATACAAGCCCCAGTTGAATGAATACACAATCAGAAATAAAGAGTCACAAGCTCCAGGCAATTGTTGGGCCTTCCAAATCTTCCAGCGCGATCCAAACCCAGAGGCCAGGCCCAAGGTCCAACAGTAGCAGCAGATGACTTAACCACTTGAGTCCAACTCAAATTTCAAACAACAAATCCTCTGCTCTAACTATTACTACTTATTCTTAACTAACTATAGGATGGTGATTCTAAGCATGAGTATGCACTCCCTTATAGGCAAATTCCTGTAATTTAATGTCAGGAAGTCTGATTTAAACATACCAACTGAGCAAGTATTGACACCCTTGAGACAAACTTTCTATATCGAATTGGCACAAGTATACAAAGAGGATGGGTCTCATAGAAGGTGCCAACAAATATGTACCATATTCTATTCGATTCATAGAGTCACACAGAGATGAAAAACATACATAATTTCTAGTCTACACAGATCAAGACAAAAATTGCATGACTTAGAACACATAAAAGAATCATAGACAGGTTTGCTGATGCTAATTTGGTTTAAACACAAGAGCATCAATGTAGAGTTAATCAAACAGGTATAGGGATGATATGTCATATGCATGTCTTCTAAAGAACTTAGACAGGGGTGATAGAGGGGAGAGTTTACAGTAGAGACATTAGTCATAATGATGAAGATAAAGGATCTAACTTAGTTACAAAAGATTGAATTTGGGAGAGATCAATAGACATTCCAGTTGAGCCACAACATTCAAGAGAGAAAACAAAGTATATGTAATCCTATGAGCATGATTTCTAGTGCCAATTTGAATCTAAATGCAAAGAACATATATGCCAGAATGTAGACGAGTTCTCTAATGCATATTGGCCAACTTGAACAGGAAGACAAAATAGAAGAAAATCTTCATGGCACTCTTTAAGCAGAACTCAACATGGTGGTGAAGCATACATGAAAATCTTGTCAATTTTTAAGCTAACCACATGGGGTAGGAGCTTAATTCTTATGGGCATGCTTTCTAGATAAACCTCAGTGACACATACATTGTTAAAATAAGAAAAATAGCTAAAAGAAGTATGTTCAAATAGGATTTAAGCATGGCATCGTAAATACAAGCAAAAATCTCATAACGGGATTAAGGAAAGAGACATGCATGTGACGAGGCTGCTAGTATAATATAAGAGGCATACACCTTGACTGCAAAGTCACTAACATATACAATCACTGGACAGGGTTGCAAAGATTCAAACAATTACTATTGCATGGAATGATCAACTCATTAGCTTTTTATGCACCAGTAACTCCTCAAGCAAGTGAACTTTGGCAGGTAAAGGGGGGAAATAGCAGACTTGCCAAACACTGGCAGAATTGGAGCAAATTAGGAACATACAAAAGAACACATAATTCTCCTGAAGTATTAAAATACAATCTAGTATCATTGGCTTACTCATGAAAATTAGGCATGACGAGACAAGTTAATCAGAGAGAAAGGAATTGCAAGAGCGAAAGAACTAACCAACGTCAAATGAAAAAATCAACAATGAATGAGAAACCGGAAAGAGCTTCAAACCTGAATTCCCATAACATTCAAACCCCGGCAAATCAGAGTTCACGAGGACCTCTAAGGATCCTGACAAGTGCTTATGTCGGGGAAGGTGAATGAACTAGAACACAGATGGTCTTGGCTTTCAGCCGACCAAGACTAGAATCTCAATAGCAAACCAAATCTAAGCGCAACCGAACAATCGAAGAAATTAAAAGAGTAAGAAGAAAGAACTGTATGAATGATGGAGTAATTAGTGACTTCGACTCTGCCTCTTAAGGAGAAAGGAGAGGGGAATTTTATAGCACAAGTGTTAAGCAAACAAATAAGTAAAAAAATTAATTGAATGCAAGCTGATTCCAAATAAAATTAGGGCACATCGCGTCTCAGCCTTAATTGGAGGAGGATCTGTCAAATTAGTAGCGAATAAGACCGTAAAGGAATGTGGTGTGACGACCCAATTCCAACTCTAGGCCGCGATGTCGTCCGATGCTGCGTTAGACAAGCCAATAGTGAACCACCGATACAATTATCCATTCATAAAGCTTTTAAAATCATGAATTACATTAAGAAAATGAAATTACATCTAGAAATCATGGTAAAATACTTTCATTCTTACTAAATCACAAAGTATGAAACAAACATAAAGCGAAATGATGATAATATTAGGTACCACCATAATCATCTACTAAAAATTCCCAAAACCTAGTATCACAAGTGTATGAGCATCTAGTAGAATATACAAATCCACTATAACTACTATCTGGAACGAAAATAGACAAAACCAAAAGAAACATAGGGAAAGAGAATTCCGGTGCTGCAGATCAAAGCATAGAAAGCAGCTCACCACTAAGTCTCTTGATAGTGCATCTAGGAGACCGAATGACCTCCTGAAGTACCTGCCTCAGCACCTGTATAATTAGTACAGAAGTGTAGTATGAGTACGTAAATCGACACGTACCCAGTAAGTATCTAGTCTAACCTCGAAAAAGTAGTTACGAGGGGTCAACATCGACACTTACTAGTGGATCAATAACAAGTACATAAAAGTAGACATGTATAAAACAGAAAAAAGAGCAACGAAATAGATAAATGCAAATAACATGATTTTCAACATAATAATAACATGAAATCATCATATACCATATGCTCTCTTGAACGAACAAGGATAATCAAGTCAATGTTAAATCTCAAGCCAGGAAAAGCTCATGCGTACTCTGACTCCTATTGAATATTACGCATGAATTTTGCTGAGGTCATACGGCCCGAGCCATAATAATAGTGTACACTGTCGAGGTCATACAACTCGATCTATAGATGCATCTCATAATACCGTCGAGGTCGTACAATCCAATTTGTAATGCTATTTCATAGCACTGCCGAGTCATACAGCCCGATCCATAAAAATAGAGAAACTTTCCCACTCGTGAACACACGTGCAGGTCAAGAAGACACGGAACTACCGATCAAGTAAACACAACACGAGGATATGAGTGCAAGAGAAAACATAATTTACCAACTATCAATATCCCACCAAAACTCAAGGTAAAGAGGCTCGGTCAAAACATAAGATCTAATATAAATCCCTATTAAATTCCAAGAAGTCAACAAGCAAGTTCAATTCAAGTAGTACAGTTAAGGCATGATGTAGGTCTAAGTGTACCCGGACATAAATATAAATCTTGCTTACGCACAGATATAATTAAGGCATGATGTAGGTCTAAGTCTACTCGGACATAAACATAAATCTAGCTTACGTATGTATAATCATCACCTCGTACGTATGTAGCACCCCTAACACATAGCACATATAAAAAAAATACCTACGAGGATAATTTCCTCTTACAAGATTAGGTTGTTACACCCCATATTTTCGAACGTTAGAGTACGTCGTAAGACAATTGATATAAGTTCAGAAAGTATATAAAGTAAGTTAATCATGTTACTTTGGAGGCTAAAAATATATAAGATCATGAATAACAAGTACCAAGAGGGTTGGAAGGCATAGAAGCTAAACGAATTGAAGAAAATAAGTTTCGTCGAAAGTCGACAAGTTGGGAATATTATAACATATACTTTGGGGTGAGACTAGGGTACTTAATATGATAAGGAGGATATACTATGATTTATTTGAGTTGTATAATAGTCGTGTGTTATGTTTTGAAGTCAAGCGAGTTGTGGAACAAAAGTTGGCAAAGGTCATCACAAGTTACATTCATAATGTGCTGAAAATTATGTCAAATATATCTGAGCTTTTCTCGCAATACCTACCAAATTGAAGATCAACGAGCCTAGTTTCTAACACTCTAAATCGTTCATTGATACAACATGAGAGTAGAGAGATATTTGTGTTTTTGCGAGACTGCGCAAGCAGCTCCCAATGAGAACCACTTGGGCGGTTGATGATTCTCCAACCTTTAATGATCGGGTCAAGGCTCTCATTTGGGTTCATTTTTTGACCCAACTCTCCCAAAAAACACTCAAAGCATCTTCCATGATTCTAGAGTGAAAACCAAAGATAAAAACATGAATCCAATGCTAGAAATCCCGTGGTGCTTGCTAGATCGTAGTTCTTCATCTTGTGGCTATTTTGGAGGATTCTTAAAAGTGAAGTAACCTCAGGTTTCGTGTTGTTCTTGATTGATAAGGGAAAAATCAGTCCTTCTTCATATATATTGGAGTTTCAAGGCGAACTACAAGTGTTTACACTTGAACTTGAACACCAAAAGTTGATCCAAGAAGCGAATACAACATTTATAGTGTTGTTGTGTCATTGAGGATAGTTGTGGGCTGTGTTTGGCTGAAATTTCATTTTGTTTCTACTGGATAAGGTGGGTATAACAGCCTACTACATGTTCTTGAAGTTGTTTGTATGTTGGTTGCATTGTTTGAGCAAAGTACTACAAGAGGAGACTTGAAATAGTTTGAGATGTTATTGTTTTTAATGGACTGTTTTGGAAAGGTTGTTTCCATGAAATTTAAATGGTTGGAAATCTTGGAAAATGAATTTCTTATGATGTTGTTATTATAACTATATTGTCTACATGTCGAACTTGTTGTTGGTACTGTGAATATGAAGAGAAAGGACAACATAACAATGGAAAGTTGTACTTGTTGTTGTTGGGTTGTTTGAGGGTGAATTAGGAGATGAATAAGAGGTTGGATGTCCTCCCATTGTACTTAATATCATTATGAATATGTTGTTAAGCTAATGAATGAATGCGTTTTGGGTTAAAGGGTTCAAAAGGAATTCAATCCGAGCTTGTCATTCGTCGTGTTAAATAGTAGTTTCGTTGGTGATGTTTATGCACTTAATATTGTGTAGCTTGACTGTGTTGTGTTGCTGAAGGTATATAGGTGCAGGTTGTATGTGTTCTTGTTGGTTTATGGACTTGGGAAAGCAAAGAAAATAGGGGAGATGCTGCCCGTTTTAATATAAAATAAGCTTGTCATTCGTTGGACGATAGTTGCATCTTTCGTAGCTTAACGATAGCATTATTATTGTTGCTGTAGATTGGAGTGCGACGAGACGAGTTCAACATGGTTATTGGATAGATTGTGATAAGGCATATTAAGGCTAAACCTTTCCTTCATTTTGGCTTGATCCCATAACTACATGCGTTTGATAGTGAGACATAATGAGAAGTTCATATTTCTTAATTTATGTACATTACCCTAGTCTCATAAGTTATCATATTCTCCCTTATCAGGATATTATATTCAGTTAAGTATTGTCTTCTTCTAGTCGAGAGAGCAGAGGGTCAATATATATATATATATATATACACATACATACATACATACATACATACATATAATCGGTGGGCAGACCCTTCTTGGGCAATATTACAATATTTTCACCACCATCGAGCTATAATCGGTGGGCAGGCCCCTATTGGGGAACCTCTGATCGGATAGTAAGTTATATACCGAGCCTACTGTGGCCGAGCGCCTATGAGCTAGCCCAGAATGGACGAGATATCGAGCCTAGTGTGGCCGAACGCCTATGAGCGAGCCTATTACGGAAGAGCAGTTACACGTACCGAGCCTTTTAGGATCGGACAACTATTTTGCTTACTATTTTGAGAGAGTTGAGTCAGTATCAGTAGGTAAGAATATCTTCAGATTGTCTTTGACTCTTAGTTATTTTCAGTTATTATATTATCAATTCAGTTTTAGCTTTCAGTTACTCTATTTCCTTACATGCTCGATACAGTATTTCGTACTAACGTCCCTTTTGTCGGCGACGCTGCATTTCATGCCTGCAGGTCCTGATAGACAGCCAGATAGACCTTCCCAGTAGATAGATTCAAACATTAGCTTGATTGGTAAGCTCCACTCTCCCCAGTTACCAGGTCTAGACGATTCCACTTATATATAGAGATTATATGGGTATGTGGGGGCCCTGTTCCGACCAAAGTACAACTATCAGTAGAGGCTCATAGACATATCCTGTCAGTCATTGCAGTATGTTGCCTTTGTATGTATATATTTTTTTGGTTTGTTAGCTGCAGTAGATATGATAGCCTTGACGGCCCAACTTTATATTGATATTCAGTTGGAGCTATTCTCCGTTCAGTTTTATATTTTGTATTACAAATTGTCCTGCAACGTGGACCTATGACCAAAGTATCACATTGCATGTTCAGAGTTCCTCAGTCTCATGTTGGTACGCTCGGTCAAGTAAGGTACTGGGTGCCGGTCTCGCCTCCCCAGGTTTGGGGCATGACAAACTTGGTATTAGAGCAGTTCTGTCCTAGGGAGTCTATAAGTCGTGTTTAGTAGAGCGTTGTTTATAGATGTGTTGTGCACCACATTATATGAATAGTAAGCTACAAGGCATTTCGGAGTATGTTGCCCTCCGTTCAAATCCAAATGGTGCTATAGAGCTGAGCCATAAGAGTTTGAGTTAGGACTTATGTTTGTTAATGATACAGAGATGCTTGCAATTAGAAAAAAATACAGGTAGCTAGTAGATTATTCAGCAGCAGATAAGGGCACTGGTAGAAGGAGAATTCTTGTCGAGGTGGCCCTGTTTGAGGCCCTATCAGATCGTGCATACCAGATGTGAAAATTTCCAGCTTAAGACCCTAAGATGGGAATATCAAACACACCCTGTGAATAACAGGCTATGGGAGTATTAGAAGGTAATAAATAAGTTTCAACATGTAACAGAAGTAAGGTGATGATGCAATATAAACGAAAGTTGCTCTGATACCAACTGATATAATATAAAACGCAGAAAACAAGATAAAAGGATAGAAGCCAGACGCTCAATGAACTATCAAGACAACAAGTAGGAACTAGTCTACTTACCTTCTTGATGAAGTCACAGAGTAACTATACTATACGAACAACCCTCAAGACAATGATGGTCTTGCAAACTGTTCGATCAAACAAAGGAACGAGTTCTATTTGGAATCACACCAAAAATTGTACAAGTTCAAAGCACATGAGTTTGGAGCAAAGTTGCTGCCGACTTTTGTATTAAATATCAAAGTTAGGTACTGAAAATAATGAAGTCTTTAGGCTTATATAGAATGAGTCTTGTCCTAAATCAACTAGGAAACAAATAACTAACAAAAAGGCCACAATTTGGCTAAGTTTAAAGAATAGTCACGCAGGACCCCCAAGTAAGAGTCAATGTCTTCCATAGCAACACAATAATACAACATAAACAAAAATGTACATCATCAACAAATATTTCGTCCAACACAAGATGTTTGAACACTTGGCTCTTCTCCAAGGCTAACCAACGCCTTTTCTTGTCTTATCCAACATTGATGGCATGAACATAGCTTGATCAGGTTGGCCTGTATCATTTTCCCCTTCTTGAGAAGATTTCGTCCCCAAAATCGAACCATCTTCATCTTTCGAAGCAACACAAAGAGTTAAGTAGTGACATTGAATGTCTTAGAAACAACATAATCATCAGGCAGATCTATGACATAAGCATTATTATTGATCTTCTGCAACACTTGAAATGGTCCATCTCCTCGCGGAGCCAGCTTCCCTTTCCTATAGTTCGGAAATCGTTCCTTGCGGAAGTGCACCCAAACCCAGTCACCTCTCTTTAAGTCCAGCTTTTTCCTTCCTTTATTCTTCTTGACCGCTACCTTTTCATAAGCATCCTCCTAAGTTTTCCTCACCCTAGCATGCAATTCGAGCAACGCGGCTGCCCCGTTTTCTCCATCAATGCTAATAACTGCATCTCTCAGCAAAGGAACAAGATAAAGTGGTATCAAAGGATTAAAACCATAAACACATTCAAATGGATTAATGCTAGTCATTCAATGAACAGTTCTATTATATGCAAACTCCATAATAGGTAATCAGTCAGTCCAAGTGCCGGACTTCCCTTTGGTCAAAGCTCGAAGAAGAGCCCCCAAGGTGCGATTAACAATATCGGTTTGACCGTCAGTCTGTGGATGATGTGATGTAGAAAATAACAATTTGTTGCCAAGAGCACCCCACAAACACTTCCAAAAGTGACTCAAAAAACTTAGCATCCCTATCACTAACAATAGTTCGAGGCACGTCATGCAACTTTAATACATTAACAATAAACAAAGAAGCAACAAGTTGTGCATCATCACATTTTTTCACAAGGAATGAAATGAGCCATCTTAGAAAACCTATCAACAACCACATAAATGCTATCGCGACCACCCCTAGATCGAGGCAGCCCCATCACAAAATCCATCAAAACATCTACCCAAGGACTGGTAGGAACGGGTAAGAGAGTATACAAACCATGATTATTAGACCTAGACTTAGCTCTTTTACACTCAAAATACGCTCCACATACTCTCTCGACATATCGCCTCATCTTAGGCCAATAAAAATGTTCCCCTAATATAGCTAAAGTCTTATCTACCCCAAAGTGTCCCATCAAGCCCCCACAATGCGCCTCATGTACCAACAACTCTCGCCACGAGGTCTCGAGTATACAAACTCTCCCCTTCTTAAAAAGGAACCCATCATGCCATTGATACTTCTCAACTCACTGCCCACTAGTTATGGCGTCACACACACTCTTAAGTTTAAGGTCATGCATATACATAGACTTAATACTCTCAAAACCCATCAACCTAGATGCTAACGTGATAGCAAAGTTAAATTCCTAGATAGTGCATCAGCTACTACATTCTCCTTTCCCTTCTTGTAATGAATCACGTAAGGGAAACTCTCAATGAACTCTACCTACTTGGCATGTCATTTATTTAGTTTCTCTTGACCCCTAAGATGTTTGAGTGACTCATGATCACTCATAATTACGAATTCCTTAGGCCATAGGTAATGTTGCCAATGAGCTAAATCTCTCACGAGGGCATACAACTCTTTGTCGTACGTAGAGTAATTCAAGGCAGCCCCCTTCAACTTTTCACTAAAATAGGCAATAGGCTTCCCATCTTGCATAAGAACACCTCCAATTCCCACCCCCGAGGTGTCACACTCAATTTCAACGCCTTACTAAAATCTGGTAATTGTAACAATGGGGCAGAACTAAGCCTACGTTTCAACTCTTGGAAGGCACCCTTTTGCGGCTCCCCCCACACAAAAGGCATGTCTTTTCTCACCAACTCTGTGAGTGGTGCTGCTATGGTGCTAAAATCTTTAACATAGCTTCTGTAGAAACTAGCTAGTCCATGGAAGCTTCTAACATGCGAAACAGTAGTAGGAGCAGGCCAATCTCTAATAGTTTCAACCTTAGATTCATCTACTTCAACACCATTAACACTTACAACAAATCCCAGAAATACAACTTTCTCTACACAAAAGGCACACTTCTAGTAATTAACATATAACTTTTTGGCTCTTAATACTTCAAACACTTGCCTTAAGTGATCAACATGGTCATCTAAACTTCTACTATAAATCAGGATATCATCAAAGTAGACAACCACAAACTTATTAAGAAACGGTTTAAGCACATGATACATTAATCGCATGAGCGTACTAGGTGCGTTGGAGAGACCAAAAGGCATCACCAACCATTCATATAGACAAAACTTGGTCTTGAATGCAGTTTTCCACTCATCACCCGGTTTCATACGGATTTGGTGCTAACCGGACCTAAGATCAATCTTAGAAAACACATGAACCACATAACTTATCTAGTATGTCATCTAACCTAGGGATAGGATGACGATACTTTACTGTTATCTTGTTGATGGCTCGGCAATCAACACACATCCTCCAGGTGCCGTCTTTCTTTGGAATCAAGATCACGGGTATGGCACACGGACTTAGACTCTCTCGAACTAGCCCCTTAGTCAATAGCTCATCCACTTGTCGTTGCAACTCCTTAGCATCCTATGGATTGCTTCGATATACGGGTTTGTTCGGAATTTCTGACCCCGGAACAAAGTCAATTTGGTATTCTATCCTCCTCAATGGAGGTAGTCCACTCGGCATCTCCTCGGGAAACATGTCCACATATTCCTGCAAAACATCGTTAACAACACTAGGCAAGGGGTGAACGTTAGTAGAAACTTCATCGTCACACTCAACCTTACAAACAGAACCATCATGTTCAGGTCTTAAGGTAGAACCATCACTAATTCCTTCCCCGGCATTCTTCCAAGTACTAGCGGTTCTTTCAAGGTTCTCCACTTGGATACTAAGCGCCCTTACCTCAGCCTAAAGCTCGGTTAAAGTAATGTCTATCACAACTTTTTCTCCTTCCGTAGCCATGTACCTGCAAAAGAAATAAGACTAGAGAATGTGTTAAGGTTAGTTAAAAATACTCTCTCTTACTTTTTGAATGACTCTCGGGTTCACTCAAATTTCGGGTAGGATTTCACACTTGTCTTCAAATTGGCTTCCTCTAATTGATCAAGTTCCTTAGCGACCTTTCAAGTTCACAAGTTCAATAGTTTCTTCAGGGTGAGTGAGTTTATGTGACTCGATAGGCGGACAACTTTTTAAGCGAGCATAAGAAGCCAAGAATTATCTATGAAAGTGGAAATTATCAGTTTTAGCACGAGGTCCTACAAGCTCAAAGATTAGTAATTACTTAAGTAGGAAATTACCTAAGAATTACTAATTAGAATTGATGTAATTCAAGAAGGAATTTCGAAATAGTAAAGGGAAGGAAATTTTTGAAGCTTTCCCACTTTACTTTGGAGAAGACGAATCCTCTCTCCTTAGCTCTTAGGATTTTCGACCCCCCCTTTCTCCTTTTCCAACACAAATTCACCCCTCCTCTCCTTATCCAAATAGAATTTCAACTCCTTGAAACTTCTCCCTTTTGGATTGGGAGTTGTTTCCTTCTTGGACTAGAATTAGGGTTTCCTATTCCTCCTCCTTCTCCCAATTTCCGCCCTCTTTTCTTTCTCTCTCACACGTTCAACACTTCCCCAAGAACTATCATTTAATGTTCAAGAACTTCAAGGATTCAAGGAAGACTCGTTAAGAACGATTGATGATTCAAGACCCTTTTCAAGAACAACGCAAAACTCTTCAAGAACTTCAATTTTAATTCCAAGAACTTCAAGATTCTCGAGTTTCACGTGACTACCTTTAAGAACAACAATTATGGGCGTTCAAGAACTTCAAGAATTCCCAAGATTAAGGCAAACTAATTCAAGACCACAAATTGATGTCCAATAACTTCAAGAACTCCAAGATTAATGTGAACTAGCTTCAAGAACAACAAATTGGCATCCAAGAACTTCAACAATCCAACCAAGAACTATTGATAATTCTTCTAGCAATTCAATTTTTCTTCAAGATTCAACTAGGGTTTCAAGAACGATTTTTAAACGATCAAGAACCTCAAGATTGGTTTCAAGAATGGATTTTAACAATCAAATCTTTAAGATTTCAACCCTAGATGTTTTAGCAACTTCAATAAACAACAATTCTCGGTTTTTCTCTTTTTTTTCTTTTTTGTCACGTTTTTTCTTCCTTTTCCTTTTTTTTTTAATCAAAAACGAAATTAATGAAAGAACCTAAAAACTAAGGCACGAAGAACAAGATTGGGATTGTAAAAACAAAATCGTTCCAAGCTCTGGTACCAACTGATGTAATATAAATGAAAGTTGCTCTGATACCAACTGATGTAATATAAAATGCGGAAAACAAGATAAAAGGATAGAAGCAAGATGCTCAATGAACTATCAAGACAACAAGTAGGAACTAGTCTACTTACCTTCTTGATGAAGTCACGGAGTACCTATACTATACGAACAACCCTCAAGACAACGATGGTCTTGCAAATTGTTCGATCAAACAAAGGAACGAGTTCAATTTGGAATCACACCAAAAATTGGACAAGTTCAAAGCACACGAGTTTGGAGCAAAGTTGCTGCCGATTTTTGTATTGAATATCAAAGTTAGGTATTGAAAATAATGAAGTCTTTAGGCTTATATAGAATGAGCCTTGTCCTAAATCAACTAGGAAACAAATAACTAACAAAAAGGCCACAATTTGGCTAAGTTTAAAGAATAGTCACGCAGGATTCCCAAGTAAGAGTCAATGTCTTCCATAGCAACACAATAATACAACATAAAAGAAAATGTACATCATCAACAAATATTTCATCCAACACCAGATGTGTTGAACAACTTGGCTCTTCTCCAAGGCTAACCAACGCCTTTTCTTGTCTTATCCAACATTTGATGGCATGAACGTTGCTTGATCAAGTTGGCCTGCATCAGGTGAAGCAGGGTATGAGTTATCCAGTTAGTGAAGATTATCAATATTACAGTTCAGGCAAACAAATACAAGTATTCTTAGTTTACTTTCAATAGTAACAGAGGAGCAAGCCAAAATCTGAGTCACCACCTCAGCAGCATTTACCATTGCAGCAGCAGACATCAACATCAGTCACCACTACAGGAAGGCCTTAGGGAAAAAAACTTACCTTACCTGCAGTGCATGTTCATCAGACCTCATCAGCAGAACAATCATCATCTTACTATCCGCAGCACTCACTGGAAGATGAAACACCTCTACAAGCACTAGACAAGTAACACACAGCCTCACAATAGCAGCAGCAACAACAACAACAACAACAGCAGCAGTAGTAGCAACAGCAGCAAGGTAGACATACACTCATCCCCTCAGCAACAACTACAAGTCATAGAAGCACAACACAAGTTACAAGCTACAGTAACACAAAAAACAGGAACTCAGCACAAGCAATACGCAGATACACATGAGGAATATAAGGAATGCAACAACCTTAAAAGCAACCACCATTGCAGCAGCAGATATCAGCAGCAGCCTCCAGTGCAGGAAGAACTTAGGGGCACACACCTACCTTACCTGCAATGTCGTCCACTAGACTTTATCAGCAGAACACTTCTCAGCATACTACTAACAGCACTCATTGGAAGATGAAGGCAATTCAACTCTCTATCATATGCACCAGACAATGCCAGTACTACTGTCCAGCCACAAGGCACCTTTTTGCTAGCCATCTTCAATTCTGCTTTCTTTGCTATCAATGTCAAAGCAAAGTTGAAGATTGCTACTACTTGTTATCTGACACACTACTTAGAAGATTCCCATTTTTTGTTAGAAATAGATCCTATTGCACATGGAGGGTACTATTTCAAGCCATTTACTTAGTAGGTTTAGGAACACAATGTACGTTTTTGTATAGTTGACCTAGATTCACATCATGCTGTACATATGATTGTGTATCAATCTATAAGATAGATAATCATTACATCATCATAGGTCTAACTTATCATAGCTGTTCAAGCATACTTGGTCGTCATGCTTTGATCACCAAGAGTGTACACATTCTTTTCTGCGAGGTAAGGTTTATGTCCCCCTTCATTACTGTACTTTATGCTGTATTTATGAAATTCAACCCTGGGCAACCTGCCTAGTGGATCTATTAAAAAAAAATAGTAACAGAGGTATGTGCAATTGGCCACACACATCTCAGTTATGCCCTATGGGAGCTAACAGATATAGTCTAAGAGAAGGATGGGATATCAGGATCCAGTAGGGGTTAGAGTAACCCAAAATAGTGGATGGATTATTAGCATTAGCCGACATTTCTGAAGGATATAGTAAACGTGATAATAGTTCTCCTTTTGAGACACCCAGGTGGTGCACTCTAGAATAGTATAGGCAGATATGAATACTAGAATATTCAAGTTGGCATTGAAATCCTAGAAGGGATAAATATTTGCCTTATTATGACTCTCATCCCTAGTAAAGAGAGAATGTCAGACGACCTGAAGAGCCAGTGAGATGGAGCAAGGGGAGCTAAAGCAAAAGATTATTTTGTTGAAGTTTTCAGAATAAGGTAAGAGACAGAAACATCGCAAGAAAATAAGAAAAGAGTAAATAAAGCATTATGAGTAAGATATGATAAATGGGTGATAACAGTAAATCAAATTATGATAGGATGATAGAGTCTATAGTCAAGTGAAGGAAAATACAAGAGGTGACATGCCTTGAGACAATAAAACAGTATAAGCTATAAAGTGATACCCTCACTTCGAGAAATGAGTTGGTGATTCAAACGTGATTATTAGAAGGCTAAGTTAGACCCCCGAAGTAATAGAAATCAGTATGGGCTAGTGAACAAGGAAGACTCTTCGCTAAACCAAGCACTATGAGCAGAGTTAAGCTTAAGGGACTAATTGTACCAGTTACACTAGGTGTCACCCTTGCGCGTAAGGAATTCAGTTATCCCTAGTACATAAGGGTTACCGTAAGGCGAGTAAGGGTCATTGATGATGTAAGAAGATGCCAAAGATGAAGAGGTAAAACATCTATAGGTATATCGTCATAGCAATAAATCTTAGTACTCCCTTAAAGGGGGGAAGATGGTGTGATGTGGTACTAAGTCGGAATTAAATGGTTCAGGTAACTATAGAATGGTAAAGGAAGAATGTGGTAAAAAGGCGAAAGGGATGATGTTATATTTATTCAGATCCTACAGACATGTCACGACTCCAGAACATTATGCAAGCACGACGTCGGAGAGAAACAGTAAGAGTTCCCGGCCATGATGTTATTGATAAATAAGTGTGGATGGACACTTGATACATAAGGAGCTAGTACGGAGGTAAGTTAAGACAAAGGAAATAACCCAAGAGAGATTACACGGAATATAGATATGAGAATGGACCAACAAGTAGTTAGTAGTAGATTCAGGAAGAGCCTAGTTATGACTAGTTAAGAGGATACAGATAGACCAGCAGATCGTGCAACATAAACGTAGTGAACCCCATAAGGAATTCAGTCTCCCAGATATGATGACATCGTGATCTTTGAGAAATATTCAGATAGGAGTTGGGTAGTTATAGGTACCGTACAAGTGTTACGAAAATAAAAGAAAGTGCCGTTGGGAGACAGTCAAAATTTCAATTCATATGCAACCCTACGAGCATAAGGGCGCGGAGATAAGTAACTAAGGATAATTATAGGCGAGTAAGAACATCAATATTTCCTTCGGGTATACGATGTAATGAGCTTGCAACTTTATAGGAGTCAGAGAGACTCTCCTAAGTACTAAAACAAAAGACTAGTTAAGGAAATAAGGAAGAAGGCTTCAGCCTAAGCATAATAATCTAAAGAAGAAATGATCTTGTAACAATAGTCCCACTACGACATTGTATGCAATCCATAAGAAAGTGACACCTATCGTGGCTAATGAACCGGAAGTAAAAAAAATCAAAAGTGATATTTGAGATCATATGAGTTACAGGATATTCCAGTATTCGTGGGCACTAAGATAAGCCAAGTATTCACGAAGCAAGTGGTAGAACGACCAGGAAAAGTAATTGCTTATGTTTAAAGACAACTGAGAACGCATGAAAGGAAATCTATGGTGCTAGCAAGTTAAAGGAAGGTTGCGAGTATTATAAATAGATATATTTAGGTAGAAAGATAAAGTATGTTAGAGTGTCAAGGTTTTAGGTAGAGAGGAGTAAGGATAAGCAAAAGAAAAAGTGGGTGAGAAGGTTACAATAATAGGTAAGGCCTCGAGATTAAGCCCATCAAAGCAAGAGAGCTGATGGTTTCCGTAAGTTATAGAAATCTCATTATAGCCTTAATGAACTTGGAGAAGTCTAAGACTAGAAGACTTTAGAAGAGATAGAATGCTGCCCTAATAGTAGAATAAGGGTGTAATTGTGATAATAAGAGGATGACGTTTAGGCCTTTGATTGAGTAATGATCTAAAGAAAATGGATTTCATGAATTGCACGAGATTAGAATACCCCCATATGATGAATCACGTTGGGATGCTATGAAATACGGTGATTAAAGTACAGTATCTCTCCTAGGAGGATAAGGCAAATAACTTCAGATGTTCCCCTATGAGACGTAAGCCCTAGTGACGATGTATTACGCAAGAGGTTTCAAGTTATCAATCGTTGATTATAGATCAATATTAAGGTGAATCAACAATAGATGGATAAAATTTCCAAAGTATGAGATGAGATTAGGCTGTCATTCTTAATATCTACAGTAATGAGGAAGCATTAAAAAACTTAGATTTCTACATATAGGATAAGCAACAAGAGAGTAACCTGGAGTTGCGTAGTAGACCTCGGAAATAATAAAACCGAAGTAAGTGTTATGGTATAGTATGAACTACCTAGATGTAGTAAAGCCATAAGCATAGATAACCAAGTCTATGAAACAAGATATAGCAAGTCATAAGTTCGACAAAGTACCGAGAAAAGAACTTCAGTATACCTATAGATGCCCAGAGGAAAAGCTTGTCATAGTACTGTACATGTTCACAAAGTTAGGCTTAGAGATTGTCTAAAAGCTAGAGGAAAAAGGAGAGATGAGTCGCATAGGTGCACATACAAGGACGAAGTTGTACAGGCTTCATGACAAAAGGTAGCAACAGTTACAAGATTGAAAGAATTCCGACCACAAGTCGTGGTGTGAGAAAGAGACCTAAAGGGGGGAATGCCCTGGCCTTTGGATTTATTTATAGAACAATTGCCTAGATGGCAAGGACATTATTAAAGTATTCGTAAGAGCTATGGGTTATGAGACTGATAAGCACATCAGTCAACATTCGAGGACGAATGTTCCAAATAGGGGAATGATGTTACACCCCATGTTTTCGTATGTAAGAGTACGTCGTAAGTCAATTGATGTAAGCTTAGAAATAGATCATATTTGAAAGTATATAAAGTAAGTCAATCATGTTACCTTGGAGGTTAAAAATATATAATATCATGAATAACAAGTACAAAGAGGATTGGAAGGCTTAGAAGCTAAACGAATTGAAGAAAATAAGTTTCGCCGAAAGTCGAAGAGTTGGGAATGTTATAACATGTACTTTTGGGGTGACACTAGGGTACTTATCTAAGGAGGACATATTATGAGTTATTTTAGTCATATAATAGTCGTATGTTGTGTTTTAAATCTAAGCGAGTTGTGGAACAAAAGTTAGCAAAGGTCATCACAAGTTACATTCATAATGTGCTGAAAATTAGGTCAAATATATCTGAGCTTTTATCCCAATATACACGAAATTACGGGATTATCCACCTACCAAATTGAATATCAATGAGTCAAGTTTCTAACACATTAAACCATTCATCGATAAGACATCGAAGTAGAGAGATATTAGCGTTTTTGCAAGACTGCGAGCTGCTCCCAGTGAGACCCACTGAGGCGGTTGATGATTCTCCAACCTTTAAAGATCGGGGCAAGGCTCAATTGGGTTCATTTTTCGACCCAACTACACCCTATACTCTCCCAAAACAATCTCAAAGCAGCTTCCATGATTCTAGAGTGAAAACCAAAGATAAAAACATGAATCCAACGCTAGAAATCCCATAGTGCTTGCTAGATCGTAGTTCTTCATCTTGTAGCTATTTTGGAGGATTCTCAAAAGTGAAGTAACCTCAGGATTCATTTTATTCTTGATTGATAAGGGAAGAATTAGTCCCTTCTTCATATATATTGGAGTTTCAAGGCGAGCTACAGGTATTTACACATGAACTTGAACACCAAAAGTTGATTCAAGACGAGAATACAACACCTATAGTGTTTTTGTGTCATGAATAACAAGTAACAAGAGGATTGGAAGGCTTAGAAGCTAAACGAATTGAAGAAAATAAGTTTCGCCAAAAATTGACAAGTTGTGAATAATATAATATATACTTTTGGGGTGAGACTAGGGTACTTAATATGATAAGGAGGATATATTATGATTTATTTGAGTCGTATAATAGTCATGTGTCATGTTTTGAAGTCAAGGGAGTTATGGAACAAAAGTTGGCAAAGGTTATCACAAGTTACATTCATAATATGCTGAAAATTAGGTCAAATATATCTGAGCTTTTTTTGCAATATATATGAAATTACGGGATGATCTACCTACCAAATTGAAGATCAATGAGCCTAGTTTCTAACAATCTAAATCGTTCATTGATACGACATGAGAGTAGAGAGATATTTATGTTTTTGCAAGGCTGCGCAAGCAGCTCCCAATGAGACCCACTTAGGCGGTTGATGATTCTCCAAACTTTAATGATTGGGTCAAGGCTCATTTGGGTTCATTTTTCGACCCAACCAGACCCTATACTCTCCTGAAAAACACTCAAAGCATCTTCCATGATTCTAGAGTGAACACTAAAGATAAAAACATGAACCCAATGCTAGAAATCCCGTGGTGCTTGCTAGATCGTAGTTCTTCATCTTGTGGCTATTTTGGAGGATTCTTATAAGTGAAGTAACCTCAGGTTTCGTGTTGTTCTTGATTGATAAGGGAAAAATAATTCCTTCTTCATATATATATTGGAGTTTCAAGGCAAACTACAAGTGTTTACACTTGAACTTGAACACCAAAAGTTGATTCAAGAAGAGAATACAATATTTATAGTGTTGTTCTGTCATTGAGGATAGTTGTGGGCTGTGTTTGGCTGAAATTTCATTTTGTTTCTACTGGTTAAGGTGGGTATAATAGCCTACTACATGTTGGTTGCATTGTTTGAGCAAAGTACTACAAGAGGAGACTTGAAATAGTTTGAGATGTTATTGTTTTTAATGGACTATTTTGGAAAGGTTGTTTCCATGAACTTTAAATGGTTGATAATCTTGGAAAATGAATTTCTTATTATGTTGTTATTATAACTATATTGTCTACATGTCAAACTTGTTGTTGGTACTGTGAATATGAAGAGAAAGGACAACATAACAATGGAAAGTTGTACTTGTTGTTGTTGGGTTGTTTGAGGGTGAATTAGGAGATGAATAAGAGGTTAGATATCCTCCCATTGTACTTAATATCATTATGAATATGTTGTTAAGTTAATGAATGTATGCGTTTGGGGTTAAAGGGTTCAAAAGGGATTCAATCCGAGCTTGTCGTTTGTCGTGTTAAATAGTAGTTTCGTTGGTGATGTTTATGCACTTGTTGTTGTGTAGCTTGATTGTGTTGTGTTGCTGAAAGTATATAGGTGAAGGTTGTATGTGTTCTTGTAGGTTTATGGACTTAGTAAAGCAAGGAAAACAGGGGAGATGTTGCCCGTTTTAATATAAAAAATCTTGTCATTCGTTTTACGATAGTTGCATCTTTCATAGCTTAATGATAGCATTATTATCGTTGCTGTAGATTGAAGTGCGACGAGATGAGCCCAACATGCTTATTGGATAGATTTTTATAAGGTATGTTAAGGCTAAAACTTTCTTTTATTTTGAGATGTCTCGTAATTACATGCATTTGATAGCGAGACATAATGAGAAGTTCGTATTCCTGAATTTATGTACATTATCCTTGACTCATAAGTTATCGTGTTCTCCCTTATCGAGACATTATATTCAGTTAAGTCTTGTCTTCTTTCAGTCAAGAGAGCAGAGGGTCGAGAGAGGTATATTTTCGAATGCCCTCTCATTACAAATGGAGGGATCTATTTATAGAAAAATAGACGGACTGCTACAGTGAATGTGTACAATGAAAGTAAATAGTAACTTTGCTACAGTAACTTCCGAAAATTTTAGGCTGTCGTGATCTCAGTAATTTCTCCTGTTTTATGGTACAGTGATATCATAATCAAGTTCTTCTTCTTCATCATTTTCTTCATCTAATTGGTGTTCAGATGGGGATTTTTGGCTCGGTTTTGATCCTTCTGCCTACAAAATAGTAGAAACAGATGCTTTAGATTTAGGATATAGAGGAATTTTAAAACAAAAGAAAAATGATAAAGAACATATAATTGCTTTTACTTCCAACATTGGAACAATGCTCAACAAAATTATCCTACTATCAAAAAGGAAATTTTGGTGATTGTCTTGTATATCTCTAAATCCCAAGCTGATTTGTTTAATCAAAATTTTTTACTATGCATTGATTGCAAAGCTGCTAAATCTGTTTTACAGAAAGATGTACAAAACCTTGCCTCAAAATATTTTTTTGCTAGATGGCAAGCTATTTTATCAATTTTTAATTTTGATATAGAATATATCAAAGGAAGCTCAAATTCCATAACAGATTCTTTACCAGAGAATTCCTGCTGGGCAGATAATGGTTAGGAAGAAGAAAGCTGATCCTCCCATACTAGCGTTTCCGACTCCTTCGGAAGATTCAACATTTGCTGTTTCAAAATAGCCAAAAATCAATAATGATACCCAACAGGGAGTTGTCACAAGACAGATGGTTGCCTCCAAGCAACCAATAAATGAGGTTGGACCAAGCCAGCCGAAATATAGAACTCCAGCAGATTATGCCATGAAGGGAGTTCCTCAAACATATTTGGTGGATTCACCAAAATCAATTTCGTTTGCTCAACCAAAAAGATGGGCAGGCATAGTTGAAGAAGATGAACTTCAACAAGACCAAATGTTACGGACTGCCCCATGGACAACAGAAGAACTCTTGCGATGGTATTAACTCATGGGATTTAAAAATGCATTACCCATGACAAATCCTAAACAAGGACAACAACAATTGAACCAATTAATGAATGTGGCGGCTAGAAGCCTCATATCTCCCCTCAAAAATCTTGTGATTGCCCAAAGCACCACAACCAAAGTAGTGGCAGCAAAAGGCCCCATCACACGATGCACAATACCTTCGGTATCCAAACAGGAACTTTCTTCGCCAGTGCCACAACCAATTCCTTTGAAAGGTCCTCATTCTGAGGAACCAAACTATTTTAAGAATGAGATGGCTTACCCTTTTATTCGAACAGCGCCAGATCTTTGGCTCTAACCCAGCAGAAGTAGCCAAAAAGATGATTAACCCTTCTGCCAGTTATCTTTAGAAAACTCCTGCCGATACCCAAAAATTCTATGAATTTATCCTTACAGATACCAAATCTTGTCTATTAAAACCATTTTTAGACAAAACCCAAACATATATCACCCATACAACGGTGTGGATTAATAAAATAATCTTACCAAAAGAATGGTGCACACACCTTACTAAACTCAAAAAGCTTTCTCAGCTGTTTAAACCTCAAATTTTCAACTATTATGACTACTGAGACGCCTAAATGAATGCATTCACATTCCAAAATCCCCTTGAAAAACATTCATTTTTTATCCTTTGTGGAAGACAGCTAACATCCGAGTTCACTCGGTGGTTTTTACATCAATGGTGGCAAATTTGTGGTATAAATTATGTTTTTACATCATAATTTATCTATTAGAGTAAATTTCCAACCCCACTCGAAAAGACAATAAAAGTCAACCCCAGGCTCACGTGCCCGGATTCTAGAAATTCTCAAAGATAAATGTCACCCATGGCATTACGAACTCAAATGTATAATTTGTACCTAATTCTATAACCAATTTCGCGGTAAAATTCCATTTTTACCAAATTCTAGGTTCTCACCAAAACCCCAAGATTCTATGAATTTCCATGTTAAAATTCATACCTAATCCATGTATTTAACTCATAATAGGTAGACATCACTTACCTTATTATACTTGATGAAAACCCCCCTTCAAAGAGCTCCTAAGTCGCTGAAGCCAAGAGAAAAATGGGTGAAATGAGCCTAAGTCCCGTATTAAAACTTGTATACTGCCTAGGTATTCGTGATTAGGACCAAAGCATCATGATCGCGAAGCACAAACATGCTTTTGTCCCAAACTTTCCCTTCACGAACGCGACGAAGGCCCCACGAACTAGAAGCCATACATAACTCGAGCCATCGCGAATGCGAGCCTCCAATCGCGAACGTGTAGGCTTCAATGCAGCCCCCTAGAATTTGCCCTTCCACGATCTCGAAATCCTCCATGCGATTAGGTAGGCCAACTACCTTCCCTGGCCCTCGCCGTTAACACATCATATTCATGACCCTGACCACGCGAACGTGAAGCACTGCTAGACCACACACCGCAATCGCGAGACTTCCACCACGATCGCGATTCACACCAGACATAAGTAAAATCTGCCAACTTCAACCTTGCTCTGGGTTGTCCGAAACTCACTCGAGCCACCCAGTACCCAGTCCAAATATACTAATAAGTCCATAAACATAATCTGGACCTACTTGAGGTCTCGAAACACATAAAATAATATCGAAACCAAGAATCACACCTCAAAACCAAATTAATCAGCTTCTAAACTTCAAACGTCTTCTAACTAACTCCAAACACGGCGAATGATATTGAGACAACTCGAAATGACACCAAATTTCACACACAAGTCCAGTATGATGATACAAACCTATGGAATGCCAAATGGGACCCGATACCATCAAAATCTACTTCAAGTCAAACCTAAAAACTCTAAAACCTTCAAAATGCCAACTTCCGACAATAAGCATCGAAACGTTCCCGGTCCACCCGGAATTCGATCTAGACATACGCCCCAGTACAAAATTACCATACCAACCTATTGGAAATTTCAAATCCCGATTCTGAGGTTGTTTATTCAAAGTGTTGACTCAAGTCTAACTTGGCCATCTTCGGCCACTATTATCGAACTAAGTGTTTCGAATTCAACTCGAACCCTTCCAAAATCAAACCAACCGCCCCCCAAGTCATAAAATAGGAAAAGAACATACGGGAAGTCTTAAATAGGGGAACATGGATCTAGAAAGCAAAACAACTGGTCGGATCATTATATTTTCCACCTCTTAAACAAATATTCATCCTAGAACGGGTTTAGAATCATACATGGAGTGCCTAATAGGTGTGGATATCTGCTCTGCATGTCCTCCTCGATCTCCCGAGTCACCTCTTAGACTGGCTGACCCCTCCATTGGACCATCATCGTTGCAATCTCCATGGACCTCAACTTGCGAACCTGCCTATCAATAATGGGAACTGGTTACTCCTCGTAACTCAAGCTCTCATCCATCAGAACAGTGCTATAATCCAACACATAGGACCTGTCAGCATGGTACCTCTTGAGCATTGACACCTGGAGTACCGGACGAACTCCCGATAGGCTAGGAGGCAAGGCAAGCCTGTATGAAATCTCATCAACTCGATCCAAAACCTCAAACAGACAGATGAACCTTGGAATCAACTTGTCTGTCGTTCCGAACCTGATTATATCCTTCATTAGAGAGACCTTTAAGAGTACCTTCTCGCCCACCATAAATGACAAATCACGCGCATTCTGATCCGCATTACTCTTTTTCTTGGACTGTAGCGAAGCCGCTCCTGGGTCAATTTTACCTTGTCCAAGGCATCCTTTACCAAGTCAATACCATATAACCTAGCCTCATCTGGCTTAACCCAACCGATGGGGGAACGACATCGTCGACCATAGAAGGCCTCAAATGGAGCCATCTCGATACTGGAGTGATAGTTGTTGTTATAAGCAAACTTGGCCAATGGTAAGATTTGATCCCACTGCCCTCCAAAGTCAATCACACATGCTATGAGCATATGCTCCAGAATCTGAATTGTCTGCTCCGACTGCCAATCGGTCTGTGGATGAAAAGCCATGCTGAGCTCTATCCGAGTATCCAACTCACTCTGTACTGCTTTCCAGAAATATGAAATGAACTAAGCACCTCGATCTGAAATAATGGAAATCGGCACGCCTTGCCATCAGACGATCTCCTGGATATAAATTTCGGCCAACCTCTCTAAAGTATATGTAGTCATTACTGGAATAAGGTTCGCAGACTTGGTCAGTCTATCGATAATGACCCAAACGACATCAAATTTCCTTAACGTCTGTGGAAAGACAACCACAAAATCCATAGTGGTTCATTTCCATTTCTACTCCGATATAACCATCTGCTGAAGTAAGCTACCTGACCTCTAGTGCTCGTACTTAACCTGCTGGCAATTCAAACATCTCGCCACATACTCGTCTATGTCCTTCTTCATCCGCCGGCAGTAATGCTGCCTCAGGTCACAATACATCTTCATGGCACCTGGATGAATGGAATAATGCAAACTGTGTCCCTCCTCTAGTATCAACTCCCTCGGGCCATCAACACTAGGAACACATAAGCAACCCTAGATTCGCCGAACACCATCATCTCTGATAGAAACCTCCTTGGTATCACCTCGTAGTATCGTTTCTCTGGGAACTAGCGAGTGCGGATCATCAAACTGACAAGCCTTAATCCGCTCGAATAAAGAAGACTGAACTACATCATATGCAAGAGATCGACTAGGCTCTGAAATATCTAACCTCACAAGGCAGTTAGCTAAGGACCGAATGTCCAAAGACAATGGCCTTTCCTCTACTGGAATGAACGCCAAACTACCCATACTCTTAGCCTTTCTACTCAAGGCCTCCGCAATCACATTTTCCTTGCCCGGATAAAGAATGGTAATATCATAGTGCTTCAGTAACTCAAGCCACCTGCGCTGCCTCAGATTAAGATCCTTCTGCTTAAACAGATACTGAAAACTGTGGTGATCGGTGTATACCTCACAGGACAGTCCATAAAGATAATGCCTCCAAATCTTGAGAGCATGAACTATCGCAGCCAACTCCAAATCTTGCACAGGGCAATTCTTCTCGTGGAGCTTCAACTGATGTGAAACATATGAAATAACTTGCCCCTCCTGCATTAATACACAACCCACCCAATACGTGAAGCATTGCAATACACAGTATACATCCCTGCACCGGAAGGCAAAACCAGCACTAGTGCTGAAGTCAAGGAGATTTTGAGCTTCTAAAATCTCGCCTCGTAATCATCGGACAATCTGAATTGAGCACCCTTTTGGGTCAATCTAGTCAAAGGAGCTATAATATATGAGAAGCCCTCCACAAATCAATGATAATAACCTACTAGCCCCAAGAAACTCCTGATCTTGGTCGTTGTGATGGGACGAGGCCAACTCTGGACTGCATCATTCTTCCTGGGATCTACCATCTCCTGATACAATATTCCCCAAGAAGGCCGCAGAATCTAACCAGAAGTCGCACTTGGAGATCTTAGCATATAGCTTTTGTTCCCTCAAAGTCTGAAGCACTATCCTCAAATGCTGCTCGTGCTCCTCCATGCTACGCGAGTAGATCAATATGTCATCAATAAAGACAATGACAAATGAGTCAAGATACGGCCAGAACACCCGATTCATCAAATCCATAAGTGCTATTGGAGCATTTTTCAAGCCGAAGGATATCATTGGAATCTCGTAGTGCCTATATCTAGTCCAGAAAGCCGTCTTCGGAATATTCGAAGCACGAATCCTCAGCTGATGATACCCAGATCTCAAGTCGATCATCGAGAACACTCTAGCAGTGTGAAGCTGGTCGAGTAAGTCATCAATGCACGATAATTGATACTTATTCTTGATGGTGACCTTATTCGGCTGGCGGTAATCAATGCACCTCCTCATACTCCCATAATTTGTTACAACCCATATCCACATGTGTTTGTTCATGCCATATGTTATTTAACATAAATCCAAGAAGTAATTATCTTTGAGATGATAAGAAGTTAATCCTATTGGTCTTAAGTGATATAAGGGTGTACAAGGGTGATTAACAAGTATTAGGAGTTAAACAAATCAAGGATGTTGTAACTCATATTTTTGGGTAAACCTAGAGGTGCTTAATACACTCAAGAGGTCTTTTTTTAAGGTATTTGAATCATATAATATCCGTATCATAAGTCTTAAAGTCAAACGAGTTATAAAATAAAAGTCGACAAAAGTTGTCGCAACTTAGGTTCATAATTTTACTTAAACATTAGGTCAAATGTTTCTAAGCTTTTCTCCCGATTACAAGGAATTACGGGGTGATCTACCTACCAAATTAAAGATCTATGAGTCTAGTTTCCAATGCATTAAATCGTTTGTCAATACAATCTCGGAGTATAGAGATAATTGTATTTCTGCAGACCTGCGCAGATTGGTAGGTGACAAGTAGGTGCATCACCTACTTGCCAAAATTAGAGGACAAAATTAAAAGTCCCAAAGTCGGCCAAGAGAGGAATTTTAAGGGATTATAAAATCAGTTATTTCACCCTTGTTTTAGACCTTCAAAACCAAATTGAACCCCTGCAAACCCTCCCCAAAAATCCCACACAAACCCTAATCGATTTTCCTCTCTTTCAAGTTCTAATTGGGGGTGAAACCTAGAGTTTGAAGAACCAAGGAAAGCGCTGAGTTATCCAACAAGTAAGGTAAGTTTACTGCTCTCTTTCATACATTTTTTCACATGTGAATTCATGGTAATTCGTTCTATACATGTAAGAACTCACGGGACGGTGATCGAAAGTCGTGAGTTCGAGTTATTCACGTTTTGTGGACTGTTTTGTGGACTGTTGGGCTGCGTCTTTTACTACTGTTTTGTGGACTTTTGGAGGAAGAATGGTGTGGATAAACACCATATAGATTTAGGGTTGTGGGATGATAGTTCTTCGTAACATTTCCGGGTCGTTTGACACGACTACGGTGGCCATCGTATGTATGAAGTGATTAGCTTGTGCGTGGACTATTTTGGGAGGCTCAATATGATTATTATTGATGTTTTTTGGGCTATTTGGTGATTTTTTTGAATTGTGTGAAGTCATATATATAGGGGAGGTGCTGTCCGTTTTATCGTAAAATAGGTTGTGGTCGATACATAATAGTTATGACGCTTAAATGATAACGATAATATCGTTTCTCTTATTGTAGACTAAGGAGTTGTGACTGTTGCATAGCTTGAGATTGGCGCTGTATATACAAGGTATTTGAGGCTATCCCTTTCCTTCTTTTGCACGACTTCGATGGTGCGTAATATAATGAACGAGCTTCCAAAGAAACTCTTTTCTTAGAAGCTAGCAGTACTTACATTGTTTCCCCTCTTATGGAACGATTGACGTCGATGTTGCTTCTCTTGTTCTTATGTTATCAATGTTGTTGGTACATCCTGATTCTTATAAGGTTCATGGTGAAGAGTTAGTCCTAATAACGTGTATAGAGAATACCAACCTTACGTCACTCCAAAAGGCTTAGAACGTATTTTCATGAGTCGAGCATGCATTACATATATGTATCTATTTTACTCTACCGAGCCGTGCTATAGTCGGCTGGGTACGGCACCTATTGTGCAACCACTGATCAGTTGGGTTTTATCGAGCTCCACGTGGCCGGGTACGATTCTACCGAGCCTTATGATAGCCGGGTACATTTTTGTCGAGCCTATTACGGCCGGGTATGATATGATGATGATGATGCCCACAGAAGCGTATGTTTTAAAAGTTTATGTATATATACATATGTATCATGCATTTCATGTCAGTAGCCCTCAGAGGTACCCAGATGTTACAGGTTGTATATTCTCTATCCCTGCTTACATTACTGTTCATACTTATGGTTCCCTGCCTTACATACTCAGTACTTTATTCGTACTGACATCCTTTTGTTTGTGGACACTGCATGTCGTGCTGCAGGTCCTGATAGATAGGCAGGTGCAACTCCCCCACCACAGTAGGCTGTCCAGTTCAGCGGTGTTTGGCGAGATCCCTTCTCCGGACTTGTTGTGGTCTGGGTATGCATTTTTGTTATCGACATTATGGGTATGTCGAGACCCTGTTCCGGCTATGTTCCAGTATTTATGTTTCTTTAGAGGCTCATAGACAGGTGTCGACTCATGTATAGTTTGTGCCTTGTTGGCAGGTTTTTGTTGTATAGTCTTTCATGGTAGCGTGGTAGCTCGTACCTTATATATAGTTTCTTGATTGTCTGGTCATCCCATGTTATGTATGTTCATGCCATCATATTTTATTGTTGGTTGTCCATGATCCATGTCTACCATTTATATTGATCTCGTAAGCCCTAAAAGATAACAAAGAAGGTTAGATAAAATGTACGTTGGTGCTCGGCAAGTATGGTCGGGTGCTAGTCATGGCCCTCCAGTTTGGGTCGTGACATAATTCTTCTTCACAAATAATACCAGTGCACCCCAAGGCGACACACTTGGCCTGATGAATCACTTCTCGAGCAACTCCTGAAGTTACTCCCTCAACTCTCCCAACAGCACTAGAGCCATACGATAAGGTAGAATAGAGATAAGCTTGGTGCCTGGTGCCATATCAATTCCGAAATCGATATCACTATCTGGTGGCATGCTTGGTAGATCATCTGAAAATACATCAAAAAACTCTCGCACCACAGGAACTGAATCTATCATAGGAGTCTCCATAGCAGTATCTTGAACAAAGGCTAGATAGACCAAACAACCCTTCTCGACCATATGTCGAGCCTTCAAGAAAGAAATAACCCGAGTAGGTGTACTAATAGATGAACCTCTCCACTCCAGCCTAGGCAACTGTAGCATCGCCAAGGTAACAGTCTTGGTATGGGTAATCGAGAATGACATAGTATGGAGACAACCAGTCCATGCCCAGAATAACCTCGCATTCAATCATATCAAGCAATAGAAGATTTGCTCTGGTCTCATACCCATATAAATCACTACATAGGACAAGTAAACCTGATTCACAATAACAGAATCACCCATTGGCGTGGACACATATACAGGATCACCTAAGGACACATGAGAGACATCTGGATAAGGAGCAAAGAGAGAAGATACATAGGAATATGTAGACCCTGGATCAAAAATACCGAAGAATATCTATGACAAATAGAAATAATACTTGTGATTACGGCGTCGGAGGCCACTGCCTCTGGTCTGGCTGGAAAGGCATAAAATCTAGTCGGAGCTCCACCTGACTAGCCTCCACCTCTAGGGTGACCCCTACCCACCTGCCCTCCACCTCAGGTTGGCCGGAGGGGCGGTGCGATAGCTGGTATGGTAATCATGGGCTGATGGCTCTGCAGCTCTGCCTTGCCCCAAAGCTTGGGACAAAACCTCCTTATATGGCCAAGCTCCCTGCACTGGAAGCAACCTCTTGGTGCGGAAAACTATTGACCCTGGGCCTGGCTCGAGTGCCCACCTGCGGAACCCTGAATAACTGGTAGAAGTTAGGTGCTCTCTAGAATGTCGCTGAAGTAAGGCCGCGCTAGAGCACCTCGAACAGGCTGTGGTGCTAAATACATGGGCCTGCTAGGATGGCCCATCATGAACTGACCTCTGCCCTCGGACGGGGCACCACTAAAGCAACCAGAATGCTGAGGCCGCTTATCCCTCGATGTGAACTCTCTGCCTTGGTTACGGATACGCTCGATCCTCTGAGTTATCTCCACAACCTGATAGTAAGGAGTCCCCATCTCTGCCTCTCGAGCCATAGAAACCTGATCCTATAGTGCAAGCCCGCAATAAACCTTTGCACTCTCTCTGCATCTATGGGTAATATGGTAGCTGCATGACAATAAAATTTAGTGAATCTCGCCTCGTAGTCGATCACAGACATCTGACCCTACTAGAGCCGCTCGAACTGACCCCGTAACTCCTCCCTCTAAGAAGCTGGAATATACTTCTCCAAGAAGAGGTGTGTAAAATCATCCCAAGTTAAGGGGGGTGAACCTACTGGCCTGCTCAGGAGATAAGACTGCCACCATCTCTGGGCCTTCCCCTCTAACTGAAAAGTGGTGAAGTCCATTTCACTGGACTCCACTCGTCCCAAATTATGCAGCCTCTCCCTATAATGATTAATGAAATCTCGTGGGTCCTCTGACTGCTCAGCGCTAAAAATAGGAGGATGAAGCCTATTAAATCTGTCCAACCACTTCTGCTCATCAACGGTTGCGGCCGGTCTGGTATTTGCTCTAGCTGCTACGATTGGCTAAACCCTGCCCACAAGTAGTGCACCCGGGGTCCGATAAATAGCAGCAACGTGCCCTGGCGCATGGGTGGTAGGGGTTTGTGCTCCCCTCCCGCCTGAGATTTGGTTGGGTCTGTTGGAAATAGTCTGGCCTGAGTCATAGAGTCCATAAACCGCAACATACGGCACATGACCTCCTGAAAGCCTGGTGCAGGCCAATGGTGAACCACCGACACAATTATCCGTTCATAGGACTTTTAACATCAAGAATTACATTTAGAAAATTGAATTTAGTCTAGAATTAAGGTAAAATATTTCCATTCTTACTAATCACAAATTATGAAACAAATATAAAGAGAAATGATGATAATATTAGGTACAACCATAATCATCTATTAGAAATCCCCAAAAATCAGTGTCACAAGTGCATAAGCATCTAGTAGAATATACAAAACCACTATCACGACCCAATTCCCACTATAGGCTGTGATGGTGCCAACGTTGCCATTAGGCAAGCCAACGGTGAACTGTACACTTAATTATTCATTTTTATTACTTTCGAAATCTTGAATTTTATTAAATAAAGAAATTAATTCATTAAAAATCATGGACACATACAATATTAGTAAGATACAAAATAAAAGGTGACATTATTAAGCCAAATCATAAGCGTCTACTAGAATATCCCATAACACGGTGTCACAAGTGCATGAGGATCTACTAAAATATACAGTACTATTACACAACTGTTTGGGATAGAAAATTGATAGAATACCAATAATGGATAAGACGAGGACTCTGAGTGCCGCAGATCGTAACATAAGAAGCAGCTCGCCACAAAGTTTCCTTACCAACTACACCTACGCACCCGTATGACCACCAAATATGCCTGCACAATAAATGCAAAAGTGTAGCATGGGTACGTAAATCAACGTGTACCCGGTAAGTATCTAGCCTAACCACGGAGAAGTAGTGACGAGGGGTCGATATCAACACTTACTAGTGGTCCAATAAATCAATATGATAAATTCTAAACAGATATGAAACACAATAGTAATGATGAGATAAGAATTGTAACTAACATAATCCTCCAACCTAATGACAACATAAATTTCTCAATCTCATGTAATATCTCAACAAATAAGAAGTATCAGAGGCTACCTGTAACAGGTAAGGAATATCAAGCGGTGCATATCATGTAAATGCCAGGTCTCAATCAAAAGGGAAATCTCATGAATATTCAGACTCCTAATAGTATTATGCACGAGTTATGCCGAGGTCGTATGGCCCGATCCAGAATAATGTGTATGCTATCGAGGGTCGACCAGCGCGAACCATAGATGCATCTCAAATATACTACCGAGGCGTTCAGTCCAATCCACAAGAAGAGAAGAAACTTATCGAATTGTGAGCCTTATGTTTGCAACACAAGAACAGGAAAATAAAGTAAGCATAATTGTTACCAGCAATCAAATATCCCCCCAAACACCTTAAGGTAATGAGGTTCGTCTTAACATGATCTCTAATCAGATTATATTTACAACTTTTAGGTAATTAAACTAACAAGTTAAGTTTAGGTAATACAAATATCGCATGATAAAGTCCTAAGTCTACCCGGACATAAGCATGATTTTAGCTAAGTACGGACTCTCATCACCTCGTACGTATGTGATTTCCATAACAAGTAGCACATAAACAATTTAACACCTATGGAGTAGTTTCCCCCTCACAAGGTTAGACAGGAGATTTACCTCGCTCCGAAAATTGATAACCGGCTCCAATGCCTCTCTAACACCATTAATCAAAACAATGTGCAAACCAATCAAAATATACTCCAATACTCGTAAATTAATAATTTATAATAGCTCCTAACTCCGCTCGAAAAGTCAGCAAAGTCAACCCCTAGGCTTGCGTGCCCTGATTCCGAAATTTTTCGAAAATAAACATTACCCATAACATCACGAACTCAAATATATAATTTATTCCCAATTCCATATCCAATTTCGTGGTCAAAATCCAAATATACAATTTCTAGGTTTTCTTCAAAAATTCCCCATTTTCCACCAATTCCACCAATTTCCATGTTCAAATCCGTATATCATTCATGTATTAGTCACAATGTGTAGAATCACTTTCCTTGTGATAGATGATGAATACTCCTTCAAAACCGCCCAAAAATCGCCCAAGCAAGAGAGAGATGAGTTTAAATGACAAAAATCCCGACTTTGAAATCTTATAATCTGCCAAGACCTTTCCTCTTCGCGATCGCAGAAATGCCCTTGCGATTGCGACGGCCAAACCAACTTGCCCCAGAATTCCTTCCTCATGAACACGAGCTACCCCTCGCGATTGCAATGCACCATCATCGAAGCCTATGCAAACGCGTGTCAACCTTCGCTAATGCGAAGGCAAAAACTTCCAGCCTCAGCACTTCATCTTCCGCGATCACGACAAACCTCCCGCGATCGCGTAGAACAACTCTCCCACAACAGGCCAACCTCAATAACCCATCAAATTCGCGACTCTTCCCGTGCGAACGCGAAGAACATTCTGCTCAAGCTTCGTGTTCACGACACTCTTTATGCAATCACGAAGAACAAAGTCTCCACCATTCCACTTAACCCTTTGCAATCGCGACCCTTCTTCTGCGATCATGATGCATACCAATCACACCAGAAACACCTAGCTGCAACACATAAAGAAATGGTCCAAAACCATAACACACCCGAGGCCCCCGGGACCCTGTCCAGTCACACCAACAAGTCACAATAGCTTATCCAAAGGCTCGAAACGCCACAAATAACATCAAAATCATGAATCGACATTTAAAATGCTTTTTTTAACTTTCAAACTTCGACTAACGCATCTGAATCACACTTAAACATTCCGGAATGACGCTAAATTTTACGTACTAGTGACAAATCACAATACGAGCCTATTCCAAGACTCGGAATCCCAAACGGACATCAGTAACACCAAACTTCACTTCATATAAAACTTAGGAAATTCTAAAATTTTCAAAATGCCAACTTTCCACAATAAGCGTCGAAACGCTCTAGGATCGTCTAATACTCAACCCGAACATATGCCCATGTCCAAAATCATCATACGAACCTATTGGAACCTTCAAATCCTGATTCCGAGTCCGTTTACTCAAAAGTCAAACCTTGGTTAACTCTTTCAACTTAAAGCTTCTGAATTGAGAATTTTCCTTTCAAATCAACTCCGAACTTCCAAAATTTAAATCCGACTACACGTGAAAGTCATAATGCATAAAGTGAAACTACTCAAGGCCTCAAACCGCCGAACGACATGCTAGAGCTCAAAATGACTGGTCGAGTCGTTACATTCACCCCAACTTAAATATAAGTTCGTCCTCCAATGTGCCAAGAACCGTTTAGAGTTGCCAAAAATTACTTTTTAACGCCCCGTGCATCTACTCATGCCACCACAACCCATATGAGAACATTAGCTCAAGCCAGATTGAAGATCCTTCCTGCTACCTTAGCCCGCAAGCCTTAGAACCAAATTCCAACATCCAGAATTCTCTACAAGGTCCAATTCTAACATACATACACCGTATCAATCTCAGCACGCTGTATCAAAACATGATCATGCACCCATGCCAAAATCACACCATGCACCGCACAATTTGTATGTCCATAAGAACATCCTCCTACAACAATAGTTGCAAATTCACGAACCCGATGCTCGTAATACACCTCATAACACATATAAGCACGGTTCCAACCCTCGCAATACTGCAACAATGAAAGAGATGTGTAGAAACTCATAACCACCTGCCAAATCAATAACTCATAGAGTCTCTCCGTTTCATCACATTTTCCCTCTAATATACATTATATAAATCTAATTGCACTGATTTCTAGTCCAATAATATCATCTCACCCAGTACAAGCTTCTCAAGCAATAAGCCACCTCAAAAAACACCATCTAAAATCTCATACGATGCCATCAATGCACCAACAAACTACTACCCAAATATGACCAATAAGGAAAAATGAACTCTGGTGAAGAGCCATCCAGCCCGCATAACATTCAAATCAACCATACAAATGCTATGAAACTATTTCAAAGGTAATAACAAAACACGCGAAATAAGTATAAGGAACCGCATTGAACATCTCATTGTTACAGTGTGCAACCCAATCTAAATGTCGTACCTGTGAAGGCATGCCACCCGATCCACACATAATAATAAATAGGAAATACCGATCGAGCCAAAATGCTCATACTCACGAAATTCCCGAATATCGACCACAAGCATGCCAAGTGCATAAACACAACCCTGTAGAGACAAATAGCGCCATGCTTTACAAAATGCCAAGCACAACTAAGGTGCAATAAATGACCTGCATCTCGAGAGCCATCTCACTCATATAATACCAGAACTACACAGGGTCACAACACACGTGTGAATAATCAAGCCGTCTCACAACCCACTTGGCATAAGAGAGTAACTCATGAAATAGTTGGCAACATGAATGACACCGACTACGCCCGAAGACTCACCCATAAGCAATGCTATGCTGAATAAGCATATCTGATCTGGTGTAGAATATACATTCGCATTAGGCCTACCATCGGACCTCAAGCCGATTCTGATCATCCCATAATGGGCCAATAACCTTCCAAATATCCAAAATGACCCTAATAATGACACATACAATCAGCCGTCAAATATGGAACAAACTTCCATAGTCTGCAACCAAAGGAATAGAGCATTCCTCGGGGATAAACTCTCCAATCAGCTACAATATCGGAACCTTCATAGCTAATTTCAATATTTTCCATTTAAATGACTGACACGTCACACTTACATAGTCGTCCCGTGGGAGATACTCCCAAACCTTCCACACCAGGTAGCAAAATCTGCACATCCGTGGCTACCGACCATACTATTTCTGCTATGCAAATCGAGAATCCGCAATTCAATACACAATGCCTCTTCCACAGAACACCATTCTCAGGTGACACTAAAATAGTGCCAGCATACTCTGGACATTTGAAATTTTCACCGCTTCTTCAAACTCGTGACATCCCTGTGAAAACTGAGCCGCAACCATGACTATTTAATTCCAATTCCCTGTCGGGTTCATTGCATCTATCATACCATTACGTGAGAGTGCAAGAAGTTCATCATAAATTCTGAACCACTAGTAGAATAAACACTTCATCGGCTAGAAACTGATTAACTCACTTTAGGAGGAAAATCGCAACACACAACCAACTTCTGATAATCGCAGAAAATGCAAACATCAAGTCGTGTTCTAAACTGCAATAACTTTCCCGGCACGTGTTTACACATAACAAAACCATCAGAAACAAATACCTCCAAGTTAATCACATTATGGAAGCCATCAAGCCCATACGTATAGCCACGATACACCCGTATTTCCTTACCACATCAAAGGAACCGATCATTTCCTTAACCATGCAGATCCAAACCACTACTAGACTGACTCAGCTTCTTCCAATTTCTTTTTGACTTGCCTTCAGAATCAACACCTCTTCTTCCTAACACACAATGGGCCTCATTCGACACTCATCCTGAGTGACCCTAAACTGCAAGACCACCTCGCCTCAATACCTATAAGTCACTTTATACTCTCCTCACGCACTCAATAGTACCTCCAACTTCCGTGCTGATTAGATTTTTTGTGAATTCGAAGCTCTTTCTCCCATTTTCTTATCACCGCACTACAGACCCGATGATTACATAGAACCCTCCTAGTACCCTTAACACTCTGCTGCAAAACCCAATCCTCAGCTACATAACGAACTCGAAAATCCTTAATCATCACACCTTAAATCCCGAAACCACTAGAACCATTATTGAGAATCGCCCACTCTAATCCAGTACCGATTATGTAACCAAAAGACTAGTGTTAGCACATGAACTCCAAATAAACAACAAAATAAATCCTGTCCCTTGTACACCACGTCCATACGAAGTACAAAATCTGAATCATTCCACAACCTTCACATATCAATATGGTTGCATGTAGCACACATCCATCAAATCCCTTGCTCGAATTACCCCTGATGTTTTCTTCACTTAGTCATAACTAATCCACCAACGTACCAATAACCCGAAACTGCAAAGGCACATAACCACATGACCCATTCATAGACGGTAGACTCCCCACTTAGCTTTACGCTACAATCATATAAATCAAGAACCTACATTGCCTTCTCCTTCTAGATACCATGACCTCACACCGTTACTCCGCCAAATTCCTCACAAGCTCTTGTTGCACTAATCATCACATATCCTGAATTAGCAGTCCCAAAATGCACACTCAAATTCATAATAGTCGCGCTACCTTTCCAAGCAACACAAGCCCCCATCATAGCACATGCTCCCTGTTGGATAGAAAGTAGAACTCTTCACAGAAACTTTATTAGAAATCACACAACCCCTAGCCTGCTCACAGGAGATAGCCTACCTGTATAATTCCACATCGACATCTTCCAACGACATTGCCCTAGTTACAACAACCACGAAATCTGTTAATCCTCCTGAGCCCACACTCACCAGCTGTAGGCGCCCACTCGTTTTCATTAACATCCACTGAAGATCCAACGATGCGTTCAAAACTCGAAGTCATATTACATCCTGAAACAATAATCAAACATTCAGGTTCCTTTACATCCCAAGAAAACTCTTTCCATCATATTCGAACTTTTTAAGCACAGAAGCCACCATCTCAAAAGAAATACAGAGACTTAGTCCCTTACTCACCATGACTAAAATCCCACAAAGCTTTCTCAAAGCGTGTGGCTATCCTACCACGAAATCCAAACAATACGCTAACCTTTCCATTCTGAGTTAGCCATCTTCCGAAGTGAACTACTTGACCTATACTGCTTATGCTTGACCTACTAGCTACCCAACCACCGCGAGACATATCTTACCATGTCCCTTCTCATCATTCACCACCTTTCATTCCACTCCAAATCACGATCCATTTTCGTAGCATCCAGACAATTTGATTGCCATCCACTCTAACCCTCCTTAAAATCATCTTCCTCGAGCCATCAACACTAGAAATACCAATTCGACCCTGAAGCTGCCACACACCACCATCTCTTACAACCGCTTCTTAGGTACCGTTTCACAGCACCTAGCCCCAAGACAAACCAATGAAGACCATCACATTATCGAGCCTTAATGCATTGAAGCAAGGGCGAATACACCACATCACAAATAAGAAATTCCACCAAGTTCGAAAATATCCAATCTCTCTACTCCGTCAACCAAAGCCTAAACATCCATCCGATTGCCTCTCCTCCGCTAGAATTAAATGCCGAACCTCTAAACCATGAACCATATAATCCTTATCTTGAGTCGTACACTACTGCGACACGTAATTAAGCATCCTACCATTTACACTAGCATTGCGCGATAACAACGCATGAACATCACAATACACCATGCATAGCCTCGAAACTGTATGCATCACTAACACTGGGCTAAAATGACAGAACACCCCTCCACAAGGCGATGATAATAATCCTCCCGATGATATAGGGAAAAACATCCTGTACCATATCTGTAGCATCTCCATAACTCGTCTGTGCCCAGCTAATATCGAATGTTCGACATTGCGTAAGAATGAGTATGAAGGAAATGAAGACATAAGCTTCAATGAAATCAAATCACACGGCGAGGAATCAAGAAGGAAAGTTCTCCTAATAACCCTGTAGCCTCTTGAAGATAAGTATAGATGTCTCTGTACCTATCGGCAAGACTCTACTGGACTTGCTCATGACTCGTGAGACCCAAGTGAACCTAAAGCTATGATACCAAGCTTTGAAGGTTTGAATCAATTTGAAGGTTTGGAATGTTCATAAGTTTGACCGGGAGTTGACTTTGATAATATCAGGATAGGATTGTGATTTCGAGAATTTGAAATATCTTAGTTATGTTATTTGGGACTAATGTGCAAAATTTGAGTTCATTTCGAGTTGATTTAATATGGTTCGGCACGAGTTTCAAAAATTGAAAGTTCAAAAAGTTCATTAAGTTTAATTTGAGATGCGATATGTGGTTTTGATGTTGTTATGTGTGATTGGAGGCCTCGAGTAGGTCCATGTAATGTTATGGGACTTGTTGGTATATTGGGACGGAGTCCCGAGGTGCTCCGGTGTGTTTTTTGGATTGATTTCGGACCATTTTTCTTCATATTTTCATTGCAGATTTCTGCTGTTGTTTGGTGCCCCAACCGTTCTTTGTGATCCTGAAGATGGAGGTGCAATTAGGTAGACAAAAATCTAGAGTTGGGCACTTTCTTCCTCGCGGTCGCAATTGGAAGACCGCGTTCGCGAAGCTTTGTGTCGGTTGCAGTATGCCATAGGAGTCATCGCGTTCGCATAGAGCAGAGCTGAGAGCTGGGCGTTGGTCGTTGGTCTTTCGCGTTCTCTTGGGTCAGTCTGCATTCACGGAGAGTTGGCTTTTGTGGGTATCGCGTTTGTGTGAGGAGGCTCACGAACACGTAGAGTATTTCTAGGGCAGTGCATTTTTCTTCTTCGCGGTCGCGATGGTATTTCCGTAATCGCGATTCATTAATTCGTCCAGTGATTATAAGTACTCTATTTTTTGGAGGTTTCAGCCATTTTAACATATTTGGAGCTATGGAGCTTGGATTGAGGCGATTTTTACTATATGGATTGGGGTAAGTGTTCTCTACTCGGTTTTGATTATATTTCATGAATCCATCTTCGATTTTGGTATTTGATTGATGATTTTGAAAGAGAAATTGTGGGTTTATGCCTAAACTTTTATAAAGTGAAAATTTGAGTTCTGAACATCGATTCGGAGTCGGATTTGAGTAAACTTCTATGGTTGGACTCGTAATTGAATGAATTGTCGGATTTTGTGAGTTTTGTCGGGTTTCGAGGTGCGGGCCCGGGTTTGAACTTTTGGTTGACTTTGGGTTTTTGATTAAAGATTCGACCTTTATCGATTGGATTTGTTTTCTTTGGAATTATTAGATGTTCTTGAGTTGCTTTTGGCTAGTTTCGAGCCGTTCAAAGGTCGGTACGCGCGGGATGGCATTTCTAGAGTATTGTTTGGCTTGCTCGGATTTGGATTCGGCTTGTTCGAGGTAAGTAACACTTCTAAACTTGGTGCTGAGGGTATGAACCCCCGAATATACGTGTTATGTGTTTTGTGTGGAGGTGACGCACATGCTAGATGACGGGCATGTGGGCGTGCACCGTGTGAATTATGACTCGGTTGATTCTGTGGTACTGTGTAGTTACCAAATCTTGTTTTTATCCATGAAACTTCTGCGTGCTAGAGTAATTGAGCTGTGATCCATGTTAGAAACCATGTTTAAGCTATATGCTTATTCAGCTGGGACCCACTGAGGTCATTTCTGCTGTTGACTTATTTGCTTAAATTGCATTTACATACTCAGTCATATTCATTCATTTGCATATCATATCTTAGTCTCTGTTATCATTTGTTGTCACATTGTGTTATCATTGTTTGGGCTGATTGGCATGAGATTTGTGAGCCCGAGAGACTGGAGAGATTGATGGCTGAGTTGGGGGCCTGAGGGCCGGATTGTGAGTGATATTGATGGGATCGAGCTGTATGCCACAACAGGTTTTATTGATTCGTGATGGGATCGGGCTGCATGCTGCAACAGGCCATATTTGCTTTATATATTATTATTATTATATGGATCGGGATGCAAGCCGCAACAGGCCTTATAGGCTTTATTATTATTGATAGGATTGGGTTGCATGCTGAAGCAAGCCACATTGGCTTTATATTAGCGAGAGTGTGAGTACATGAGTTCATCAGTGTGGTGCATTGCATTTGACATGTATACTTGACGTACATGCATGGAGATGCATTTTCTCATGCTACACGGTTTTGTGACATTCATGACTTCACATGCACATTGACATGTAGGCATAGAGATGTACTTTCCTCATGATATCAGAGATTGAAATACCTTATCTGTTGTTGGATGGTTTTGGGAAAAATCACAGTTTTTTTAATTTACTCATATTTTGGTAATTTCGGTGAAAGATTTGGGTTTTACTGTTATACCTGAAAAGCATGCCTAATTTTTTTGTCAATGTGAATGAGCTGAGCATCATATCTTTGAGTTATTTCCTGTACTTCTTTTATTATATTGTTATGAGTTGTTCGTGGCTATTGATGTTGGAATCTGAACGTTGTCCAAGATCGTCACTGCTTTCAACTTATAGTTAGTTTTGTTACTTATTGAGTACATGGTCTCGGTTGTACTCAAACTACACTTCTGCACCTTGCATGCAGATTTTGGAGCTGATGTTGCTGTGTATGGTGGGAGCGATATTGAAGATGTACCTGCGTGACACAAACAATACAAATCAAATCTTCCAAATTAATCTCAAAGATTCTTACAAACACAGTTCATGGTTACAAGAATAAACGAAGAAGAGATATATATAAGATTTTGAACCGCAATCATGGGCTGCAATGTAACACCAGAGCCTGGTCAATATGAGCCCACTTCTCTGGAGTGTGGGCGGCGAGAGTCTGAACTCCTCCCCTAGCCTGTGAAGTAGCTTGTATAACCGGGACCAACAGTGCCTGAGCCAAAGTCCCAAACATGCTCAGAAAGTGTGCCAAAGTCTCCTGAAGTCCGGGGATAGCAACATGCGTCTCTGGTGCTTGCTCCTCGCCCGGAGCTACTTGTGGCTCCTCAGTCGCGGCCCTAGCACGGCCCCTCGCTGCGGCGCGTGCTCCATTTCTGCCTCTGCCTCGGCCTCTAGCGACACCGATCTTGGGGGCACCATCATCAGTAACTAAATCTCATGTCCTCACCATCTTTGAGAGAATATAAAGACAAAGGCTCAAACTCCAAAATCAATAAATTCGCACGATAAGGAATGAAAGAAGTGAAATTTTCTAATGGTTCTGTAGCATCTCGAAGATAAGTACAGACGTCCCCGTACCGATCCACAAGACTTTACAAAACTTGCTTATGACTCATAGAACCTATGAACCCAAAGCTCTTATACCAACTTGTCACAACCCAAAATCCTACCATAAGGACTGTGATGGCACCTAGTCTCTAAGACTAGGTAAGCCTATCACATACGATTTCAGTAACAACTTCAAAGTTTAACAAAATTGAGAAAAGCCATAACACAACCAAACGGAGATACAACAGTCATCATCCTCAAACCTGATAATACTGAGTCATAAGCTTTACAAGGAATACATAACAAGTCTCAAAGTGTACAATAATGTTTAGAATATATAAACAATGGAAACAAATTAAAAGAGGGTGACTCCGAGGCCTGCGAACGGAACAACAGGGATACCTTGAAGTCTCCAACTAGCTCTAGTACACCACCTAATAGCCATCTCCATCCAAAGTGCCTGGATCTGCACAAAGAATGTGCAGAAGCGTAGTATGAGTACACTACAGTCGGTACCTAGTAAGTATCAAGACTAACCTCGATGGAGTAGTAGTGAGGTTCAAGTAATGGCACTCACTAGTCAAATAACCAGTGCAAATTATCAAGTAAAGCTAGCAACAGAATGCATAACAAAGCAAATATCAACAATCTCGAATAGCGTGTAATAACAACTCAATGTAGAATAATCCAACTTTACCAACAAAATATCACTGGGAACGAGACATGTGATAGCATATCATAAATCAACCAACAACTCATAAAGCACAAGGTGGGAACATTTAAGAAGCAAGTATGTACTTAAAATATCAATCTCGATTCCAACACAAGAACAACATCAAAGGAATACCCCGAAATATCACATAAAATCACCCTTAAGTCGTTGCATGCACATAATCAATGGAATGCCTCCCTTATGTCGCCGCATGCACATATATAGCCACCCTTATCTTGCATCATGCCCATCACAATGAAATGCCTCCCTTATGTCAACACATGCGCATCTCGCCACCCTTATACTCTACACAATAATAATCAACCCGCACAATATGATCACATGTGGCACAACATAACAAAATAATACTACCCGAAGTCACTTGAAGATATAAGCTCATGGCTCAACAACAATGTGGATAAGAACAAGACAATAACATAAGAGTGCAAAGAGTATTCAACAATAAAACACGTTTCATATAGCAAACAACCCCAATTTAAGGCATATTAATAGCTTAAGGTCTAACCCAGTCATAAATCACACATACGCCCGTGTACATACTTGTCACCTCAAGTACACGTTGTTTCACGTAACACAAATATGCAAATTAGACAAAATAGCCCAAATCAAAATACTCAAAAAATACTTTTCCTTTAAAATTTACCCCCGCTCGGCTCAAATCGAGCTAAAAAAATAATTAATAATATCGAACAACGTAAGAGAAATCAATTTCAATTAATACTACAATCTTTACCCAATTTTTAAAAAGTCAAGAAAAGTCAACCCCGGCTTTGTCAGGTCAAAATCCGAGTCGAGCGGTAGATCTCGACTACCCATAATCCCACGAGTCCGAATATGTGATTGATCTTCAAAATCGGGTCCAAGTCAGCTCTCAAATCTCAAATTTTCGTTTTTAGAGAAGGTTTTTCAAAAAACCCAATTTCATTCATGGATTCATCAATTAAATGCTAAATCAAAGATGAGATTAATGAAAAATAAACAAATCAGATTAAAAAAATATTTACCCAATCCAAGTGCATGAAAAATACCTCAAAAATCTCTTCAAACCGAGCTCCCAATCTCAAAATATGAAATAATGAGTCTAAGTCCTGAAAACCCACTTATTAACCCAGCTGCAGATGTTGCATTTGCGACCAGAGGTTTGCAAATGCTACCTCTGCAAATGCGAAGATGTCCAAGCCTGGAGAAAACAAATTCGAAGTAAGCTTCCATCGCAAAAGCGATCAAATGATTGCAAATGTGATCTCCCCTGCACAGGTCCCCCTTTGACGCAGTTGGCTTCGCAAATGCGAAGCCTGCCACCCCCAGCCTCATTCACAATTGCGACAATGTCCATCGCAAATGCGAATTGGTACTCGCATTTGCGAGACCTATAGCACCAGCCAAAAACTAGCAAATCTGAACCTCAATCCAAATGGTCTGAAACACGTTCGAAATTCACCTCAGCCCCCAGGGCTCCACACCAAACATTCACACAAGTGTATAAACATCATACGAGCTTGTTATCAAGCTCAAAACACCAAAATAACATCCGAAACCATGAATCGAACACAAAAGCACATAGAAATCACAATGAAACTCAAGAACTTCTAAAATCACAACCAAGCATCCGATTCCTACAAACCAACTCGGAATAATACCAAACTTTGCACACAAGTTTCAAATGGCAACACAGACCTATTCCAAGTCCCGGAACCAAAATCCAAATCTGATGGCCATAAAGTCAACCCTTGGTCAAACTTAGAAAATTTCTAAACCTTCAAATTACTAACTTTCGGCAAAAGAGCCAATTCATCCTAGGAATCTCCGAAGTCATTTTCGGGCCTATGCCTAAGTCCAAACTCACCATAGGAACTTATTGGGACCTCCAAAATACTGTTCCGGGGTCGTTTTCCACAAAAGTCAAACTTGGTCAATATTTCCAACTTAAACTTCCAAATTAGGAACTAAGAGTTCTAAATCAATCCATAACCTCCCCGAAACCAAATCACCCATCCCCGTGTCATGAACCAAATCCCATAATAGGACGTGATGACACCTAACGATGTTGTTAGTCAAGACAACCCTTGAACCTCCAGATTAATTATCCATTTTAACTTTTAAAATCAGAAATTTCATTAAATAAATCGATTCAAATCTAAAACTCATGGGAACATATGTTCTTCTTTACCAAAATACCGAGTATGAAAAATCATAAAGCAAAGTGATAATAATAATAATATTAAGTACAAATGTGAGCATCCACTAAAAACTCACAAAACCTAGTGTCATAAGTGCATGGGCATCTACCAGAATATATACTAGTACTACTGCAACAGCTGTCCAAAATAGGAAATAGACAGAATAAAATAAATGGATGGATCAGGGGCTCTGTGTGCTGCGGATCGTAACATAAAGAGTAGCTCACCACAAAGACTGCTAGTAAATGTGCCTACGCGCCCAAAGGACCACTAAAAGTACCTGTCTCGGTACCTGCACAATCAGTGTAGAAGTGCGGTATGAGTAAGTAAATCAACGCATATTCAGTAAGTAACTAGCCTAACCCCGAAAAAGTTGTGATGAGGGATCGACATCGACACTTACTAGTGGTCTAATAAATCAAGTATAATAAAAGTAGACAGGTACGAAGCACATAAAGTAAAATAGTGAAAGCAAGTATCTATACATAACATGATCCTCAATAGAAGAATAAATATGAAGTCCTCACTAACCATGTACAACCTCGAATGGAATACGTAATAGTCAATATCAGATAAAATATCACATCTCAAGTTAGGAAGACTCATAAGTACACTGAGTCCTTATCAATTATTTTGCACAATTCTGCCGAGGTGAACGACCCGATCCTATAAGAGTGTTTCATAGAACTGCCGAGGCGAATGGTCTGACCCCATAAGAGTATGTTACATAGTCCTGCCGAGGTGAGCGACCTATCCTAAGAATATGATACATAATCCTACCGAGGCTGTCACGACTAAAATCCCACTATACTCCGTAATGGCGCCCAACGCCATCGTTGGGCAGGCCAACCAATTTATCAACACATTAATAGTTAATCCAAAATGTATTTTGAAGCAATTAAAAAAAATTAAGGGGTAAAAAATTGCTTGTTTTTATAGAAAATATAAATATTATTATTTTAAGTGGTCGAATAAGACAAAAACATAGACCAAAAAATCATAGAGGAATATAATCAAGAGGAAGGTTCTAAATTCCAAAAACCCGTTGTCACAAGTGCCTGAGCATCTACTAGGAAGTACAATACTAATACAACATCTGTCAGGAATGTATAATAGACAGGACAAAATAAATGAATATTAAATAGACTATGTGTACTGCGGATCGTAAAATAGAATGCAACTCACTATAAAGTCCCCCAACCGCTGCGTCCATGCGCCCAAATGACCACTAAAATACCGTCACAATCAGTGCAGAAGTGTAGCATGAGTACGTAAATCAACGCATACCCAGTAAGTATCTAGCCCACCCCGGAGAAGTAGTGATGAGGGTTCGACATCGACATATACTAGTGGTCCAATAAATCAGTACAATATATTATAAATAGATATGAAACACAATAGTAATAATGAGGTGAGAACTCTAAATAACATAATCCTCCAACGTAATGACAATATGAATTTCTCAAATATCATGGGCTATCTCAAATTGATAAGAAATATCATGGAAAATTCAACTCTCCAGTCGAAAGGGGAATCACATGAATATTCGGACTCCTAGCGACATTACAAATGAATTATGCCGAGGCCGTACGGCCAGATCAATAATAGTCATGTACATACATTACCGAGGTCGTACGACCCGATCCATGGATGCATCTCAAATATACTGTCAAGGTCATATTGCCCGATCCATAATGATATTTTATAGCACTGTCAAGGCATACGACCCGATCCATAGGAATAGAGAAACTTTATGAACTACGAGTCAAAAAATTACAACACAAGGGTGGCACATAAAGAAAACATAATTTTTACCAACAATCAAGTATTCTGCCAAAACTCAAGGTAATGAAGCTCGACCTAATATAATCCCCAATTAAATTTCAATTATTGGTTTAAGTAATTAAACTAAGAAGTTTTGGGTTCAAATAATATAAATATTGCACGATAAGATCCTTAGTCTGCCCAGACATAAGCATGATTTGCTACGTACGTACTCTCGTCACCTCATGCATACGTAGCACCCACAACTAGTAGCAAATAATAATTTATCACCTAGGGGTAGTTTCCTCCTCACAAGGTTAGATAGGTGACTTACATCACTCCGAAATTCAACAACCGGCTCCAATGTCTCTCTAACTTCTCAAACCAATGCCAAACGATCTGAAACTAGTCAAACAACATGCAAGCCAATCAAAATATACTCCAAAACACGTAATTCAACATTAATAACAGTTTCCAACTCTACTCGAAAAGTCAATAAACAAAACCCCCAGATCCACGTGCCCGGATTCAAAAAATTCTCGAAGATAACTACAACCCATAATACCACGAACTCAAATATATAATTTATTCCTATTTTCATGTCCACAATTTCGTTGTCAAAATCCAAGATTACCATTTCTAGGTTTTCTTCCAAAATCCCACAATTTCTAATGTAATTACTTAAAACAAGTGGGAATAACTTACCTCATGATAGATGATGAAAATCTCACCTCAAAGAGCTCCAAAAATTGCCCAACCAAGTAAAAATGTGAGAGAAATGAGCTAAGTCCCGAAATAAATGCATTCTGCCCAACAATTCCTTCTTCGCCTTCGCGAGAACAACGTCGAGTTCATGAAGGCCCTCTTGACAATGCTTAGCGTTCGCGGTAAAAACATCGTGTTCGCGATGACCAATTCTCCCCCCAATCTAGAACTCCTCCTTCATGTTTGCGGTCGCCTTTCTGCGTTCTGAAAGGGCAAACTCGCCAGCCCCGCATTTCCTCGTGTTCGCGACTCCCTCTCACGTTTGCGACTCCTCCTCGCGTTCACGTAGGGTATTCCAGCCCTTTCTCCGCGTTCACGACTCCTTTGTTGCATTCGCGAAGCACAATTCCCCAGAAACCAAAAATAATTCTTCGCGAATGCATCCCTTCACGTTCCCGAAGAACAACACCAGACACGAGCACCAGCAAATCACCCAAACTTGGTCCGAAACAATCCCGAAACACACCTGAGGCTCACGGGACCCTGTCCAATCACACCAAAAAGTCCCAATAACTTATCCAAACCAGTCCAGGGTTGTCCAAAATCAATGTTTAATACCTCAGTGCACCTGCCCGTGCCACCACAATCCATATGAGCACATCAGCTCAACCCAGACTAAAGATCCTTCCTGCCATCTTAGCCCACAAGCCTTAGAACCAGATTCCAACATCCGGAATTCTCTACGAGGTCCGATTCTAGCATTCGTGCACTATATTAATCTCAACAAGATGTACTGAAATATGATCATATGCCCATATTATAATCACACAATGCACCGCATAGTTCATTTGCCTATAGTAACATCCTCCAACCACAATAGCTGCAAATTTATAAACCTGATGGCCGTAATATACCTCATAACACATTCAAGCCCCGTTCCAACCCTCCCGATATTGCAACGATGAAACAGATGTGTAGAAACCCATATCCATCCACCAAAACAATAACTCGTGAAGTCTCTCCGCTCGACAAGAACCATTGCCTCATTATAAACTGATTAGTGACATTTCCCTTCCAATATACATTATATAAATCCGATTGCATTGATTTCAGGCCCAACAACCTCGTCTCACCCAGTACAAGTTGCTCGGGCAGTAAGCCCCCACAAACACCTTCTAAAATCTTATACAACGCCATCAATGTGCCAAGGAACCATAACTCAAATGTGAACAATAAGGAGAGCGAACCCAATTACAGGACTATCCGGCCTGCGTAACGAATAAAACAACCAAACAAATGCAATGAACCTATCTCAGAGATGAGGAAAAAAAACAAAAAATAAGTAGAAGGAACCATACTCAACCTCTCACTATTGCGGCATGCAACCTGATCCACACATGATACTGTTGCGGCATGCAACCAGACCAAAACATCTTACCCGTGGCGGCATGCCGCTCGATCCACACGTGACAGTCAGTAAGGGAAATACCCATTGAGGCAAAATGCTCATACCCACTAAACACACGTATATCAATAAAAAGCACGCCAAGTGCATATACATAAACCCAGGAAGATGGACAACGACATGCGCTACGAAAGAGCCAAGCATGACTAAGGTGCAAAAAATAACCAGCATCTCGAGAGCCATCTCGCTCATATAACACCACAATCTACATAGGAGCACAATGCATGTGTGAATAATCAAGCTATCTCACAACCCATATGGCATAAAAAGGGTTTCACATGAAATAGACGACCAAATAACATCCATCACGCCCGAAGACTCATCCATAAGCAACGCTATGTTGAATAAGCATATCTGATCTGGTGTAGAATATACATTCACATTAGGCCTACCAATGAGCCTCAAAGCCGATTCCGATCATCCCAAAACAGGTTAATAACTTTCCAAAGATCCACAATGACCTTATCCCTGACACATATGATCAACCGTCAAGTTCGGAACAAACTTCCACAGTTTCCAACCGCAGGGATAACGTGTTTCTCAGACATAAGCTTTACAATTCGCGACAATACCAACATCTCTGTACATGACCCCAATCTCTACTACTTAAATGACCGATACATCACACCTACATAGTCATTCCATGGTGGAAACTCCCACAACCTTCCACACCAAGCAACAAAATCAGAACATCAATGGACAGCGGCCATGCTATTTCTATTGTTCTAATCAAAATTCGCAAATCAAAACACGAAAGCCTATTCCACAAAACACACCATTCTCTGGCAACACCAAAATAACGCTCACCTCCTCTGAACATCATAAATCTCTGCCGCTTCTTCGAACTCGTGACATCTCTGTCAAACTGAGCTGCAACTTTGATCCTTCAATTCCACACCGCTTACTGCACACATCATGCTGTTATGCGAGAGTACAAGAATTTCATCGTAAATACTGAACCACCAGTGGAAAAAACACTCCTTCGGTTAGAAACCTTCACTTAGCTCATTTTAGAAGAAAATTGCACCACGCAACCAAATTCCCAGAACCACAGAAGACACAAACCTCAAGTCATGGCCTAAACTGCCATAATTCTTTCGGGATCCATTCACGCATAACAAAACCATCAGAATTAAATACCTCCAAATCAATCAAATTACGAATACTACCAAGCCCACAAGTATAGTCACGAACACCTATATAGCCTTACCATACTGAAGGAAGCGATCATTTCCTTAACCATGCTGATCCAAACCACTATAACTAACTCATCTTTTTCTGATTTACTCTTGACTTGCCTTCGAAGTAATACCTTTCGAACAAATAAATGACATCAATCAACACTCATACCAAGTACAACCAAATCACGAGACCACGTCGTCTCAATACCCATAAGCCATTTTATACCCTTTCATGCGCTTAATAGTAATTCAAACTTCTACAGCCAATCTGTTGAGACCTCTTATGAACCCGAAACTATTTCTCTCATGTCTCCAACATTGTACTACATACCCGACGATAACATAAAAATAATCCAAGTACCCTTCCCCCTTTACTACAAAGCCCAATGTTCAGCCACATAACGAATCCGAAAATCGTTAGGCACCGTACCTTAAATCTCGAATCCACTAGAACTATTATTGAAAGTCGCCCACTCAATCCAGTCCCGATTATATAATCAAATAACTAGTTCTCTTTTAGCACACGAATACTCCAAAGAAGCGATCTAATGAATTTTTTCCTTTGTACATCACATCCACAAGAAGTATAAAATCTGAGTCATTCCACAACCTTCACGTACCAATAAGGTTAAACGTAGCACACATCCATCAAATTCCTAGCTCGAGTTACCTCGGATGTTCTCTTCCCTTAGTCATAACTAATCCACCAATGTACCGTTAACTAGAAACTGCAAAGGCACATAACCACATGACCCAATCACAGACGGTAGGCTCCCCCACTTAGCTTTATGCCACACACGTAAACTCCAAGGACCCAAAATGACTTCTCCTCCTAGATACCATGATTCCACACCGTTACCCAGCTAAATTTCTCGCAAGATCTTATTAAAAGTTTCATAACATATCCCAAATTATCACCCCCAAATGCACACTTAACCTCCTGACGGCCGCACCATCTTCTTTAAGCGATCCAAGCCCACAACGTAGCACATACCTCATGTTGGATACAAAGTAGAACTCTTCATAAGATCTTTATCAGGAACCATGCGATCCCTAACCTTCTCATAGGAGATGGCCCACCTGTGTAACCTCATACCGATATCCCCCAACGACATTGCCATAGTTACAACTACTATGAAATCAGTTAATTCTCCTGGTTCCACACTCACTAGCCAGGGCCAAGAATCCGTTCATTCCGTCAAAACCAACTGAAGGTCCAACAGTACGTTTGAAACTCGAAGTTGTATTGCAACTCAAAACGACAATCAAGCATTCCCATCCCTCTACATTACAAGCAAACCCCTTTTCGTCATATCCAAACTTCCTAGTATAGAAGCCACCATCTCAAACGAAATACATAGACTTAATCATCTGCCCACCATGTTCCTTCTCAGCCTTCGCTGCTAAAAACATTGCCTCGAATCATGATCCATGTCTGTAACGCGAGAACGAATAAAATACCACAACCTTCGATCCTCCCCGAGGATCATCTCCCTCAAACTATCGACAATGGAGACACTGATTCGACCCTGAAGCCACCACAATAACCGCTTAGTGCGTTTAACCGCTTCTTAGGTACCACTTCACAACACCATTCCCCAAAGGAAAAGAAATGAAGACCATCATACCTACGGGCCTTAGTGCGTTTAAACAAGGACGACAACACCACAAAAAGAAAACAAGAATTCCACCAAGTTCAGAAATATCAAGTCTAGCTACTTTGCCAACCAAAACTTGAACATCCATAGTCTATTCGCCTCTTCAATGCTGGAATTAATTGCCGAATCCCCCAATCATGAATCGAATAATCCTCCCCCGAATCATTCACTGCTGCGACACATAAGAAGAACCCTACAATTCACACCAACACCGCACGATAACAACGTATGATCATCACAATACATTGTGCATAGCCTTGTAACCATAGGCAACACTAACACTAGGCTGAAATGATAGAAAACCCCTCCACAAGGCGACAATAATAATCCAATGCAGGAAATGACATCCTGCACCATATCTGTAGCATCTCCACAACCCTTAGGTGCCCAACTGAGACCCAACGCTCGACATCACGTAAGAATGAGTAAGAAGGAAATGAAGACATAAGATTCAATGAAATCAAATCGCAGGATGAGGAATCAAGAAGGAAAAGTTCTTCTAACCACTCTGTAGCCTCTCGAAGATAAGTACAGACGTCTCCGTACCGATCCGCAAGACTCTATTAGACTTGCTCATAACTCATGAGACCTAAGTGAACCTAGTGCTCTAATACTAAACTATCACGACCCAAATCCCAATATAGGCTGTGATGGCAACCAACGCCATCATTAGGCAAGCTAACCAATTTATCAACACATTAATAGTTAATCCAAAATGCATTTCGAAGCAATCAAAGAAATAAGGGGTAAAAAATAGCTCATCTTTATATAAAACATAGATATTTTTATTTTAAATGTCCGAATAAGACAAAAATATAAACTAGAAAATCACAGAGGAATACAATCAAGAGGAAGATTCTTAATCTCCAAAATCCGGTGTCACAAGTGCATGAACATCTACTAGGAAGTACTATACTAATACAACATCTATCTACAATGTAAAATAGATAGGAAAAATAAATGAATATGATGAAGACTTCGTGTGCTGCAGATCGTAACATGGAATGTAGCTCACCACAAAGTCCCTAAACTGTTGTGCCCATGAGCCCAAATAACTAACAAAATACCGGCACAATAGTGCATAAGTTAGCATGAGTACGTAAATCAACGGGTACCTAGTAAGTATCTAGCCTAACCGCGGAGAAGTAGTGACGAGGGTTCGATTTTAGCAAGTTACTAGTGGTCCAATAAATATAAATAGATATGAAACATAACAGTAATAATGAGATAAGAACTGTAACTAACTTAATCCTCCAACATAATGACAATATGAATTTCCCAAATATCATGGACTATCTCAAACAGATAAGAAATATCATGCAAACGTCAAGTCTCCAATTGAGAAGGGAATCTCATCAATATTCATATTCCTAGCGTCATTAAGCACGAATTATGCCGAGGTCGTTCGGTCAAATCCATTATAGTCGTATACATACACCGCCGAGGTTGTAAGTCCCGATTCATGGATGCATCTCAAATATATTGTCGAGGTCGTACGACTGATCTCGTCTAATTACACTTCTCTATTCGAGGTTATGAAAAAGGTCGATGCAATAGTAATACCCAACAAGAGTCGGGGTCAAATTCCACAGGGAGCTATATGCATGGGAGTTAGTAGTATATATCATAGCGTGTGAGTTTGTATACCTAAATTTGCACTCCGAAAAAATTAGTTTGTTTTAAAATCTAATTTAAACTACAATTGAAATTTAAGAAATCGAACTAGGAAATTATTTTTGTTGTTTTAAAATGTTGTAAAAGACCTAGGGGTATGACCTTCGCCTAGTGTTTGCCTAACGGGTCGTAAACTTTAATGCTTGTTTTATAAGTCGGGGTGTATTATAGCTATCAACACTCGGTTACCCACTAAATACCTCTCGGTTAGAGAGTGATTTTGCCCAATTTGGCTTTCTCAAGTCCAAATGGATATTGAACAAAACAATTGATAAAAAGCTTAAGTTGGGTTTTACTATCTCTAGGTTCAACCCTTTAATTGGGTTTATCAATCTTTCGATTGACCTAATTTCTTGCTAGCCAAGTTCTCCTAGACTAAGTCATTCTTTCTCAAGTAGATACCAAGTCAAATAGGCATGAACTAATGTTTGCAACCATTAATTCGTCAAATAAAAGCAAGAACAAGGCTAAATAATAAACACCCAATCATAAACAAGCAATAAATCAAACACCCATTAAGTTTACACACTAGTGTTGGGTCACAGCCCTAGTAGAAATCTAGCTACTCATGTTTGAAATTGAAGAAAAATAAGAAGAAATGATAATCAAACTCATATTGCAAGATTGAAATGATAAAATCTATGTTAAAATAGTTCAAGATATGAAAAACTACTAAAAGAAGTAAAGAGAAACAACTACTGTAGCTGCTGATGTCCAAATATTAACCTAAAGATGTGAAACTTGTCTATTTATATAAGGCTGAAAATTTCGGACAAAAATGCACTTTCGGATGTTCTGCAGCCACAGAGTTCCATGTGAGGTTCACACTTTTCTTCAGCTTGACAGGATTGGAAGTCTGCGGCCGCATAATTTTGAACTGCGGCCGCACTGCACTTTTTCAGCGGTCCGCACTTTTACATGTGTGGCCACACCTTGCTCTTCTGCGGTTCGTGCTTTTACATGTGCGGCGGTACAACTCTTCTTCTGTGGCCGCACAATAATTGTGCAGTCCGCACTTTTGCTGGACTTGAATTGCAGATTCTCTGAACTTTGCTCTGACCTAGCTTCTGTGGCCGCACAATTCATGTGTGGACCGCACTTTGCACCGGTCTCTAATGAGTTATCCTTCATAACTTGCGGCCGCAAATGATATTCTACGGTCTGAACTTCTGAGCTTTTGTGTCCTCTTTTTTCCTTGAGTTCAGATTACTGCTTCTTGTGTTGGATTTCATCTCAAGAGTTCATCTTCCAATATTCCTGCAATTAAGCACATTTAATCAGTTTTCAGGAACACAATTAAATGCTTTTGGACTAAAATGAAAGCTAAAGGGCGCTAATAAGTAGTCAAAATTTCCACTTATCAACTCCCCCAAACTTAAGCTTTTGCTTGTCCTCAAGCAAATAAAGTTATTCCCACCTCCACTATTTAAGAGCCATCCCGGCAAATCACAGTGAGTCATTCACACATCATACCCATACCACTTATAAATTATCAACAAGGCAACAAATTAAACTTTTAAGCACAAATAGTTCTAATATGACACTTGCGCATCAGGAGTTGACTTTATTCGTCAAGGAAGCTCGATCTTTCATGTAGGTCATTGTGGATCCCAAACTCCTCCTCCTCCTCTACTCTCGTTTGACTATCTCACTTAAGAATTTAGCACTCAATCCAAGGATTTGCGAAAGGTTCACTCATCTCTCTCAAAGGAATGTCGCAAGTACGGATTTAAGTACCATAGTTTGTCCCTCATGTAAATCATCACTAATGCAAGCTCACTCGGCTTGAAATCATGTAGGGCTTTTTCGGAATGCATTGAAGGCTTTTGGACTAAGGTTGGATATGCTATGATAGAACTGGTTCATCTTTCCTTAAGCAATCCATTTTATTTTCTCGGCTCATGCTTTGCTAGCTCTTTGAGGCATTTTCTTTTCCTTGGGGGGACTAGAGAGACTTAACATCACTCTTTCTTGTTCATGACATTCATTTTCTCCCTCTTTGATTTCTCCATGCTTTGCATCATTACTTTTCTTTGAATCCCTTCAACTCAAGTTATTCGCTTTCTTTTTGCAATTTTATTTTTGTTATTTACTTTTCTTGCCTTTCCTTCTTTTCATTTCTTTTCTCTTTTTGTGCCTTGATACCTCTTTCAGGTTCCTCGTCTCTTCCCCAAACTTATGTTTTTAGATAATTGTTTCACAAGAGTGTTAAGAAAAGCTCGGGTGCCAAGAGAGGGTCACTACAAAACGGGTAAAGTCTTGTAACATGGTTATCAAATGAGAAAGGTTCAAGGCTCAAATGGGTTGACTAGGGAAAACAACATTGGTGGGCAATGAAAACTTCAAGCAGGTCAAGGAGAGCCTATAATCAATTCTCAAGCTAAGCAAAGCTTAAAATTTTGCCTAGAAACACATTCGAGGCAAGTTCTAGACCATTAGCACGGGTACTTGGACTTGCAACAACAACATCTCACCTTTCACGCAGCTGGATTGTTAATGAGGATAGAGTCGAGGGCCCACAACGACCATATTCAAGATTGAAATCACTATGGTTCGATTAAACCACTCGATGATAGCCTAAGTCAACATAAGAGTCACAAGGTCACTAGCTAGAGCTATTTCTTTCCAAAGACCTTGTTTTTAACCATAAGCATGCAGTTAATGTGTTGGTACCAAGTGAAGCATGTTTAAATCTTCGAGCACGACTCAATTAGGCTTTGTTATTCATTACTACTATTATTATTACCTAAACACCAAAAACAGACTCAATCCTTTAAGAAGGTTCACGCTATCCATCATTGGGAAGAGTCACCCGGTTCACACAAAAACTACCTTTGGAAAGAACCATGGCATTAAGAAAATCAAAGGTTTATTATCCACTAAAACATATAAAGAAGCTATTAAATAAAAAAGAAGCTACTAATTCAAAAAGAAAACAAATATAAAGATAAAGAAGCTACAAGGAAAACTATTGAAAGCGTAATGAATATACATAATAAGAGATAAGAGAGAATATATACATGATGAGAAAGAAGAAGAAAATAGTAATAAGTTAATTACAGGCCAATTGTCTTATAGTTATCAAAATACATAATCATCAAGATATCAAAGAAACTCCACCCCTCGAATAAAAAGAAGCATTATGCCCAATGCTTAACAACATAAGAGTAAAAGAAGGGTGAGAGTGAAGAAAACTCCCTGTGGCTCTGTGGCCATCTCTGTGTCCCTAGTAGTGGCACCGACTACAACCTCATCCAATTAGATCTCATCATCCTCAAGTCATGAGCTCAAAAGGAATACTCCAATTAGGAGTGGTGATAATGGGAGTTGTTGTCAACTTGAACTTTATCACTAAAAGCTCTCATGCAATCATCATTGAAGTGAAACTTAGCATCTTTCTCTAAGATCTTGCACAATGGATTTATCACTTTAGAGAAATCCTTTATGAAGCATCGGTAGAACCCCGCGTGACCGAAAAAACTTTGCACGCCTTTCACCGATGTTGGAGGTGGAAGTTTAATCACCTCTATCTTTGCCTTGTCGACCTCTATGCTATTCTTTGAAATCTTGTGGCTAAGGAAAATGCCTTCCTCGACCATGAAATGACATTTCTCCCAATTTAATACCAAGTTTGTTTCTTCACACCTTGCCGACACTCTATCCAAATTTACCAAACAATCATCAAAGGAATCCCCGACTACCGAGAAATCATCCATGAAGACTTCAAGATAGTCTTCTACCATATCCCTAAAGATCGCCATCATACACCGTTGAAAAGTCGCCGGTGCATTACATAAACGAAATGGCATCTGCTTGAAAGTGAAAGTGCCATAGGGACAAGTGAAAGTTGTTTTCTCCTGATCTTCCGTGGCTATAAGGATTTGGTTGTAGCCCGAATATCCACCTAGAAAGCAATAGAAAGCACGGCTGGGCAACCTATCAAGCATTTGGTGAGGAAGGGGAGTGGAAAATTGTCTTTACTCGTGACTTTGTTTAGTTTGCGATAGTCCATACACACTCTCCACCCGGTCACCGTTCTTGTGAGAATCAACTCGTTCTTGTCATTAGCAACCACTGTTATGCCCCCCTTCTTTGGGACACATTGCACTGGAGAAGTCCACGAACTGTCGGAAATAGGGTAGACAACCCCGGCATCTAACCACTTGATGATCTCCTTTTTGACCATATCTTGCATGGCTTCATTGAGTCTCCTTTGATGTTCAATGGAAGGTTTGGCATCTTCCTCCAAGTTAATATTGTGCATGCAATTGTGGGGCTTATTTCCCGAATATCGGACAAAGTCCACCCAATAGCTTTCTTCCTCTTGTGGAGCACCACCAATGTAGAGTCAATCTGCACGTTAGTCAAGCAAGAGGAAAGAATAATCGGTAAAGTAGAACAAGGGCCAAGGAATTCATACCTAAGATGTGAAGGCAATGGCTTCAACTCCAAGGTAGGAGGCTCTTCAATTGAAGGCTTTGTAGGAGGAGTTTTCCTATTTTCAAGATCCAAGGAAAGTTTTCGGTGTGCATAATTGTATGACCCCATTCCTTGCAAAGAATTCACACATTCCATGAAGCCATCCATCTTGTCATCATCAAAATTGAGCAAGACGGCCTCTAATATATCACCCACATTAATCGTGGCACTTGTATCATCAATAATCACATCGGTCACAAAGTCCATGAATGAACACACCTCATTGCTATTTGGTTGCCTCATAGATTTGCACACGTGGAAAATTGCTTTTTCATCATCCACCCGAAAAGTGAGTTCTCCGGCTTCCACATCAACAAGAGCCTTCCCCGTAGCAAGGAAAGGTCTTCCAAGAATAATCGGCACCTCATAGTCCACTTCACAATCAAGAATAACAAAATTCGCCGGGAGAATGAACTTATCAAAACGAACCAATACATCTTCAATCACTCCCAACGGTCTCTTCATTGTACGATCGGCCATTTGTAATCTCATAGATATGGGTCTTGGCTGCCCAATTCCCAAGGTCATGAAAATCGAATAGGCCATCAAATTGATACTCGCCCAAAGATCACAAAGAGCTTTGGCAAACTCCGCACTTCTAATGGTGCAAGGGATTGTGAAAGAACCGGGATCTTCCAATTTTGGAGCCATCAAATGCACAATTGCACTCACTTGGTGAGTGACTTTGATAGTTTCAAAATTCATCGACCACTTCTTTGTTACCAAGTCTTTCATAAACTTTTCATAACCAGGCATTTTGTCCAAGGCTTCAACCAATGGCACATTTATCGAGAGACTCTTCATCATATCAATGGACTTTTTGAATTGATTCTCTCCATTTTACTTGGCGAGCTGAGGATATGGAGGAGGTGGCTTAGGCAATGGTGCCTTAGCCTTTTACACTACCAGTTCCGATATGTCAATAACATGTTTCCTTGACGGGTTCACTCCCTCTTGAGTCTCTTTCACCGTGTCATCAATATCAATGCGCACTTCATCATTTGCTTGCATTATATTAGATGGGATCTTCTCTTCTTCTACTACTTGCTCATCATCTACAAGTTGCCTTTGACTCGAGGTGAGTGCATTCCCACCTCTTCCACTTCTTGTAGTAACAGCCGTGTCATGCCTCGTATTGTTCCCACCCTTCGGGTTCATCATCGTGTCACTTGGTAGTGCCCCCTTAGGACGAGAATTTAACGCTTGAGAGATTTGATCCATTTGCACCTCTAGATTGCGGATCGATGTGTTGTGTGAAGCAAGTTGGGCATCGGAATCAGCATTCTTCTCCATCATTTGCTTGAACATGTTCTCAATATATCCCATTTCATTGTTGGAAGAACTAGGACCATGGGAAGAATAAGGAGGTGGGTTGCTCAGTTATTGATACATCGGGGGTCTTTGAGAACCTCACCCCCGATTTCTTGTATTGTTGTTCCAACTGCCTTGGTTGTTGCCACCCCAATTGCCTTGGTTATTATTGTTATGCCAATTCCCTTGGTTGTTGCTTCCACTCCAATTGTCTTGATTGTTGTTATTCCAATTGCCTTGATTGTTTCCACCATTCCAATTACCTTGATTTTGAGAATTCCAATTGCCTTGATTGTTTGAAGATTTCCATTGTTGTTGACTAGGGCCTTGGAAGTTGTTTCTTTGCCCTTGGAAATTGTTCACATATTGGACCTCTTCTTCTTGGTCATTGTAAGAATCGCCTTGATCAAATCCATTTTCATCTTGCACAAAATTGTCCACTGTTTGTTGGACTTGAAGACTTCTTGTTCTTCTCTTGTTCACCATCAGATTTACTCCCTCAATTGCATTGACTTGCTTCGGGTTTTGCACTTGTTGAAGTTGACCTTTGCCAATTGATTCATGGTGGTTGTCAACTTGGCTATGGCTTGTCCATGGTCATGTAACTCTTTATGAAGAAGAATCACATTGGGATCACCTTGTGGAACATTGGCTCTAGATTGCCTCGCCGGTGAAGTATCCGCCATCTCATCCAAAATATCACACGCCTCTGCATAAGGCCTCGTCAGAAGTTTCCACCGGCAATTTGATTTACTACACATTGGTTGGTGGTATTGATCCCCCGATAGAAAGTTTGTTGGATCATGTTCTCCATCATATCGTTGTTGGGGCACTCTTTCACCATTGTTTTATACCTTTCCCATATCTCGTGTAATGGTTCATTGTGCTCTTGCTTGAATGCTAGAATCATCCCGAAGAATAGCCATGTACCAGGGAGAAAAGTACTTTGAAATAAATTTCTCCACTAGTTCATCCCAAGTATGAATGGAATGATTTGGCAAACGTTCCAACCAATCTAAAGCTTTCCCCCGTAGAGAGAAGGGAAAAAGCCTTAGCCTCAAAGCATCCTCAGATACATTTGTTTGTTTGCTCCCCCAACACGTATCAAAGAATCCCTTCAAGTTTTTATATGCATTTTGACCCGGTGCACCAGTGAAGAACCCTCGTTGCTCGAGCAAAGTGAGCATCACGTTGGTTATTTGAAAGTTGCCTGCCCTAATACGGGGAGGGACTATTGCACTTGCGTACCCTTCATTCCGCAACACCCAGTGTGGAGCTGCTCGTGGTGGAGGTGGGGGTGGAACGAGCACATTGTCTTGAGGCACTCGGCCTCGTCTATTGGCTTGAGGTTCAAGAGGGATCTCATCCATTTGATCATCCTCAATGTAACACATACCCCAAAGCTATGTTTCCGAGCTCATTGTTTTCCATGATTGCACCTACAATAACTTAACACGTTAGTAACAAGGAAGGAAAAAAAAGATATTCTCAAAAACACACCTAAATATATAGCTAACACCGTTTTTAGCTCCGGGCAACAGCGCCAAAAATTGATCTCGTCCAATTTCACTCCTCTATTCGAGGATATGAAAATGGTCGATGCAATAGTAATACCCAACAAGAGTCGGGGTCGAATTCCGTATGGAGCTATATGTATGGGAGTTAGTAGTATATATCTTAGCGTATGAGTTTGTATACCTAAATTTTCGCTTCTGCAGAAATTGGTTTGTTTTAAATTCTAATTTAAACTACAATTGCAATTTAAGAAATAGAACTAGGAATTTTTTTTTTGTTGTTTTTCAAATGTTGTAAAAGACCTAGGGGGATGACCTTCACCTAGGTGTTTGCCTAACGAGTTGTATACTTTAAAGCTTATTTTATTGGTTGGGTGTATTATAGCTATCAACGCTCGGTTACCCACTCAATACCTCTCGGTCAGAGAGTGATTTTTCCTAATTTGGCTTTCTCAAGCCCAAATGGGTATTAAACAAAATGGTTAATAAAAAGCTTAAGTCGGGTTTTACTATCTCTAGGTTCAACTCTTTAATGGGGTTTATCAATCTCTCGATTGACCCAATTTCTTGCTAGCTAAGTTCTTCTAGACTAAGTCTCTCTTTCTCAAGTATAGACCAAGTCAAATAGGCATGAACTATTATTTACAACCATTAGTTCGTCAAATAAAAGAAAGAACAAGGCTAAATAATAAACATCCAATCATAAACAAGCAATAAATCAAACACCCATTAAGTTTACATGCTAGGATTGGGTCAGAACCCTAGTAAAATCTAGCTACTCATGTTTGAAATTGAAGAAAAAGAAGAAGAGATTTGATAATTAAACTCGTATTGCAAGATTAAAATGATAAAATCAATGTTAAAATAGCTCAAAATATGAAAAATTACTAAAAGAAATAAAGAGAAACGACTACTGTAGCTGCTGATGTCCAAATATTAATCTAAAAATGTGAAACTTGTCTATTTATACAGGGCTGGAAATTTCGAACAAAAATGCCCTTTTGGATGTTATACGGCCGCACAATTCCATGTGCAGTCCGCACTTTTCTTCAGCTTGACAGGATTGGAAGTCTGCAGCCGCATAATTCTAAACTGCGGCTGCACTGCACTCTTTCTGCGGTCTGGATTTTTACATGTGCGGCCGCACCTTGCTCTTCTGCAGTCCGCGCTTTTACATGTGCGGCCGCACAACTCTTTTTCTGCGGCCGCAAAATAATTGTTTAGTCCGCACTTTTCCTGGACTTGAATTGCAGATTCTCTGAACTTTTCTCTGACCCAGCTTCTGCGGCCGCACAGTTCATGTGCGACCGCACTTTGCAGTAGTCTCTAATGGGCTTTCCTTCATAACCTGCAGCTGCAGATGATATTTTGCGGTCCGCACTTCTGAGCTTTTGTGCCCTTTTTTGTCCTTGAGTTCAGATTACTCCTTCTTGAGTTGGATTTCATCTCTAGAGTTCATCTTCCAATATTCCTGCAATTAAGCACATTTCATCAGTTTTTGGGAATACAATTAAACGCTTTTGGACTAAAACGAGAGCTAAAGGACGCTAATAAATAGTCAAAATCCCCTCTTATCAAGGACCCGATCCATAATGCTATTTTATAGCACTGCCGAGACGTACGGCCCAATCCACAAGAATAGAGAAACTTTACAAACTACAGGTCAACAATTATAACACAAGGGTGGGCACGTAAAGAAAACATAATTTTTACCAACAATCGAGTATTCCGCCAAAACTCAAGGTATTGAAGCTCGGTCTAACATAATCCCCAATCAAATTTCAATTATAGGTTTAAGTAAGTAAACTAGCAAGTTGAGTTCAAAATAGCTACGTATGGACTGTTGTCACGTTTTGCGTACGTAGCACCCACAATTAGTAGCAAAGAACAATTTAACACATACGGGGTATTTTCCCCCTCACAAGGTTAGAAAAGAGACTTACCTCACTCCGAAATCTGATAACCGGCTCCAACGCCTCTCTAACTTCTCAAACTAATGCCAAACGATCTGAAACCAATCAAACAACATGCAAACCATTCAAGAGACACTCCGATACTCGTAATTTATCAATTTATAACAATTCTTAACTCTGCTCAAAAAGTCAACAAAATCAACCCTCAAGCTCACGTGCCCGTATTCTGAAAATTCTCGAAGATAACTTCAACCCATAACACCACGAACTCAAATATATAATATATTCCTAATTCCATGTCCAATTTCGTGGTCAAAATCCAAAACTACCAATTCTAGATTTTCTTCAAAATCCCACAACTTCTACCAATTTTCATGTCAAAATCCATATATAATCTGTGTATTTAACTCACGGTATGTAAAAATCACTTACCTCATGATAGATGATGAAATTCTCCCCTCAAAGAGCTCCAAAAATCGCCCAACCAAGTGAAAATATAAGAGAGATGGGCTAAGTCCCGAAATAAATGGAAGTCTTCCCATCAATCCCTTTCTCTACGTTCGCGAAGACCAATTTCCCCCCATCTCAGATCCTCTCCTTCGTGTTCGCGATCACCCCTCTGCGTTCGCGAAGGGAAAACCTGCTAGCCCTCGCATCTCATCGAGTTCACATAGGGTACCCCAGCCCCCTTCTCCGCATTCGCGAAGCACAACCTAGCAACAGCCAAAATTCCTTTTTCGTGAACGTGTGCATCCCTTCGCATTGGCGAAGAACAACACCAGACACCAACACCAGCAGTAGCTAATCACCCAAACATGGTCCGAAACCATCTCGAAACACACTCGAGTCCCCCTAGGACCCCGTCTAATCACACTAACAAGTTCTAATACCTTATCCAAACATATCGAAAGGCTCGAAATGCCACGAATAACATCAAAATCATGAATTGACGATCAAAACCTCCTCTTAACTTTCAAACATTCAAACTTCACCGAACGCGTCTGAATCACACTTAAACATTCCGGAACGATGCCAAATTTTACGTGCAAGTCACAAATCATAATACGAACCTATTCAAAAGCTCGGAACCCCAAACGGACATGATAACACCAAAGTCCACTTCATATCAAATTTAGGAAGTTCTAAAACCTTTAAAATGTCAACTTTCCACAATAAGTGCCGAAACGCTCCCGGCCCACCCAAAACTCAATTCGAACATACGTCCAAGTCCAAAATCATCATACGAACCTTTTGGAATCTTCAAATCTCGTTTCCGAGGTAGTTCACTCAATAGTTAAACCTTGATCAACTCTTCTAACTTAATGTTTCCGAATTGAGAGTTATTCTTCCAAATCAACTCCGAACTCCTCGAAAACTGAAACCAACCACACGTGAAAGTCATAATATATAAAGTGAAGCTATTCAAGGTCTCAAACCGATGTGCTAGAGCTCAAAATGACGGATCGAGTCGCTACAGAGGCGAGAAGCCTGATCCCATAAGAGCATGATACATAATCCTGCCGAGGCATAGGACCCGATCACATACGCATATGATATATGATACTGCCAAGGCAAACAGCCCGATCCCATAAGAATATGTTACATGATACTGCCGAGGCGAACGGTCCGATCCCATATGAATATAAAAACTTTGAAGGGTCACTGGCCCCACTCATGAATATACATATGAGTTATAAAAAAAATTAAGAAAACTTTCAGACGACTATGCACAACATGGAGGAAATCCGTAAAGGGAAGTATAATTTCTACGGCTCATCAAGTAGCTCGTCACGTATCAAAAAATAGCGAGTTTGATACTCTACGCTAGTCTAGTCTCATGCTAAATGTAAGTTAAAGCATTTAAACAGGCAACAATAACTCAAATAGTACAATTAAAGTATGGCGTGAGTCTAAGTCTACCCGGAAATAATCAGGAATTCTAGCATATGCACGGACACTCGTCACCTCATATGTGCGTAGCTCCCACAACATGTAGCACATAACAAATATAACATCTATGGGGTAAATTCCACCTCACAAGGTTAGATAGGAGACTTACCTTGTTCCGAAATCTGATAACCGGCTCCAATGCCTCTCTAACTCTTTAAACCAATGCCAAACGATCTGAAACTAGTCAAACAATGTGTAAGCCGATCAAAATATACTCAAAAAATCGTAATTTCAAAATTTATAACAATTTCCAACTCCACTCAAAAAGTCAATAAAGTCAACCCCCTAGCCCCACGCACCTGATTTCTGAATATTCTCGAAGATAAATATTATCCATAACACCACGAACTCAAATATAGAATTTATTCCTAATTCCATGTCCAATTTCGTGGTCAAAATCTAGAATTATCATTTTTAGGTTTTCTTCCAAAATTTCACAATTTCTACCAATTTTCATTTTCAAATCCATATATAATTCATGTATTTAACTCACAATAAGCGAAAATCACTTCCCATGCAATAGATGATGAAAATCTCCTCAAAGAGCTCTAATAATCGCCCTACTTAAGTGAAAAGTGAGGGAAATGGGTCTAGCCCCCGAAGTAAAATACATTCTGCCTAGGCGTTTCTTCTTCGCGGTGGAGGAAGTACCCTTGTGATCGCGAAGGCAAAATCTGCAGCTGTCCAAAGTATTGTTCATGAACACGAGAAGACGCGAATGCGAAGCCTTTCCATTCCTAACCATCGCGAACCCGACCAGGCCTTCGCGAACGCGAAGACCAAATCTCCAAACCAACCGCTCCTTCGCGAACACGACTCCCCAGTTATGAACGCGTAATGCCTTAGCCCCAAGCCCTCGCAAACGCAAAGCACAATTACCCCTACTCAAAATCCTTCTTCACAAACGTGTTCTTCACACCTGCGTTCACGAAGAACAAAACCAGAACTAGCAACCAGCAGTAGAAAAACACTCCAACTTGGTTCGAAACCACTCCGAATCACCCCCGAGGCCTTTGAGACTCCGTCCAATCATACCAACTAGTTTTAATACCTTATGAAAACTTATCCAAAGGCTCAAAATGCCACCAATGATATCAAAACAATTAATCGACAATCAAAATCCTTCTTTTAACTTTTAAACCTTGAAACTTCACCGAACGCATCCGAATCACGCTTAGACCTTCCGGATCACGACCAAACTTCAAGCATAAGTTCCAATCAATAAAATGAACCTATCCGAGGTCCCGGAATACCACTCGGCGTCCAATATCACCGAAGTCCACTCCAAGTCAAACTTAAACAATTTCAAAACCTTTAAAATGCAAACTTCCGATAATAAGCGTAGAAATCGCTCCCGGACCATCCGATACTCAACCCAATCATACGCCTAAGTCTGAAATCACCTTATGAACCCATAAGAACCTTCAGATCCTGATACTGAAGTCGTTTACTCAAAGGTCAAACCTCGGTTAACTCTTCTAACTTAAAGCTTCTAAATTGAGAATCATTCTTCCATATCGACTCCAAACTTCTCAAAAATCAAATCCGACTATGCGTGCAGGTCACAATACATATAAGGAATCTACTCAAGGTCTAAAACCGCCGATCGACGTGCTAGAGCTCAAAATGACTGATCGGATCGTTACACTCTACAAGTCACATAACTACAAATACACATACAGGAAGCTTCAAAAGGGAAAGCAGGGTTCAAATACACAAAACGACCGGTTGGATCGTCACAGGCTTGATCTTGTTTACTTTCGTAAAAAAAATTACTATGAGCCAAATGAACAAAATAACAACTTGGATTTACAATGCAATGATCTTTTGAAGCTAAAAAAGTTGCGACCTTTTTTGACATCATGAATGAGCTGATATATTATATTTAGCAAGCACTTATAATTTTCTCATATCTTTCTTAGAACTCATTTAAAATTTGAAGTGTGTGGATGAAAATGATGAAAAAGCATTGGTTTTATTTATTCAAATTGCTTTAGTTTGATTGTTGGCATTTATATTTTAGTTATCCCTTAGATTAGTTTGTATAAAAGTATAAGATAAATATATTTTGGTATAATATTTCAAGAATTTTATGTCACGACTCGGAATCCCACCCTCGAGATCATGATGCGCCTAACATTTCACTTGTTAGGCAAGCCAATGTTAGCTAAATTGCTTAACTAGTTTTAACAATTCGAACCAAAACGTTAACAATAATAACTATAATAGTCTAAGATGGAGTGATATACTATTGAATAATGTAGTCTAAACATAACCCAAGAACTGGAGTCACAAATACATGAGCATCTAGAGTGTTACTAATAAAGTCTCAACAAAATACAACAGTTTTGAAGCTAAATAAAAAGTAATAATAGAGTGGAAGGAGAATTCAGGGCTGCGGATGTGATACAGCTATTCCTCAAGTCTCCACAAGCACCTGAATTTCAGCAGTCTTACTACGTGTAGCTGGGATCAAATCCGGTATCTGCACAAGAAGTGCAGAAGTATAGTATGAGTATAATTGACCCCACGTACCCTGTAAGTGCCGAGCCTAACCTCAATGAAGTAGTGACGAGGCTATGGCAGGTCACTCACAAATAATCTGTGCGAAATAATAATAACAGGAGAAAAAGAATAGAATAAAGTAATAAACTCATGAAACGGATCTGAAAACCAACTGCCAGTGAACTCAGAATAACAAAACCTCAAATCTCATACAACAATACCAGGAATGACTCTACAATCTCTGTTACGACCCTAATTTCCCTCCATAGGATGTCGTGATGGCACTAACACTTACTGAATTAAATGATAGCAATTAATCAACAGAACTATTCATCAGAAACTAAATATTTCTAACTGAAGCCAACATTTCCAACATGATATAATATCCCAAAACCGGCAGTACAAGTCATAAGCTCTACTGAGTTTGCTAGGAAAAACAATCCCTAAATACAACTATTTTGGAATAGAAATAAACAGTACATGTACAATATCAAAAGGTGACTCTGAGGCCTGCGAACGCGACCGCAGGTTTACCTTGAGACTCCACAGGAAAACCCGAACAGCTAGCTATTGATCAACCAACTCGGAGATACCTGGATATGCACAAAAATGTGCAGAAACCATAGCATGATTACACCACAGCGGTACCCGTAAGTATCAAGATTAACCTCGGTGGGGTAGTGACGAGGGACAGTCAAGACACCTACTGGACTAAACAATCTGAACAATTATGAATGTGAAACTAATAGTGAACCATATCAATCTAAAGCTAAGCATGATAACAATAATGAAACAATGCTGGTAATAGGAAACTAAAAGCAACAATTAGCAATGAGACACAACAGGTAATAATGTCGTGGAGTAAGCTGAATACAATTTAAATCCGATGAAACCAAGTAAGGAAAAACAAGTAACACTCAATAAGAGCAACCACTTTCTCACAAGAGTTGTTCAAAGACTTTCCCGAGGTACTTCACCTCATAGTCACATTTCACGAGTCCCAACTCATGAACTCTAATCACTTGGCATCTTGTACCCACATTACAATTTATAATCGCACGGATGACTCACGTGCCTAGAGAGTGATAATATCTAAATATTTGCACGGACCACTCACGTACCAACAATAATATAGACTCAGGACTGCACGAACAACTCATGTGCCAACAGGATAACTCTCACACAGAAGGCAAGTACACGGGAGTACATGTAAATGGTCAATAACATCAGGATTCATCTTCTTATATCGATATGGGTGATTTATTTATGTGTATGGTTGTGCAAGTGTTCTACCCAATTCAAGTCAACAAGTAAGAGTAAAGACAATGAATGGCACATAAGAAACGATCACCCCAAAATGTACACGATATAACTCACACAAGGTAGGCACACCACTACAGAAATATCAACAATAACAATGCCCCCAGGCCATCACAAGTCATCACAAATCATTCCCTGACATAGCCCACCTTGTCTCGCCACGTGCGCAATCATAAAGTAAATGCCCATCTTCTCTCGCCGCACACACACAATAATATTCCCACCTTGTCTCGCCACATGTGCAGACCCACGTATATATAGCCTTCCTTGTCTCGCCGCATGTGCAAATATCAATAGTAACAATTGCATGGACAACTCACGTGCGAACACCCCGACAATTCTCCCAACAACACCACGTGTGCCAAAACATAACAACACAATAAAATGACTTTCACAACATGTGCCCATATGCCACAACATTTCCTCAAAACAGTTTCAATACCACAACCACAGATAGCCCTCAGCTCAACAAAATTGAGTACAATAGCAACAACAACAATAACACGAGAATACGGCAAGTAAATCAACACAAGAGCTTCAGAACACAAAGAAACATAAGAACGAGCTCACAAAGACAGACACAACAGGGAATAATATTCTCAACAAGAATAGCTCAACAAGGGAGAGATAATGTGTAACAATGATTCCACAGAAGTATAATTCGATGATAAGAGAGATAGCATGAACCAATGATCCCAAATAAGAATACGTCAACAATGAAAGGGTTAACAAACTTCAATTTAGGCTAAGCAATTACGAAGATATAATAGTAATTTCAATTAAGGTTAAGCAATTACGGAAGAGATATTAATAACTTCAATTAAGGTTAAGCAATTACGGAAGAGGTAATAATAACTTCAATTTAGGTTAAGCAGTTATTGAAAAGATAGCATGACAATAAAAGAGACAACAACTTCAATTAAGGTACATAAGAGTTTAATTAGCAATAAGGGTAGATCATGAATCAAGTAATACTAAATAAAACACGTAAGGGTGAATTTAGTAAATGGAGGATTTAACATAACAAAATAACTTCATATTTAATGAACATAAGAACCTAAGAGCCCTAAGCGGTCAAATTTCCACAATCAAACCCGATTACGTACTTGTCACCTTGTGTATACGGCCTTTGCATGACACAATTAGCACAAATGACTCAAATCCTAAGGGGTAGTTCCCCCACACAAAGTTAGGCAAGATACTTACCTCAAAGAAGCTAGACCGATACTCTAAAATGACCTTCTCGAGTGAAACAACCTCCAGAAGGCTCAAATCTAGCCAAAATAACTTCAAATCATAAATAAAACTCATAGGAAACAATTCCGGATAATAAAGCTTCGATCTTTAATTAAAAATAAAAAGTCAACCCAAAAGTCAACTCCCGCGTCCGCACCTCGAAACCCGATAAAATTCAAAAAACCCGAACTCTCATTGCGATACGAGTCCAGCCATACCAAAATTATCAAATTCCGATATCGAATCACCCTTCAAATCCTCATTTTACATTTTGAAAGATTTTACAAAATTCCTTTTTTCTTTCATTCAGTTCACTAATTTAATAATGAAACTAATTATGGAATCATGAAATATAATCAATTTCAGATAAGGAACACTTACCCCAATCGAACACGTGAAGACTCCCTAAGAAATTGCTCAAATTCGAGGTCTCTAGCTCAAAAGATAAAAAATGGAACAACGCCTCGATTTTGGAAATTTATATCTACTGCCCAGGTAACATGAATCGCGATCGCGAAGAAGAAAAATATCTGCTTCCAAGTATGTGCTACGTGAATGCGGAGAAAAAATGCTACTGCACCACAAAAGGCACTACGCGATCGCTGAAGAAAGAATGCGAACGCGATGCAACAGAATTTACACGTTCGTGATCACGAACCAACCATTGCGAACACGAATAAGGAAAATGGGTCATTCACCAAATAGCCTACACAATCACTGCTGCATCGACACGATCACATAGAAGGACATCAGACAGCAGCAACATCATTCTAAATAGGAGGAAATGGCCCGTAGCCCATCCGAAACACACTCGAGGCCCCCGGGACCCTGTCGAAACATAACAACAAGTTCCATAACATAACGCAGACCTGATCGAGGTCTCAAATCACATCAAATAATGTCGAAACTACGAATCGCACCTCCAATTGAACTTATGAATTTCCAAATCTTCAAACTTCCAAACTCGTGCCGAAACATATCAAATCAATCTGGAATGACCTTAATTTTTGCATGCAAGTCCCAAATGACATAATGCAACTAATCCAACTCTCGGTATCAAAATCCGAGTCCAAAATCAACCAAGTCAACTCCCGGTTAAACCTCTCAACCTTCCAAAACTTCAACTTTCCAATTTTTGCCAAAATGCTTCAAATTATCCTACAGCCCTCCAAATCCAAATCCAGACACACGCCTAAGTCCAAAATCACCATATGAAGCCATTGAAATCATCAAAATGCCATTTCAGAGTCGTCTACACAAAGTCAAACTCCGGTCAACTCTTACCGCTTAAGCTTCTAAAACAAGAATTATCCATCTAAGCCAATCTCGAAACAACCGAAAACCGAACTCGACCACACATGCAAGTCATAATACTCAATACGAAGCTGCTCGAGACCTTAAGCCACTGAATGGGATGCTAATTCTCAAAACGACCAGTGGGGTCGTTACAATCTCAAACCAGTACAATAGCACATATCAAATCCGTTGTGGCACGCAACCGAATACCACCATATCATCATTGTTCATATCATAATCCGGCCTTATTCCTTTTTATCATTTCAATACTGTTCAATATCATTGCGGTGTACAACCCTATTCTCAAACAATTTCAAACCATTAACTCAAACTCAACAACAATACTTGCAAAGTATCAACATAGAGGGGTGAATTGTACCAACAATAAAGAGCCACAAAATAAACGGATAAAGTCCAACATCTCGAAAGCTCAAACAATAGAAACAGATAAAATATGTGACAATTAAAATATACAATTAAAGCAAATTGAAACAAGTAGCAAATAAGTAGAAATCGCATGGGAAATGACCAAATCAAGGCAAGTAGCAGTTAAATAACAAGTAAAAAATATTACATAGATGTCAAGTAAAAACGTGTAATAGTTAATGCATATAACAAGAAATAACATGGAACAAAGGAAAATATGGACGCAAATACTCCAATCCCGCATGCTAAATCCCGTGAAGACGCACATACACTTATCACCTCACATCTATGCCGCTTCCCCACATAATACACATAACAAATAATTCAACAAGTCCTAATTCCCTCAAGTCAAGGATAAACATAACATTTACCTCGCTCCACAACTAAATCAAGGCACAACACGACCGTTCCTCTAAAATTAACCTCCAAACCAATCAAATCTAGCCAAATATCGTTCAAATAATTCAAATTAGGTTTTAGAAACTACCCACGAGTGAAAAGATTAAATCTTTAATGATTTCAGAAAAGTCAACAAAAGTCAACTCCAGGCTCCCTTGGTCAAAATCCGAGATTCAGACCAACCAATTACCCATCCCCTCCCCCCCAAGCCCGATCATGTGATTAGTTTCGAAATACAGCCTCAATTTAGTTCTAAATCTCAATTTTACAAAATTCCCAATTTCTATCCAAATCCCTAATTTCTACCATGAAAAATCCTTGATTAGAGGTTAAAATCAGTAGGTGTTTATGGAAATGTAATGAGACAAGTTAAAATTTACTAACCAATAAAGTGGGGATGAAAAACCTCTTCAAATCTCTTTTAGGCCGAGCTCAAACTTGAAAATGGTGATAAGTGAAGAAAACCCCGACTTTCAGCTGTTTTATTAACTGGTTGTCAGGTGCTTTTCGCGTTCGCGAAGCACCTAATGCGTTCGCGAAGAACAGCGGCCAGAAGGCCAACGTGTTCGCAATGTCATCCACGCCTTCGCAAAGGTTTAGCTCCCCCTGCCTTCACATTCGCGAGCCACAGCCTGCATTCTTGTAGAATAAAAGTCCAGCCTCCCACAGGATCCCACAAAGCTTCACGTTCGCAGAGAGCCGGTCGCGTTCGCGAAGGGTAATCCCCCCTCCACTTCGTGTTCGCGTCTAAATCTTCGTGTTCGTGAAGAGTAACTCCGTCCCAGTCCCAAATTCCCCTTCGCGATCGTGAGAGTAGCTTTACAATTGCGAAGTACAAAGCACTAGACATTAGAAGACAATTGAAATCAGCAACTTCTTAAATCCGAAATGGTCCGTAGCCTATCCAAAACTTACCTGAGCCCCTTGGGCTCCAAACAAACATTCACACAAGTGTAATAACATTATACGAACTCGCTCGTGTGATCGAAACACCAAAATAACATCTCTAACTACGAATCGTACATCAAAATGCATGAAATTTCAAAGAAAACTCATGAACTTCTAAAATCACAACCAAGCGTACGAATCCTATCAAACCAACTCTGAGTTGCACTAAATTTTACAGACAAGTTTCAAATAGCAAAACGGAGCTATACTAAGTTCCGAATCCAAAATCCGAACCCGATAACCATAAAGTCAACCTATGGTCAAACTTAGGAAATTTCCAAACTTTCAAATTCCTAGTTGTCGGCAAAATGAGTCAAATCAACCCAGGGACCTCCGATTTCAATTACGGGCATGCGCGAAAGTCGTAAATCACGATATAGACACCACCGAGATCGTCAAAATACCGATCTAGGGTTTTTTACACAAAATGTTGACCTTAGTTAGCTCATGTTATTTTAAAGCCAAAGATCATGTTTTCTTCAAATTTTGACATAAAATCTTTTCGGAAATGGACACGATCTGCGCAGGCAAATAGAGAAACATAAAATGGAGCTAATAGAGGTCTCAGAATATGGAAATAAGGGCTAGTACTCAGAACGACCATTCGGGTCATCACATTCTCCACCTCTAAAAGAAATGTTCGTCTGCAAACGAACATAGAAAAGTACATGGACTGGTGAAAAGGTGTGGGTATCTACTTTGCATATAGGACTGGAACTCCCACAGAGGTGCCTCGATCGGCTGACCTCTCCACTTCACTCTAACAGAAGGATTACTCTTAGACCTCAACTTCCGGACCGCCGGGCTAGAATAGCCACTGGCTCCTCCTTATAAGTCAAATCCTTGTCCAATTGGACTGAGCTGAAATCTAATACATGAGACTGATTGCCGTGATACATCCGGAGCATGGAAACATGGAACACCGGGTGAACTGCCGATAAGCTGGGCTGTAATGTAAGTCTATAGGACTCCTCACCAACCCTCTTAAGGATCTCAAAGGAACCGATATACCTAGGGCTCAACTTGCCCTTCTTCCCGAACCTCATCACATGCTTCATGGGTGAAACCTGCAGCAAAACCATCTCTCCCCCATGAATGCTACATCACGAGATCTTCGATCAGCGTAACTCTTCTGCCTAGACTGGGCTGTACGAAGCCGATCCTGAATCAACTTGACTTTCTCCAAGGCATCCCGAACCAAATTAGTGCCCAACAACCTAGCCTCTCGCCGATCAAACCAACCAACTAGAGAACGGCACCGCCTCCTATATAAGGCCTCATATGAAGCCATATGAATAATTGATTGGTAGCTGTTGTTGTGGGAAAACTCCACAAGCAGTAAGAATTGATCCCAAGAACCCCCAAAATCCATAACACAGGCGAGTAGCATGTCCTCCAAGATCTGAATGGTACACTCAGGCTGCTCGTCCGTCTGGGGTTGAAATGTTATACTCAACTCAACCTGTGTACCTAAGTCCCACTGTGCAGCTCTCCAGAAATGCGATGTGAACTGTGTACCCTAATTAGAGATAATAGATACCAATACGCTGTGGAGACGAACAATCTCTCAGATATAGATCTGAGCCAGTTGCTCTGAAGTAAGGCCGGCAAGTGGGTCGGGCCGGCGGCAAACGGGCCAAATAAGTTGATTTTGTTGGCTGTAGTCCTTAAATTAATAGTTCAAACGGTCCTGGGCTAAACATGCTTTTTGTTGGAACTAGCCGGGGACGGGGCCCACTAGCTCATGGTTCGATCCAAACGGGCTAAATGGGCCAAATGGCTATAATCTTTTTTTGTTTTTTTAATTGAATACAACTTAGAGACAAAATGATGTAAAAAAGATATCTAAGGCAATGCCTTGTAATTTTATTATAGAACTGCAACCTAATTTTTGAATTCAAATTTAAACGCCAAATTTGCAAGTTTTCAGATTATGACCGTTGGTTCAAAGGCTAATTTTCAAAAGTAGCCGTTGAAACCGTTTGACTTGAAAAATGCATACAAGTTACATACTAATTTTTGTAAGAAAAAT
>MCJB01044241.1:580711-656306 GCA_002018475.1 Nicotiana obtusifolia | reverse complement strand
AAATGGCTATTTTTTGAAGAGCCAACAACTCTTTTTAAAAAAATTCCGTTGGGCCTGTTTGGCCTGCCATGGGACTGGTCCAGTCTGGTCCCATGGCGGGCCAAATGGTCCTAAATGGTAAAACCGGCCTATGAGACCGGCACGAGCCCATCAATCGCGGGCCAAATGGTCCTAGCTCGTTTAGTTGTTTAGCCCGTGGGCTGAGGCTGGTCCTTGTTCCGGCCCGGCCCAGTTGCTAGTCTTACCCTGAAGAATAGGTAGCCGCTACCAGAATGAAATGTGCCGACTTGGTCAGCCTATCCACAATGACCTATACTGTGTCAAATTCATTCAATTGTCCGTGGGAGCCCAATAATGAAATCTATGGTAATACGCTTCCACTTCCACTCAGAAATCTTAAGTCGCTGAAGGAAACCTCCCGGCCTTTGATGCTCGTACTTCACCTGATGGCAATTTAAACACCGAGCCACATATTCTACTATATCTTTCATCATTCTTTTCCACCAATAATTCTTCCTCAATTCTTGATACATCTTGGAGGCCTTTGGATGAATGGAATACCGCAAACTGTGGGTCTCCTCAAGAATCAACTCACGTAACCCATCCACATTGGGCACACAAATCCGACCATGCATCTGCAACACCCCATCATCTCCAATAGAAACCTCCTTAGCATCAGCATGCTATACTGTGTAGTTAAGAACAAGCAAATGGGGGTCGTCATACTGATGCTTTCTGATGCGCTCATACAAATAAGACCGAGAAACTGTGTAACCAAGAACACAAATGGGCTCCGAAACATCTAACCTCATGAGTTGATTGGCCAACGCCTGAACGAACAATGCTAGCGGTCTCTCACCAAATGGAATATATGCAAGGCTACCCATACTCTCAGCCTTTCTGCTCAAGGCAATGGCCACCACATTAGCCTTCCTGGGATGGTACAAAATGGTGATATCATAGTCTTTTAACAGCTCTAACCACCTCCGCTGCCTCAAGTTTAGATGCCTCCAAATCTTCAATACATGAATAACAGCTGCCAACTCTAAATCATAAATGTGGTAGTTCTTCTCATGAATCTTCAGCTGCTGAGATACATAGGCAATCACCTAGTGTCTTGCATAAACACCGCCCCGAGCCCAATACGTGATGCATTACAATACATAGTGTAAGACCCCGAACCCATAGGTAACACCAACACTAGAGCTGTAGTCAAAGCAGTATTGAGCTTTTGAAAGCTCAACTCACACTCATCAGACCACCTGAATGGGGCACCCTTCTGGTAATTCTAGTCAACCGGGCTACGATAGATGAAAATCCCTCCATGAACTGGCGATAATAACCTGCCATACCCAGGAAGCTCTGAATCTATATAGCTGAAGTAGGTCTAGGCCAATTATGAACTGCCTAAATCTTCTTAGGATCCACTTTAATGCCCTCGGAAGATACCACATGCCCCAAAAGGCAATCGAATCCAACCAAAACTCACACTTTGAAAACTTGGCATATAACTGACTATTCCTCAAGGTCTGTAATATGATCCGTAGATGCTGCTCATGCTCCTCTTGACTACGGGAGTAGACCAAATTATCATCAATGAAGACGATCACAAAAGAATCCAAATAGGGCTTGAATACCCGGTTCATCAAATCTATAAATGTTGATGGGACATTTGTCTAGCCAAATGACATTATCAAGAACTCATAGTGACCATACCGAGTTTGAAAAGCTATCTTAGGGACATCTGAGGCCCTATTCTTCAACTGATGGTAGCCATATCTCAAATCAATCTTCGAAAACACTTTGGCACCCTAAAGCTGATCAAATAAGTCATCAATCCTTGGCAATGAATACTTGTTCTTGATAGTGACCTTGGTCAATTGCCGATAATCTATATACATCCTCATCGAACCATCCTTTTTCTTCACAAACAACACTGGCCCACCCCAGGGTGAGACACTAGGTCTAATGAATCCCTAATCAAGCAATATTTACAACTGCTCCCTTCAGTTCCTTACACTCTGCTGGGGCTATACGGTGTGGTGGAATAGAAATGGACTGAGTGCTCAGAGCCAAGTCATTACAGAAGTCATTATTTCTGTGGGGTGGCATCCTCGACAGATCTACAGGAAACACCTTTGGAAACTCGCGCACAACTGGTGCTGAATCCATGGAAGGAACCTTTGCACTAGGATCACAGATATAGACCAAATATGCTAAACATTTCTTCCTAGCCATATGTCGAGCCATCACATAAGAAATAACTCTGCTAGTAGAATAGCCAAGAGTCCCTCTCCACTCGAATAGAGACAACCTTGGCATGGCTAAAGTCACCATCTTGGAGTGACACTCCAATATAGCGTGATAAGGTGATAGCCAATCCATGCCCAAAATAATATTAAAGTCCACCATATCAAGAAGTAGAAGATCTACACTAGTCTCAAGGCTCCTGATAGAAACCACACATGAACAACAAACACGATCTACTATAATAGAATCTCCCATGGGCATGGACACATAGACAGGAGCACTCAATGAATCACGAGGCATAACTAGATATGAAGCAAAATAGGATGACAAGTATGAATAGACACAACCTGGATCAAATAAGACAGACGCATCCCTATGGCAAATCGGAACAATACCTGTGACGATCACGTCAGATGACTCTGCCTCAGGCCTGGCTGGGAATGCATAAAAATTGAGCTGCGCCCTACCACTCTGACCTCCACCTCTGTAGTGACTCTATTGTGTTAGTGCATGGATAGGAGCTGAAGGTGTACTGAATGCTGACTGCTCCGGACGATACCTATGTGAACCACTGCCTAAAGCATCGTGGGATGCCTGGAGTGCTGACTGAATTGGCCTAAGTGGATGGCCTTTGCCAAATGAACCTCTACCTCCAGATGAGGCACCTATGAAACCCCCAAATTGATGAGACCTTTTCTCAGATACCGCCTCTCTATCCTGACTGCGAATCTTCTCGATCCGCCTAACAATCTCTACGGCCCTCTGGAAAGAAATATCATCCCCAGTCTCCTTGGCCATCTGTAGCCTGATATCGAAATTAAGTCCATCAATTAATCTCCTCACTCTCTCCCTCTATGTAGGGAGTAAGCTAACTGCATAGAGAGCTAGATCCACAAATCGGGTCTCATACTGGGTAACATTCATGCTACCTTGCTGAAAGCACACGAATTGCTTGTGGTACCCATCTCTTAGAGCGAAAGGAATAAACTTCTCCAAAAATAGCTGCAAAAATTGATCCCAAGTGAGGGGCGGTAAACCTGCTAGTTTGCTCCGCTCATAATCCTGCCACCACTTCTTTGTAGAATCGATCATCTAGAACACTACAATGTCAACCCTATTGGTCTCAACAATACCCATACTGCGCAATGCCTCATGGAAACGGTCCAAATAATAATGTGGGTCCTTAGATGGTGCACCACTAAAATGAACAGGAAAGTGCTTGGTAAACTTATCCAACCTCATCAATCCCTCAGAAGACATCGCGGGCGTCTCCCCGGGCTATATAGCAATAATGGGCTGAACCATCCCAACTGCTGGAACTGCTGGAGTTTTATATATGGGAGCCATCTACTCTGGAGTTTTAGTAGTGGGATTTGGTGCTTCTCCCCCAGCCTGAGAGACAGCAGGTGACACCGGAAATGCACCGGTCTGGTCCACGCTCTCCATGAGGCCCACTAAGCGGACCTGAAGCATGGGAGTGGCTATGAATTCGGGACCTAAGCGGGTCCAACTAGTACAGTCTGAGTTGGGATCTCCTCCTCATGAGAAATCTGAGGCTCCATAGTGGTTTCTGCTGCACGTGCTCTAGGTTGAGCTCTGCCTCTACCTTGGCCATAGCCCCTACCCCTGGTAGTGGTTGCAACTAGAAGCTCTGGCTCTTACCCGGCTATAGATATTCTGCATGTTCTCACCATCTGTGAGAGAACAATAATGGAATGATTCAAACATCAATGATAGGATAAAATCACACGATAGAGAAAGAAAGAAGCGAAATTTTTCTAAAGCTCCATAGCATCTAGAAGATAAGTACAGACGTCTTTGTACCGACCCTCCAGACTCTACTAAGCTTGCTCATGACTCGTGAGACCTAGGCAACCTAGTGCTCTGATATCAACTTGTCACGAACCAGAATCCCACCCTCAGGACCGTGATGGTGCCTAATATTTCACTTGCTAGGCAAGGCAACGTTAGCTAAATTGCTTAACCAGTTTTAATAATTTAAATCAAAATGTTAATAATAATAACTGTAATAGTCTGAAATAGAGTGATATAGTACTCAATAACGTTGTCTAAACACAACCCAGAATCTGGAGTCACGAATACATGAGCATCTAGAGTGCTATAAATAAAGTCTGAACAAAATACAACGGTTTTGAGGCTTAGGAAACATTAATAATAGAATGGAAGCGAGCTTCAGGGCTGCGGATACGATGTAGCTATACCTCAAGTCTCCACAAGCAGCTGAATTCGAGCAGTCTCACTATGCACAACTGGGATCAACTCTGGTATCTGCAAAAGAAGTGCAGAAGTGTAGTATGAGTACACCGATCCCATATACCCTGTAAGTGCCGAGCATAACCTCGACGGAGTAGTGACGAGGCTAAAAAAGGTCACTCACAAATAACCTGTATGAAATAATAATAACGGGAGAAAAAGAATATATTAAAGCAATAAACACATGAAATGGATCCGAGAAACAACTACCAGTGAACTTACAATAACAAAACCTCAAATCTCATATTACAATACCAAGAACGACTATACAATCTCTAACTAGTAAAATACAATATATCAAATCCATCGCAGCGCAAAACCTGATCCCGCCATATCATTATCTATTCATATCATAATCCAACCTTATTCCTTCTTATAATTTCAATTTTATTCAATACCGTTGCGGCGTGCAACTTTGTCCCTAAACAATTTCAAAGCATTAACTCAAATAACTCAACAACAATAATTGCAAAGTATTAACTTAGGGGGTTGAAATGTACCAACAATAAAGAGCCACAAAATAAACGGAGAAAGTCCAACATCTCAGAATCACAAACAATAGAAATAGGTAAAACCGGTGACAATTAAAATATAAAAATGCAAATTGAAACAAGTAGCAAATAAGCAGAAATCGTATGGGAAATGAACAAATCAAGGCAAGTAGAAGTTAAATAACAAGTAACAAATATTACATAGATGTCAAGTAAAAACGTGTAACCATTAAAGTATATTACACGAAATATCATGGAACAAATGCAAATATGGTAGTAAATACTCCAACCCCGCATGCTAAATCCCGTGAGGGTGCATAAATAACCATCACCTCGCATATACGCTGCTTCCCCACATAATATACATAACAAATAATTCAACAAGTCCTAATTCCTTCAAGTCAAGGTTAGACACCATACTTACCTCGCTCTGCAACCAAATCAAGGCACAACCGCGGCCTTTTATTTAGAGTCAGCTTCCAAACCAATCAAACTTTTCCAAATATAGTTCAAATAATTCAAATTAGGATTTAAAAATTACCCACGAGTGAAAAAATTTTATTTTTTAATGATTTCAAAAAAGGTCAGCCCCGAGCCCGCTTGGTCAAAACCTGAGATTCGAACCAAAGCACAATTACCCATTCACCCCCGAGCCCAGTTTTGTGATTAGTTTTGAAATCCGACCTTAATTTGTGGTTAAATCTCAATTTTATAAAATTTTAAAAATTTCTACCCAAATCCCTAATTTCTACCGTGAACAATTCTAGATTAGAGGTTAAAATCAATGGGTGTTTATGGAAGTTTAATAAAAAAGTTAAAATTTGCTAACCAATAAAGTGAGGATGAAAAACCTCTTCAAAATCGCTTCTAGGCCAAGCACAAACTTGAAAATGATGAAAAGTAAAGAAAACCTCGGCTTTCAGTTGTTTTATTAACTAGTCGTCAGGTGCTCTTCGTGTTCGCGAAGCACTTGACGCATTCGCCAAGAACAACTGCCAGAAGGCATATGGGTTCAAGAAGGCTTCGTTGGCTCCCATTCCTTCGCGTTCGTAAGCCACAGCCTGCGTTCGCTTTAGAGTAACAGTCTAGCCTCCTCCAGGATCCCACAAAGCTTCACGTTCGCGGAGAGCCGGTTGCATTCGCGAAAGATAAGCCCCCCTCCACTTTGCGTTTGCATTTAATTCCTCATGTACGCAAAGAGTAACTCCACCATAGTCCCAAATTCCCCTTCGCAATCGCGAGAGTAGCTTCGCGATAGCGAAGCACAAAACACCAGGTATAAGAAGATAGCTGAAACCAACTTCTTAAGTCCGAAATGGTCCGTAGCCTATCCAAAACTCACCTGAGCCCCTCGGGCATCAAACTAATCATGCACACAAGTGCAATAACATCATATGAACTCGCTCGTGCGATCATAATACCAAAATAACATCTCTAACTATGAATCGCACGTCAAAATGCATGAAAAATTCAAAGAAAACTCAAAAACTTCTAAACTCACAACCAAGCGTCCGAATCCTATCAAACCAACTCCTATTTGTATCAAATTTTGCAGACAAGTTTCAAATAGCAAAATGGACCTATATTAAGTCCCGGATCCAAAATGCAAACCCGATAACCATATAGTCAATCTACGGTAAAACCTAGGAAATTTCAAAATATTTAAATTACTAGTTTTCGGCAGATGAGTCAAATCAACCTAGGGACCTCCGATTTCAATTTTGGACATACACTGAAGTCCAAAATAACGATACAGACCCACCAGGATCATCAAAATACTGATCCGGGGTCGTTTACACATAATATTGACTAGTAGTCAACTCAAGTTATTTTTAAAGCCAAAAATTATATTTTCTTCAAATTTCACATAATATCTTTTCGAAAAAGGACACGGTCTGTGCACGTAAATCGAGAAAAATAAAATGGAGCTAATAGACGTCCCGGAATATGAAAATTAGGGCTATTATTCAAAATGACCTATCGGGTTGTCATATTTTATGACTAGACGGAGGTCGACGCAATCCTAGATTCCTTATATCGGGTTAGATGAAAAACAAACACATATTTTAACATCAAATTATTACCAACCCTCAACTATTTCTAATTAACTTGCTCCTCCTCATCAGAGAAAAAAAGAAAGAGAACTCCTCCTGTTCCCTTTCTTTTATGGAATTAAATTATATGTTTCCGTTTCTCATTCTTTTGATTATTATTTTTTGTTTATCCACAAGACACCTAAAAATAAAAATAAAAATATTTAGGGATATTTTGCTTTATGGCTTAGTTATCCGAAGGTTAATATGCATGAATTGTTTATGCGGTAAATAACAACGTAAGTAATGTCATTCACTGAATAAAATATGGTGGTTGTTATACGTTGATTAATACATGGATTATTATGTAAAAATTATCTAATTTAAGAGCATTTTTGTATTTAAAAATTTCTATCCATGTACATTGTTTATATACATATATTATTGTAAAACCTCATAAGTCTTTAAACCTTAATTACGATTAACTACCTATTTAGTGACATGATCAACTAACTCGAGATGTGGACCTACATAAGGGTGGTGAATTAATTTGGAGCATGATACTATACGAGAGTTTAAATGTGTACAATTATTTTGTTCGTACTCTATCGAATTAAAATTTAATTTAAAATATTTATCCCACTGAGATTGAAATACATGTGGTACATGTTTTGTCTTTGTTGGTATTTAAGAATCCCAAATTAAAAAAAGGTTTGTTGTTAAATTAAATAGCAATTTTTTTTGAGTTATTCAAATAAAAGATAAGTGCTGAGAAATTGTAATCCACTGTTATAAAAAAATCCGGACTCCATTATTTATTTCTTTATTTAGAATATTAATCCTTATTTCTAATACCAAATCATGTAAAAATAATCAATTTGTTAATCCCTTTTTCTATTAGTGTAATTAATTGATTGACAGTCAACTGAAGTATTTGTGATTTTATTACCGATACAATCACCCTACATAACAACAATCTATTAATAGCACCACTTCCTCTTATACTATTGTTCATTGACAGTGACATTAAACAAAAATAAATAAATAATATTATTTCTATTTATTGTAGTCAACAGTCTAAACTAATGGCTTCAAATAAGAATTATGCGCACTAAGTAATCAAAAATCTCTTCTTAAATCTCAGTTAAATCAATAAACTAAACTTATTAAAATTATTCTTGTCTCCCGAATAAGATATGAGATAATCAACATAAAGATTCTAGTTAGTAGATATAATTATATTGAATAATAGAAATAATCAATATCTAATACCTTGATTTATAAAGCTAATAAAGAGAAAATCTTAACACGATAAAATAAACAACATTCAAACTTTTATTATAAGAAATATATAAGCTTCATTAAGTATCTCAGTATTGAAATATTACTCCATTATGGAGAAAAAATAAATAACTAAAAATTTACAAAAGAAAATATTATTCTTACAAATAATTAAAGAAAGAAATAAAGACAAAAGAAGGAAAGAAACAAGAGGAAATAAAAGGTAGAGAGTGCCAATGATTGCCAATTATTGGCTCGTTGTTGGATGGTTTTGAGCTGAGAAGAGGTTACATTAAATTATTTTCTTTCTTACGTTGGGAGGGGGTGGGGGTTGGTAGAAACTAGTGAATTAAAACTTTTTCATGTGGCACCAACTTATGTTTCGTCTATTAATAAGATCATATTGAGCTCATTTCATAACGATTAGGGTGAATTTGGCCCCAACTATTAACAAAGAGTAAAGGTAGACAATTTCGTATAGTTTAGGAGTAAATTCAAATATATTTTCTAAACTATGTAAGAATATTATTTATGGGATAAATAATTTTTTAATCAAATTTTGTGCTACTAAGAGTTTTTCTTACTCGTTTTATAAAATCTTGCTTTTGATATTAGAGGTGGTCATCAAAGTAAGGAACTTTTCATTATTTCAATAAATCAAACGAGGTTCAATTCCTTTTTTTCATCTTTTCTAAGAAATAAGAGTGTATATGTTTATAGTGTTTTAGCATAAACTCAAGTAAATTGACATTGTATGACACAAACAGTTTTTTCATGTAAGACCCTTGAGAATAGCAAATAGTTAAGCTGTAGGTATAGTATAGTCGGCCAGGTGTCACAATTAGTTGTGGTGGTTATAGTTAGTCGGTCTCAACAGGTTGAACGGATTAATTAAGTGGAAGTTAGATACTTGTATATATAGCACCTTGTACATTTTATTTGAATCACAATCAATGATAGCATAAATTCTCTCACAATATTTCTCTCTCTAAATTCGTCTTCTCTCAATTAGCTTCTGCAATTTTACCTCCATTAATGGAGGTCGATCTGTAATTCAATCCAGCTCAACTCACATGGTATCGGAGCAATCGACACTGGTTGTATCTTAATTAGATAATCGTGTATTGTGTGTTCTAGAATTCTCGCTCAAATTCGTTAATGAGGGACGATAATATCGATCACAACACACCGCTTTTTCTACATCCTTATGATACTCCAAGCTCATTTCTGATTCCAATGCAGCTCATGGGCTCCGAAAACTATGGTCTATGGCATTGCACAATGCAAATTGCTCTTCAAACTAAATGAAACTTAGGGTTCGTAACCGGTACTTGCAAAAAGGATTCCTATAAGAAGGAATTACATGAGGAATGAGAGACATGCAATGCAATTGTTCTCTCTTGGATCATGAACACTTTATGGACAAACCTCGTTAGCGGAATTGCTTATGCATCGGATGCGCACCTAGCCTGGGAAGACCTAAAGGAGAGATTATATAGGGTTAATCCAATGCGGATTTTTCCAATTGCACAAGGAGATTGCGATAATCTCACAAGGAACTGATTATGTTGACACTTATTTCACAAGGTTGATGTAACGACCCCAAATCTACAAGGCGTGATGACACCTAACTCAACCCGCTAGGTAAGCCAACAATCACATGATATCAATAAAAATGGAATAACATGAGCTAATAACTCAACCACGGAAGAATATCATAAAAATATCTGAGAATAAAGAAAAATTCTACTACAACCAACCCAAAAATCTAGTCTCAACGAGTACATAAGCACTACTAAATAACAAGGAACAAGCAAAATCCTCTAATGCAACTTTCTGAATGTAAGAACAATAAAGATAAAGATAATAGAAAGAGGACTTCAAGGACCGGGGACGATATAGAAGCTAACTCGTACTCTTCCATAAGCTAGCAATAACTCAAGCCTAAAAATCACCTCTGATATGCCGGGAAATTTCGGCACATATTGATACTATTTGATTAGAAATTGCTTGTTCCACTTGCTAATTATCATGATATTTACTTAGTTTTCGTGTAATTTCAGTACATGGATGAAAGAAACCCAAAAGCGTGAAAAGCAGTCCAAAAGCCGTTCAAAGGCAAGAAAAGAGATCAACAATACAGCAGAAGCAATTCTGCGACCGCAAAGTGGATATGCGAGTCGCAGAATTGGAAATTTGATTCGCAAAGTCGGGCAGAACTTCAAGCCGAAGTTAAAGGAAGAATGTTATCAAGAATGCGACCGCAGAATGGAAATGCTAATCGCATTCTCATCGCAGACACGGACAGAGTTTGAGGTGGAAAATAGAAGGGAATCGCGATCGCATTCTGCGATCGTAGAATCATTCTGCGGACCGCATTCTGAAATGCGATAGGAAGGAGAAGCCCTGGTGAAGTCTGCGACACAAGATGACGATTCTGCGGACCGCATTCCTGTTATGCGACAGGAATGCGATCGCAGACGGAAAAGTCGGCCAGAAGTTATTTCAGTTCGCCTCGATTTTTGGGCCTCTATAAATAGCATCTCTAGGGTTATGTGCAAGGAGACTGGTCAGATTTCAAAGTGCAAAATAGTGCTTTTGATTATTTTCAAATTGGGAGAGATTTTTGGTGATCAATACTTGGAAATCCATATTGTTGTAAGATGAATTCGACTCTTATTATTTGTTCTTTAGTTTTCAACATGTGTAGCTAAATTTTAATAATGAGGTTGTGAACCCTAGATGGGTGGAATGTTATTGAATAATTGATATTGCTTCCAATTTCGAAAGAATCTTGATGTTTATTTATTTCTCGTTCTTAATTAAATCGTTAGTGGTTGCAAACATTAACGGGTGCCAATTTACGCTATTGAACCTTGAAAAAGGGAGGTAGGGTTTGGTAGAAATAAGTAACGACAATTCAAGGCTTTAACCCTTGTTTAACAAAATCACTTAGGAATAAGAGGATTTTAAGTCGGCGAATGATTGGGTATTCTTAATTTCGACTCTAATGTATTCGGGAGGATCATAAGAGGATACGTTATCTAAATATTGGAAAATATCAGATATCGCCCTAGTAAGAACCAATTGCATATCAAGAGCGGAAGTTAATATCAATATCAATACATTCCACTACATTAGGGGGAGCACAACCTTAGTATCTCGACTTCATAACTTTATTCACTTATTCTTTTCAAGCTGCAATTATTAGTTTAATCTTCTTTAACTACTCAACATCAATTTGTTTTATTTTGTTACTTGATCGAATTAAGACTAAGTGAAATATTACATTAATCAGATATTCGTTTCACGCCTATTCCCTGTGGGATTCGACCCCAACCTAGTTGGGTTACTATATTTGACATCGATCGCTTACACTATTATTAAGGTGTAATTTGAGCGGATCAACCTCCACCGAATGTACCTGGATATGCACACGAATTGCAGAGCGTAGTATGAGTACAATCGAACCAATATACTCAATAAGTAACAAAACTAACCTTTAGTTGAAAGCAGTGATGAGCTTAGAATAATAGTCAAAGGCCAATACCAATAACTGATTACAGTTCAGAATATAAAGGATAAACCGTAGAGATTGTAGCTCAATGATGTCAAGTTCAGCTCATTCACATTTCAAAAATTTAGGCATGCTTTCAACTATAACAGTTAAAGCCCATCACAGAGCCATCCGGTAAATTATCGGTTAGCATGAGGAAAGTGCATCTCTATGCCTACATGTCAAGTATATATGTAAATAAATAGTATCATAGTGGATTCATCAAGAATATTTACACTTAGCACTGTTCGGGTGCTTGGCATAACTGCCCATCATCAATCACGTATATCAAATATTGTGTTTGCACCCACTGCTGGCATATCAGACTCTGGAAAGGCGAATCCTACCCAAGCGCTAATCATAATGATTTAGCCCAATAGTGAGGCCTGCTGCACACGTATCCCCAAAACAATAAAGACCACTATAGGCATGGCGTACACATTACCTCAAAATCAGTACCAAACCGGGTCTAAGGCCCAAACACAATCATTTGCCGTTCAAATCTCAGAAAACATATCTCAAATACTTTATTTAACAGAATAACCCTTAAGTGGTATAAACATCATGTGAGGAATTAAATAAGAAGTATTGAGACAGAGATATCATACACATATATAGTATCATGACTGAGAACATGTGTGAAAATAAGACGCGTGACTCAGAAACAACAAGAATAGCCTATCAAGTCTCAAACAGTTAGCACATAGCCTGGACATGATGTCTAACATGATTCACAATTCAAATAATCAAACAAGTAGAGGGAACTGGGATAACATGATATGATAGCAAAACAAGCCCGGTAGTAGCCTAAAGGCCTCCCAAAACCATGAACACATCGGTGCATGCAGATACGCCTGTCACCTAGCGCGCACATCACCCCAATATCTATTATATATTGTAGTTCTTAGGGTAAGTACCCTTCGATTGAAGTTTAGATGTGTTACTAACCTCAAATACACAACTCACTACTCCAACAAGCCCTTGCCCCATTAATCGTCGTCCGAACGACTCGATTCTAGTCACAAACAACTTAATTTAATCACTTCAAGCTATATGAATCGATTCCATACAATAAAGCTAAGGTCTTTAACCAAAATCAAAAAGTCAACCCCGGGCCAACGCTTCAGAACACGACAAAATTTACAATTTTCGAACACCCATTCAATGACGAGTCCAACCATACCAAAATCATCCAATTCCGACCATAAATGGACCCTCAAATACCAAAATCTCACTCTCAAATACATAGTCCAAAAATCCCCAACATCTAACTTAGGTTCATGAAAATTAGGTGTAATAATCAATTTGCATTCAATATTTATGGACAAAAGTGATTAAAAGTCACTTACCTCTTAAATCTAGGCGGAAATCTCTCAAAAATTTGGCTTAGTCCAAACTTCAAAATCCCAAAAATGAGAAAAATAACTAAACCCTTCGATTTTATCTTTCTGCTAACGATTCCGCATCTCGGACACAAAGATTGCACCTGTGATTCCGCTTTTGTGGAAAAACTCACGCTTCTGCGAAGTCCACTAGGAACCCGACTTGCTGCTTCTGCGGCCCAAATCCCTCTTCTGCCGATCCGCTCCTGCGGTCCACCTCGCGCTTCTACGCGTCCGCACATGCGGAATCCTTGAGCATCTGCAGTCCCCAGTCCCTCAAGTGAAAGTCCACTTCTGCGGACCTTCTTGCGCAGGCACATCGGCATCTGTAGCTTCACCTCCGCACTTGTGCTCCCATGCTTCATTCCCATTTCACGCATCTGCGTGCACTTAGCCGCTTCTGCAGCTCCGCACTTGCGGCAAAAAACTTGCAGGTGCGGTTACACCAGAACTGATGCCAATAGCATTTCCATATGTCCAATTCCCAATCCGATTTCAATCTAAATCACCCCTGATGCCCCTAGGACCCTATCCAAACACACTAACAAGTCCTAACATACAATACGAACTTAGTCAAGCCTCAAATCACATCAAACAACATCAAAATCATAAATCGCACCCCAACTCAACCATAATGAAACTAATGAACTTTCAACTTCTCCAACTAATGCCGAATGTATTGAACCAGCTCCGATTGACCTCAAATTTTGCACAAAAGTCATAAATGATACAACGGACCTATTCCAACTCCCTTAGCCAAAATTTGAGCCTGGTATAACCAAAGTCAACTCTCTGCCAAACCTCTCAACTTTCTAACTTTCGCCAATTCAAGCCAAAACGAACTACGGGCATCCAAATCAATATCCGTACATACTCTTATCTCCAAAATAACCATATGAAGCTATCAGAACCATCAATCCTCCATTTCGGAGTCGTCTACACAAAAGTCAAACTACAGTCAACTACTTTAACTTAAGCTTTCAACCTCAGGACTAAGTGTCCCAATTCACTCAGAAAAATCCTTAGAACCAAACCAACCACTTAGTCAAGTCACATAACCTCAAATGAACATAAAAGAAGTGATAAATGGGGGATCGGGGCTGCAACACTTAAAACGACCTATTGGGTCGTTACATTCTCCCCCTATTAAACAAACGTTCATCTTGGAACAAGTCTAGAATCATACCTGGAGTCTCAAATATGTGTGGGTAACTGCTCCGCATCTCCTGCTCGGTATCCCAAGTAGCCTCCTCGATTGGCTGGCCTCTCCACCGAACTTTCATTGAAGCTATATTCTTCGACTCAATTTTCGAACCTGCCAATCCAAAATGGCCAGCTGCTCCACATCATAAATCAAATCCGCATCTAATTGAACCGTGCTTAAGTCCAAAACATGAGTCGGGTCACCATAATACTTCCGGAGTATAGAAACATGAAACATTGGGTGAACACCCAATAGAGTAGGTGGTAAAGCAAGCTTGTAGGCCACTTCTCCAATCCTATCAAGCACCTTAAAAGGGCCATTATACCGAGGGCTCAACTTGCCTTCTTCCCGAACCTCATCACACCCTTCATGGGCGAAACTCTGAGCAATAACTTCTCTCCCACTATATATGCAACATCACGAACCTTTCGATCAGCGTAACTCTTCTTTCTAGACTGTGCTGTATGAAGCCGATCCTAAATCAAGTTGTCTTTCTCCAAGGCATACCGAACCAAATCAATGCCTAAACACCTAGCCTCTCCTGGCTCAAACCACCCAACTAGAGAACGACATGCCTCCCATATAAGGCCTTATAATGAGCCATCTGAATACTCGATTGGTAGTTGTTGTCGTAGGCAAACTCTGCAAGTGGTAGAAACTGTTCCCAAGAACCCCCTAAATCTATAACACTAGCGCGTAGCATATATTCCAAGACTAGAATGGTGTGCTCCGTCTGGGGGTGGAATGTTGTACTTAGCTCCACCCGTGTACCCAACTCTCACTGCACTGCTCTCCAAAACTGCAAAGTAAACTGCGTGCCTCAATCAGAAATAATGACACCGGCACACCGTGAAGATGAAAAATCTCGCAGATATAGATCTGAGCCAGCCACTCTGAAGAATAGGTAGTCACAACCATAATGAAATGTACGTACTTAGTCAACCAGCCCACAATCACCCAAACTGCATCAAACTTCTTCAAAATCCATTGGACCCCAACAACGATGTCCATGGTAACACACTCACATTTAACTCGGGAATTTCGAGTCTTTGAAGCAAACCGCTCGGCTTCTTATGCTCGTACTTTACATGCTAACAGTTCAAGCACCAAGCCGCATACTCTACTATATCTTTCTTCATTCTCCTCCACCAATAGTGTTGCCTCAAATACTGATTCATCTTGACGGCACTCGGATGAATGAAATACCATGAATTGTGGGTTCCTCAAGAATCAACTCACACAACCCATCCATATTGGGCACACAAATCTGACCCTGCATCCGCAACACCCCATCATCTCCAATAGAAACCTTTTTGGCATCACCGTGTTGCACCGTGTCCTTAAGGACAAGCAAATAGGGGTCGTCATACTGACGCTCTCTGATGCACTCATACAAAGAAGACTGAGAAATCACGCAAGCTAGAACCCGACTAGGCTCTGAAACATCTAACCTCACGAACTGAATGGCCAAGGCCTGAACATTTTATGCTAGCGGTCTCTCACTAATTGGAATATATTTAAGGCTGCCCATACTCACAACCTTTCTGCTCAAGGCATTGGCCACCACATAGGCCTTTCGATGATGGTACAAAATGGTGATATCATAGTCTTTTAATAGCTCTAACCATCTCCACTGCCTCAAATTTAGATCCTTCTGCTTAAACAAGTGTTGTAGACTCTGATGATCATAAATACCTCGCAAGACACGCTGTTGAAATAGTGCCTCCAATATTTCAATGCATGAGCAATGACTACCAACTCCAGAACTTGAACAGGGTAGTTCTTCTCATAGGGCTTCAACTGGCGTGAATCATAAGAAATCAGCCTACCCTCCTGCATCAAGACATACCCAATACCAATCTATGAAGCATCACACTAAACCGTAGATGAACCAGATGCCGAAGGCAAAACTAAAACTGGAGATGTGGTCAAGGCAGCCTTGAGCTTCTGAAAGCTCTCCTCACACTCATCATACCACCTGAATGGGACACCATTCTGAGTCAACCTAGTCAAAGGTGCAGCAATGGATAAGAAACAATCCATAAAATGATAATAATATCTGGCCAAGCCAAGAAAACTCCAAATCTCAGTAGCTGAAGACGGTCTGGGCAACCTCTGACCTGCCTCAATCTTCTTCGGTTCTACCTTGATCACCTCACTGGACACCACGTGCCCCAAGAACACCACAGGATCAAGCCAAAACTCACACTTAGAGAATTTAGCATATAACTTCTTCTCCCTCAATATCAGGTGTACAATCCTCAGATGCTGCTCATGATCCTCCTGGCTGCGTGAGTACACCAGTATATCATCAATGAATACTATGACAAAAGAATCAAGATATGGATAGAATACACTGTTCATCAGATGCATAAATGATGTTAGGGCATTGGTCATCCCAAAAGACATCACAAGAAACTCGTAGTGACCGTAGTGGGTTCTGAATGTCGTCTTCAGAATATCAGAATCACGAATCTTCCACCGGTGATACCCAGACCTTAAATCAATCTTAGAAAACACTTTAACACCCCTGCAGCTGGCCAAATAAGTCATCAATGCGCGGTAGTGGATACTTGTTCTTAATTGTAACTCTGTTAACTGCCTGTAATAAATGAACATTCACATAGTATCATCCTTCTTCTTCAAAAATAGAATCGGTGAACCCCAAGGCGATACACTAGGCCTAATAAAACCCTTATCAAGTAGCTCCGAAAGATGTTCTTTTAATTCCTTCAAATCTGCTAGTGTCATACGATACGGAGGAACAGATATGGGATGATTGCCTGGCACCAATACCAAAATCAATGGCCCTATCAGGTGGCATACCCGACAGGTCTACAGGAAACACATCTGGAAAGTCTCGCACTACCTAAACGAACTAAGTGGAAGGAACATCAGTTCTAACATCCATCATAAAGACCAAATACGCCAAACACCCTTTCTCAACCATCCTGGGAACATACTCCGGTGAACCTCTCCTATCAACCCTAGGCAACCCCCGCATCGCCAATGTCACGGTCTTAGCGTGATAATCGAGAATAACGTGACATGGTGACAACCAATCCATGCCTAAAATCATGTCAAAATCAACCAAGCTAAGCAGTAGAAGATCAACTCTCATCTCTAATCCCCCAATAATCACCGCACACGACCAATATACACAGTCCACCATAATAGAATCACCCACCGACGTAGATAAATTAACAGGCGTAACTAAGGAATCACGGGGCATATCAAAATAATGAGCAAAGTACGAGGATATATATGAATAAGTGCAACCAGGGTCAATTAATATGGAAGATCCCTGTGGCATACTGAGACAATACCTGTGATCACAGAATCAGAAGCAATTACCTCTGGCATGGCAGGAAAAACATAGCATCGAGCCTAACCACCAGCTCATGAACCTCTCCTTCTCAGGTGACCTCAAACTGACTAAGTCCCACCCCGAGCTGGCTAAGTGGGTGATGAAGCAACTGGTGTAGGGGTCAGATACTGACCTCCCTATGGTACTGGACGTTTATAGTGAGGGAGGCAATACTTCCTCACATGCCCAATTCTTCATAGTCGTAACAACCTCGAGCTGGAAATGATGCTGGGCCTGAATCGGACTCTAAGAACCAGAATAGCCACTGAAAGAACCCGATACTGACAAACCCTAAACTAATGGGGCACGGGATGAACTCTGAGCTGGGAGGGCACTGAAAGATCACCGACCCAAAAGAGAACTTTATGAACCATGACTAGCTGATGCACCACGATGAACCTGGACGAGACATCTGAGTGGGCCTGTAAGGAAGACCTCTGTTGTGATGTGACTGACCTCCAGATGAGGTACCACTGCAACCACCAAATCCACGAGGCCTCTTGCCCTCCCGCTCCTAGCATTCAATCCTGCAAAATGACTCCAAGTGCCTAGCAATCTTGACCACCTGGTCAAACCTAGCATCCGTGTCGGTCTCTCGAGCCAAACTGTAACGTAGGCCATAGTTGAGGCCATCAATGAACCTTCTGGTCCTCTCTCTCTCTGTTGGAACCAAACATATAGCATGACTGGCCAAATCTGCGAATATCATCTCATACTAGGTCACAGTCATATGTCCCTGACATAGCTGCTCAAAATCTCTACACAGCTCCTCTCTGCGAGTCTGTGTGATAAACTTCTCCAAAACGAGAATGGAGAACTCATGCCATGAAAGTGGCGCTGCGCCAACTGGCCTGCTCAACTCATAGGTCTGCCATCATCTGTAGGCTGCCCCTGTTAGCTGAAAAGTGATAAATGCAACTCCATTGATCTCTAGTATACCCAATATGCGAAGAATCCGTTGACACCGGTCAAGGAAATCCTGGGCATTCTCTAACTCCTCCCTGCTGAACTTTGGATCTCTTCTGCTCCTGATTGCACATAAGTGGGCCAATCTTGGCCCGAGCAGCAGCAACCGACTGGGCTTTAGTACCCCCGGTGTCTGGAGTCCCTAAGCTACCTGCTCTGGAGTATGGGCCGCGAGAGTCTGGGCACCTCCCCCCGCTTATGAAGTGGAAGGTCCGAGCAGCAGCAACCGACTGGGCTGTTAGTACCCCCGGTGTCCGGAGTCCCTAAGCTACCTGCTCTGGAGTACGGGCCGCGAGAGTCTGGGCACCTCCCCCCGCTTATGAAGTGGCAGGTGTAACTGGAACTAAGACTGCCTAAGCCATGCTCGTGCACACAAAATCTAGGCTAAGGCCTTCAAGCGTCCTGAAGGCCTGAGATCACAATGGGCACAGTTGGTACCTGAGCTGGTCCTACCGGCTCAACCACATCTGGTATCTGCTCATCAGCTGATGCAACTGGTGGCTCCATAGGTGCTGCTCTGGCTATAGTACGAGCCACACCTCGGCCTCTCATTGTCCTAGCTGGTGGTACTGGTGGCGGTCCGCTTGATCCGATCGCACGTATCTTCACCATTTGTGAGAGAATTGAAGAGTCAAGTTTCAAACTTCAAAATAAAAAATTCGCATGATAAGAATGCAATAAAGTGAAGTTTCCTAATAGTTCGATAGCCTCTCTAAAGATAAGTATAGGCATCTCCGTACTGATCCGCGAGACTCCGCTAAACTTGCTCGTGACTCGTGAGACCTAAGCAACCTAGTGCTCTGATACCAACTAATGACTTCAAATAAAAACTATGTGCACTAAGTGATCAAAAATCTCTTCTCATTACCTTAGTTAAATCAATTAACTTAATTAAATTATTCTTGTATCTCGAAAAGGAAACCAGATAATCAAGATAAAAATTCTAATGAGTAAATATAATTATATTGAATAATAGAAATAATCAATATCTAATACCTTGATTTATAAAGCTAATAAAGAGAAAATCTTAACACGAAAAAATAAACAACATTCAAACTTTTATTATAACAAATTATACCAAGCTTCATTAAGTATCTCAACATTGAAATATTACTCCATTATGGAGAAAAAATAAATAACTAAAAATTTACAAAAGAAAATATTATTCTTACAAAAATTAAATGGAGAAATAAAGACAAAAGAAGGAAAGAAACATGAGAAAATAGAAGGTAGAGGTTGCCTAATGATTGCCAATTATTGGCTCATTGTAGGATGGTTTTGAGCTGAGAAGAGGTTACAGGAAATTATTGTCTTTCTTGCTGGGGTGAGAGGGGGGAGGGGGGGAGGGGGGCTGATAAAAACTTGTGAATTAAAATCTTTTGATGTGATACCAGCTAATGTTTCGTCTATGAATAAGATCATATTGAGCTCATTTGATGACGATTAGTGTGAATTTGGCCTCAACTATGAATGGGACGTCAAAATGAATGAAATTTCAATGAAACTCAGGAACTTCTAAACTCACAACCAAGCGTCTGAATCCTATCAAACCAACTCCGATTTGCATCAAATTTTGTAAACAAGTTTCAAATAGCAAAATGACATATACCAAGTCCTGGATCCAAAAATTCGAACCCGATAACCATAAAAGTCAACCTACGGTCAAATCTAAAAAGTTTTCAAACATTTAAATTACTAGTTTTCAGCAGAATGAGTCAAATCAACCTCGGGACCTCTGATTTCAATTCCGGACATACACCAAAGTCTAAAATCATAATACAGACCCACCAGGATCATCAAAATACTTATACGGGTTGTTTGCATAAAATATTTACCGTAGTCAACTCAAGTTATTTTTAAAGCCAAAAATAATATTTTTTTACAAATTTTCACATAATATCTTTCTGAAAAAGGACACGGTCTGCGTACGTAAATAGAAAAAAATTAAATGGAGCAAATAAACGTCACGGAACACGAAAATTAAGGCTAGTACTCAAAACGACTTATCAGATTGTCACATTTTATGACTAGATGGAGGTCGAAACAATCCTAGATTCCTTATATCGGGTTAGATGAAAAACAAACACATGGATCCAAATTCACACCATATTTTAACATCAAATTATTACCAACCCTCGTCTATTTCTAATTAACTTGCTCCTCCTCATCAGAGAAAGAAAGAAAGAGAACTCCTTTTGTTCCCTTTCTTTTATGAACTTAAATTATATGTTTCAGTTTCTCAATCTTTCAATTATTATTTTTTGTTACTTTATCCACAAGACACATGAAAATAGAAATTAAAACATTTAGGGATATTTTGCTTTATGGCTTAGTTATGCGAGGTTTAATATGCATGAATTGTTTATGCGGTAAATAACAACGTAAGCAATATCATTCAGTGAATAAAATATGGTGGTTGTTATACGTTGATTAATACATGAATTATTACGTAAAGATTATTTAATTTAAGAGCGTTTTAGTATTTAGAAACTACTATCCATGTACATTGCTTATATACGTATATTATTGTAAAACCTCACAAATATTTAAACCTTAATTACGATTTACTACATGTTTAATGAAAAGATCAGCTAACTTGGAATGTGGACCTACATAAGGGTGGTGAATTAATTTGGAGCATGATACTAAACGAGAGTTTAAGATGTGTATGGTTGTTTTGCTCGTACTCTATCAAATTATAATATAATTTAAGATATTTATCCCACTAAGACTGAAATATATGTGGTACATGTTTTGTATTTGTTGGTATTTAAGAATTCCAAATTAATAAAAGGTTTGTTGTTAAATTAAATAGCAATTATTTTTGAGTTATTCAAATAAAAGGTAAGTGTTGAAAAATTGTAATGCACTGTTATAATTAAATTCGAACTCTATTATTTATTTCTTTATTTAGAATATTAACCGCTTAATTCTAATACCAATCATGTAAAAATAATCATTTATTAATTCCTTTTTCTATTAGGGTAATTAATTGATTGACAGTCAACTGAAGCATTTGTGAAGAATGTTTGCTTATTACCAATACAATCACCCTACATAACAACAATCTATTAATTCATTGACAGTGACATTAAACAAAAATTAATTAATAATATTATTTCTATTTATTTTAGTTAACCGTCTAAATTAATGGCTTCAAATAAGAACTATATGCACTAAGTAATCAAAAATCTCTTCTCAATATCTCGGTTAAATCAATAAATTAAACTTATTAAAATTATTCTTGTCTCCATATTAAGAAATGAGATAATCAAGATAAAGATTCTAGTGAGTAGGTATAACTATATTGAATAATAGAAATAATCAATATCTAATACCTTAATTTATAAAGCTAATAAAGAGAAAATCTTAACACGGAAAAATAAACAACATTCAAACTTTTATTATAAAAAATTATATCAAGCTTCATTAAGTATCTCAGCATTGAAATATTACTCCAATATGGATAAAAAATAAATAGCTAAGAATTTACAAAAGAAAATATTATTCTTACAAATAATTAAAGAAAGAAATAAAGACAAAAGAAGGAGAGAAACAAGAGGAAATAAAAGGTAGAGAGTTGTCCAATGATTGCCAGTTATTGGCTCATTGTTGGATGGTTTTGAGCTGAGAAGAGGTTACATGAAATTATTGCCTTTCTTGCTTTTGGAAGGGGAGGGAGGGTTGGTAAAAACTAGTGAATTAAAACTTTTTCACGTGGTACCAACTTATGTTTCGTCTATCAATTAGATCATATTGAGCTCATTTGATAACGATTAGGGTGAATTTTGCCCCAAACATTAACAAAGAGTAAAGTTAGACAATTTCGTATTTTTAGAAGTAAATTTAAATATTTTTTCTAATCTATGTATGTATATTATTTATGCGATAAATAATTTTTCAATCAAATTTTGTGCTACTAAGAGTTTTTCTTACTAGTTTTAAAAATCTTGTTTTTGATATTACAGGTGCTCATCGAAGCAAGGGACTTTTCATTCTTTCAAGAAATCAAACGAGGTTCAATTTCCTTTTTCGTCTTTTCTAAGCAATAAGAGTGTATATGTTTATAACTTTTTAGCATAAACTCAAATAAATTGACACTATATGACACAAGCAATTTTCTCATATAAGACATGTGAGAATAGCAAATAGTTAAGTCGTAGGTGTGAGGTAGTTGGCCAGGGGTCACAATTATTTGCGGTGGTTATAGTTAGTCGGCATTAACAGATTGGATGGGTTAATTAAGTAGAAATTAGATACTTGTATATATAGACACCTTGTACATTTTATTTGACACACAATCAATGATAACATAAATTCTCTCACAATATTGCTCTCTCTAAATTCGTCTTCTCTCAATTAGCTTCTATAAGTTTACCTCCATTAATGGAGGTGAGCTGTAATTCAATCTAGCTCAACTCACATGGTATCAGAGCTATCGATACTGGTTGCATCTTAATTGAATAATCGTGTATTGTGTGTTTCAGAATTCTCGCTCAAATTCGATAATGTGGACAAGAATATCGATCACACACACCCGCTTTTTCCACATCCTTCTAATACTCCGAGCTCATTTATGATTCCAATTCATCTCACGGGCTCTGAAAACTATGGGATATGGCGTCGCACAATGCAAATTACTCTTCAAGCTAAATGAAAATCAAGGTTTGTAATCGGTACTTGCAACAAGGATTCCTATAAAAAGGAACTACATGAGGAATGAGAGACATGCAATGTAATTGTTATCTCTTGGACCATGAACACTGTATGGCCAAACCTCATTAGCGAAATTGCTTATGCATCAGATGCACACCTAGTCTGGGAAGACCTAAAGGAGAGATTTGATAGGGTTAATCGAATGTGGATTTTCCAATTGCAAAAGGATATTACGCTAATCTCACAAGGAATTGATTATGTCGATACTTATATCACAAGGCTGATGTCGCGACCCCAAATCCACAAGGCGTAATTGCACCTAACCTAACCCGCTATAAGCCAACAATCGCATGATATCAATAAAAATGGAATAACATGGTCTAATAACTCAGTAGCGGAAGAATATCATAAAAATATCTAAGAATAAAGCAAATGCTACTACGACCAACCCCAAAATCTGGTGCCAATGAGTACATGAGCACTACTGAATAATAAGGTACAAACAAAATCCTCTAATACAACTGTCTGAATGTAAGAACAATAAAGATAAAGATAATAGAAAGAGGACTTCAAGGACAGCAAACGATATAGCAGCTACCTCGTAGTCTTCCAAAAGCTAGCAACAACTCAAGCCTGAAAATCACCTCAATCGGATATACCTGGATCTGCACACTAAGTGCAGAGTGTAGTATGAGTATAACCGACCCAATGTACTCAATAAGTAACAAAACTAAGCTTGGGTTAAAAGCAGTAACTAGCTCAGAACAATAATCAAATGCCAATATCCATAACTGATAACAGTTCAACATATAAAGGATAAACCGTAGAGATAGTAGCTCAATGATATCAAGTTTAGCTCGTTCACATTTCAGAAACTTAGGCATTCTTTCAAGTATAATAGTTAAAGCCCAACATAGATATATCAGGAAAATTGCATGAGTTAGCATGAGAAAAGTACATCTCTATGCCTACATGTCAAGTATACATGTAAATCAACAATATCATAATGGATCCATCAAGAACAATTACACTTAGCATTGTACGGGTGCATGGAATAACTCCCCATCATAAAGCAGTATATATGAAATATTGTGCCTGCGCCCACTGCAAGCATGTCAGACTCCGGAGGGGCGAATTATAACGATCCCGCTGGTTGTTTTGAGTATTTTAGTCATGTTCCCCTATTTATTGCCTCCTCTATGTTATATTATGGTTACGTGACTTGTCGGGGTGTTTGGTCTTGATTTAGGTGAGTTTTGGAGTGAAATGAGACACTTAGTCCCAATGTTGGATGTTTAAGTTGGAAGAGTTGTGCGTAGTATGAATTTTCTATAGACAACTTCAGAATGGAGTTTTGACGGTTTCAATAGCTTCGTATAGTAATTTTGGACTTAGGAGCATGTCCGTAGGTAATTTCGGCTTGAATTGGCGAAAGTTAGAAAGTTGAAGGTTTGAAAGGTTGAGAAATTTGATCGGGAGTTGACTTTATTGATATCGAGTCTGGATTTTGGTTCCGGATTTAAAATACGTCTCTCGTGTCAATTATGACTTGTGTGAATATTTTGAGGTCAATTAGAGTTGGTTTGGTATGTTTCGGCATTGGTTTTTGAAGTTAGAAGTTCATAAGCTCCTTAGGCTTGAACCGATGCGCGATTCATGGTTTTAGTGTTGTTTGATGTGATTTGAGGCTTCGAGCGAGTTTGTATCATGATGTAGGACTTGTTGGTATGTTCGGATGGGCTCCGGGGGCCCTAGGCGTCCTTCGGGTTGAGTTCGGACCATTTGCTCTTGAATTAGGACAGCTAGTTATCTATTCTGGTTTCCTACTACGCGTTTGCGAAGGTTATCGCGCGATCGCATAGAGTCCTTAGGGACTTCTGGGATTTTTCTCTTTGCATTCGTGAAGATAGGGGTGCGATCGCGAAGGTTGCTTAGCTTGGGCATCGTGAATGTGTGAGTCAATCGCGTTCGCATAAGGAAGGTGATGCTGGGGCTGAGGCACGTGTTGTTCTTCATGTTCGCGTGCCATAGGACACGATCGTGTAAGTTGAGGAAGCTGGTCATCACGATCGCAAAGAAGGTTTTATGAGCTGGGGAAGAATTATCTACGCGATCGCGAGTCTTTGTCCGCGATCGCGAAAGACGATAACTCGGCAGCAGTGTCAAATTTCCAAAACGAGGGTTTTATCTCATTTTTCATCTTTTGGACTTACAAACCGAGATTTTCGAGAAATTTTTAAGAAAATCATCGGGGTAAGTGATTCTAACTCGGATTTGGCTATTATACATGAATCCATCTTTATTTTTGTCACTTAATTAGTCATTTGAGTTGGAAATTTTGGGGAATGTAGTGAAACTTTATAGACCAAATTTTGCAGATTTGAAAGGCGATTTGAGGTCGGATTTGAGTAATTTTTGTATGGTTGGACTCGTTATCGAATGGGTGCTTTGATTTTGTAAGTTTGGTCGGGTTCCAAGACGCGGGCTCGGGGTTGACCTTTTGAGTTGACCTTTTATTTCTCTTTAAAGATTGCAACATTATTATTCGGAATATCTTCCTATAGTTTGTATTTGCGGTATGAAGTTTTTTTCGCTAGATTCGAGTCGTTCAAGAGTTAGATAATCACGGAAAAAGCTTACTAGTAGATTGAGTTAGCGTATTTTGAGGTAAGTGTCTTGCCTAAATTTTGTGGGGGAATTAGCCCTTAGGATTTGTGTTCTTTTGTGTTAATTGTGGTATGTGGAAGCGTGTACGCAAGGTGACGAGTGTGTGCACGGGCTAAATATGGTAATTGACCGGTTTTAGCTATGTAGATACTTTTTAGGCCTTTAATTGAGTTGCCATAATATGTTATATTCATCATCATTAGTCTATCTTCACATGCTTTACTTGACAGTGTTAAAACTTGTCTTATCTCTTACTTGCTAATTGCCCTTACATGCTCAGTTGAAGTATTGTTCTCTTAATTCCTTATTCATTGTTTAACTGTTGAGTTCCTTTACTTGAAGTTATTATTTCTTGGAATATCTTATTGTTCAATTATGGAGTTGAAGTTATGCCGTAATTCCCATCGAAACAAAGTTGTAAATTTGTTGAAATACCATTGTTGTTGAGTTATTCACTTTCGATTGCTATTGTTGAGACTCTTGTTCTTGTTGTGGTTAAGCCATAGGCTATTTATTGTGGAAACACTGTTATTGTTGACTTCTTTGACAAATTGTGGTGTTGGGCACTTGAGCTGCGATTTGTGTTATGTTGTGATATTGATACGCATGTGGTGGTGTAAGGATAGGGGTTGATACACATGCAGTAAGATAAGATGGTCTTGATACGTGTGTTGCTAGTAGGAAGAGCTACTTGAAGCCACGCGGTATGATAAGGTGAGCGAAAACGCGAGTAGCTATTTCAGAAAAATGATTTTTGAAACGAAATGTAAGGCTCCCATGGTGATATAAGGAAAGATTGTGATTCGCTTTTTCAAATGAGACTACAAGGCGGTACCTCGGTAGTGATTCTTGTTGATACCTTTCATTTACATCACTTGTGTTTTGGTTGCATCATTTCCTTGGCATTCTTATTATGTGTTTCATTTGTGATGTCTGAATTGTCTTAGTCTTAGTGTAGCTATTCCTGTTATATCTCTTCCTTGTATCATTTCCCTTCTTTTCATTATCATACAATACTTTACCTGCACAGTTATTTATTTCAGTAGGTGTCTTGACCCGAAATCGTCACTACTCTACCGAGATTAGGCTTGTTACTTATTGGGTACCGTTGTGGTGTACTCATGCTACGCTTCTGTACATCTTTTTTGCATATCAAGGTACTTCATACCAACCTAGGCACCGGTGAGTCGAGCTTGGAATGGAGATTTCAAGGTATACCTGCCGCCACCCGTAGGCCTCGGAATCACCCTCTCTAGTTCTATTTCATTATCCTTTTATTAGATACTGTTGTATAGAGATCTTCAGTATACTCATGTAGAGATTGTGACCGGGTATCACCGAATTTTTGGAGTTATGTTCAATTGAGTTGTGGATTCCTTTGTGATAGCTATTGGTTAAATTAAAAGTTTTATTACTATTTCAATTAAATTATGCATGTATGCTAGTCTTACCTAGTCTTAGGGACTAGGTGCCATCACGACATCCTACGGAGGAAAATTAGGGTTGTGACAAGTTCGTATCACAACTCTTGGTTTATAGGTCTTACAAGTCACAAGCAGGTTTAGCAGAGTCTCGCAAATTGGTACGAAGACGTCTGTAGTTATCTTCGAAAGGCTATGGAACTGTTAGGAAAACTTCACTTCTTTGATTCCTTACCATGCGAATTTGTTGACTTCAAAATTCTTGCTCTTTGTCTTTCTATTCTCTCATAGATGCTTAGGACATGCACCATTGGATCCAACAATCAGACACCCGCACCCCTGCTAGAGCCGCAAGAGGCCGGGGCTGGGGTAGAGGCTTAGAAGGGGTGCGTAGTGTAGCCCGAGCACCTCCCCGAGCTGCGAGAGAGGAGCCACCTGTGGCTCCAGTTAAGGGGCAGGCACCTGAAGCGCCTGGTTCTAACCCTACACTTCAGGAGAACCTCACCCAGTTTTTGAGCATGTTTGGTACTCTTAACTCAGGCGAGGCTGATTCCACTTGCACTAGTCACATCTCAGGCTGGGGAGAAAAACAGAATCCCGCAGCCCGTACCCTAACATCAAGTCCATGTTGACCAGGTCTCAGAGGTTATACCAGTGCAGCCGATTGTCCTAGTTCAACCCGAGGTTAGGGCAGCAACATATGAGAAGCAACAACTCGGGCTCAAGAGATACAAGAAGTACCATCCTCCTACTTCCAGCGGCCTAGTTATAGAGGACACACAGGGTTTTCTGGAGAAGTGCCACAGTATTCTCCAAATCATGAGCGAGGTTGCTTTCACTACTTTTCAGCTGTCGGGACCAGTGAACCGATGGTGGAGGGCTTATGAGGAGGGTGGCCCAGTCGAGGCATCTTCACTCACTTGGGCTCAATTCTCTTAGATTTTCTTGAGAGAGTTTGTTCCCTAGAGCCTTTGGGATGCATAGCACGTGGAGTTTGAGCAGTTGCGCCAGGGTGCTATGACCCTATCAAAGTATGCTATCAGATTCAGTGAGTTGTCCAGACATGCACCCACCTTGGTTTTCATAGTTAGAGAGCGAGATCGTCAATTTATCGAGAGGCTAAACTATGGTATTAGATTGAGTATGGCTAGGGAGTTGAAGATAGATACCCCATATCAGTAGGTGGTAGAGATCGCACGGAGATTGGATGGTATGCAGGGCCGTGAAAGGGAGGACAGGCAGGCCAAGAGGCATCGTGATTCTTGCGGATATAATGGTGCCCATGCCCTAGTTGCATCCCATCATGATAGGGGCTATGTGGGCCATCTTGTTCATTCGGCACTCCAGCCTCTAATTGTACTCCGGCTACTCCCAGATCTCAGGTTGCCCGTTGCACCGCCATTGTCTAGTACACCTCCTACACGTGTTGCTTTCAGCAGTCAGTCCATCCGACCAAGCACTAGTCAGTTTCAGTAGATGCGTCATCCGAGATCTTGCTTTGAGTATGGGGATACTCGTCATATGGTGAGGGACGGCCCCAGACTCAGGAGGGGTGTACCTCCACAGTCTACTCAGGCTCCACGTATCCCACAAGGTCCCTAGACTTCTCAAGCCGTGGTTACTGCACCAGTTGCCACTCCACCTACACAGCCAGCCAGAGGTGGAGGTCAAGCGGGTAGGGGTCGCCCTAAAAGCGGAGGCTAGGCCAGATGTTATACTTTTCTGGGTAGGTAAGAGACGGTTGCATCAGACGTAGTTATCACAAGTATTGTTCCAGTTTGTCATAGAGATACATCAGTCTTATTTGATCCAGGCTCCACTTATTCATATGTATCATCTTACTTTGCTCCGTATTTGAGCATATCTCGTGATTTTTTGAGTTCTCCTGTTTATGTACCCACGTCTCTTGGAGATTCTATTATTGTTGGCCATGTGCATAAGTGGTGTTTAGTTGTTATAGGGGGTTTTGAGACCATAGTTGATCTATTCTTGGTCTTCTCTATATGATCGTACCAGAGAGTATTAGTATGACAACCCTCATTTGCTTGTCCCTAAGAGTACAACACAGCAATGCCTAGGAGGTGTCTATCAGAGATGACAGTGTATTGCGGATGCAGGGCCGATTATGTGTGCCCAATGTGGATGGGTTATGTGAGTTGATTCTTCAGGAGGCTCATAATTCACGGTACTCCATTCATCCGGGTGTTGCTAAGATGTATTAGGATTTGATGCAGCACTATTGGTGGAGGAGAATGAAGAAAGACATAGTGGAATATGTAGCTCGGTGCCTAAATTTTCAGCAGGTGAAGTATGAGCACTAGAGGCCTGGTGGGTTTCTTCAGAGGCTTGAGATTCCCAAGTAGAACAGGGAACGAGTTACCATGGATTTCGTTGTTGGGCTCCCATAGATTCAGAGGAAGCTTGACGCAGTATGGGTGATTGTTGATAGGTTGACCAAGTCTGCTCATTTCATTCTTCAGAGCAGCTGGCTCAGGTCTATATTCGCGAGATTTTCCGACTTTACGGTGTGCCGGTATCCATCATCTCTGGCTGGGATACACAGTTTACCTCGCGATTCTAGAGGTCTATACAGCGTGAGTTGGGCACACAGGTTGAGTTGAGTACATCATTCCACCCTCAGACGGACGGACAATCCTAGTGCACTATTCAGATATTGGAGGATATGCTTCGTCCATGTTATGGAGTTCAGGGGTTCTTGGGATCAGTTCTTGCAGCTCGTGAAGTTTGCCTTCAACAACAACTACCAATCGAGTATTCAGATGGCTCCGTATGAGGCCTTATATGGGAGACGGTGTAGTTCTCTAGTTGGTTGGTTTGATCCGGGAGAGGCTAAGTTATTAGGCACGGATTTGGTTTGAGATGCCCTGGAGTGACTCAAGTTGATTCAGGATTGTTTTCGTACAACACAATCTAGGTAGAATAGTTATGCTGATTGGAGGGCTCGTGATGTAGCATTCATTGTGGGAGAGAGGGTTTTTCTTGGAGTTTCGACCATGAAGGGTATGATGACATTCGGGAACAAGGGAAAGTTGATCCCAAGGTATATTGGTTCCTTTGAGATCCATGAGAGGGTTGGCGAGGTGGCCTATAGACTTGCATTGCCACTCATCTTATTAGTAGTTCACCCGGTATTCCATGATTACATGCTCCGGATGTATTATAGTGATACGTCCCATGTGTTGGATTTCAGCTCAGTCCAATTGGACAAAGATTTGTCTTATGTTGAGGAGCCGGTGGCCATCTTGGACAGGCAGGTCCAAAAGTTGAAGTCAAAGAGCATTGCATCAGTTAAGGTTCAATAGAGGGGTCAACAAGTCGAGGAGACGACTTGGAGGACCGAGCATGATATGTGTAGCAGTTATCCTCATCTTTTCACCACTTCAGGTATGTCTCTATACTCGCTCGAGAATGAATGTTCATTTTAAAAGGGGGAGGATGTAACAACCTAGCCGGTCGTTTTGAGTATTTTAGCCTCGTTCCCCTATTTAGTGCCTCCTCTTTATTGTATTTTGGTTATGTGATGAGCCGGGGTGTTTGGTTTTGGTTCGGGTGAGTTTTGGAGTAAAATGGGACACTTGGTCCAAAGTTGAAAGTTTAAGTTGAAAGAGTTGACCGTAGTTTGACTTTTGTGTAAAGGACTCTAGAACGCAGTTTTGACGGTTCTAATAGCTCCGTATGGTGAATTTGGACTTAGGAGCGTATTCGTAAATTGATTTGGAGGTCCGTAGGCCATTTTGGCTTGAATTGGTAAAAGTTAGAAAGTTGACGGTTTGGAAGGATGAGAAGTTTGACCGTGAGTTGACTTTATTGATATCGGGTTCGGATTTCGGTTCCGGAAGTTGGAATAGGTCAGTTGTGTCAATTATGACTTGTAACACTCCATAGGATCATTAAATAAGTATTAATGTGAAGTCCTACCGGGATGAGTATGGGTAGAAACCGTTGTTTTGGAATCAAGACCGATAGTGAGGTGCATAAAATTCGATAGAATCGACTAAGTTTACGGGAGGTACGTCTTATAACCATAGTCAGTGCAAGGCCATAAAAACTCAGTGCCCCAGACAGCGCAGTACATTGTCCAGGGCATCAACCTCAATGCCCTAGACAGTGCAAGGCCCTGTCCACGGCGTCAACCTCAGTGCCCCAAACAGTGCAAGGCACTGTAGTTTTGGCGCCTCTGGTGGTGCCTTGCACAGTTAGTTTGGCTCCCTTGATGGTGCCTCACGCCGATGTTGTTTATCTGAGCTATTTTTATCTCTTCCTTAATTTTGGGACGTGTTCATTTATTTAAAAGCCCTACCTTCGTTCCCCCATACCCCAAACACGAAAACCTACTTTAGAAAGGGAAGCTCACAAGAACTTAACTTTCCCAAGGTCCCTCCATCATCCAAGGTAAGTTCTAACAATGATTCTAAGTTAATTTCAATTCTTAAAAACCTTATTAACATAGATAAATCCTTCCACTCATTAGATATTCGATTGAGACACCATTGTTGAGAAAGGAAACCCTAAAACTCGAATTCAAGAGGAGTGAATTTTAAAAAAGTCATGTCTCTACTCCCTAATCATTTATAACTATGAATTGATGAGTTTTGGGGGAATAATAAATGGGTTTTATAAAGAGAACCATATGAACTATGCTAGGGTTTTGGGTTGTTGACTTATGATTGTTATAAACATTTGGGTGATGAGAAATGGTGTTAGCTACATCTATTTGGGATTGTAGAATCACCTAGAACTAGTAAAATGAGAACTTGGTGAAGGAAAGACCAATTACTAAGGGCTATGAGGATTTACGCCCATAAGGTGTTTGATAAAATTCCTATATGACTAAAACATGAGAATTAGTGCTAATATTAGTTCATCTTGATATATATATTTACACAGATTATTGTTGAAAAAGAGGCAACAAACATTGTGATACGCTTAAAGGTCCAGAGTCCAGGTATGTAAGGCTAACTCTCTATGTTTGGAAATGTTAATGATTCTCCCTACACTACGTTTCTTTTACGACGTTATTAATTTCCTCAGAAATATAGTTAAACCTAGTTCCCTGAATAGTTGCAGAACTTCTATTCTCTAGCTTCATAATTCGTTCATGACTTTCATTATGAATGTTGTGAGCTCAGTGCGTAATTAATATAGACTTGTGCTTAATTCCCATGAGTCTCAGTCTAGATTACCAGCATGTCATAAATAGTTGATGCATAAGTTTTCATAATCAGTTCATGAATACATGTCTCAGTCCAGTTCTATTCAGCATTCAAGTATCATGTAACTCAATATGATTCAGTATTTCAGCATCACATATTGCAGTATGATTTTTAGTTCCAGAATTTAAATCCCTAAATGTTGAACACCTGTATTTGGGATGAGCCGGTAGTTTATATTCTTTATGCATATTTGGGCCTGAGGCCGTAGTTTATGCTTTATGCATGTTTGGTCCTAAGGTCGTAATTGATGCTTTATGCATGTTCGGGCCTGAGGTCGTAGTTATGCATACATATACTTGGGCCTGAGGGCGTAGCTTGTGCACATATATATTGGGCCAGGGGCCGTAGTTTATTCAGATAAACAGGTTGTTCATCACTCAGAAGAGGGAGTATTCATATCTGTACTTCTTTTTTTCAGTTATCAGTTTTCATTTCAGTTTCATTTTCAGTAGTTATCATTTTGGTTATCAATTATCAATTCTCGGTTATTAGCTTAGTTTCTGTTTCAGCATTTATAATTCTTTCTTTTAGTTGCTTTACATACCAGTGCAATTCAAATGTACTGATCTCCCTTTTGCCCGAGGCCTGTATCTCACGATGCAGGTAATGATTTACAGATTGATGATTCAAAGCGCTAGGATTCTCGTACCAGCTATTTGGTGATCCCCAGTTCTTTCAGGGCATTATCATTACCTTACAATCTTCAGTATTTTCAGATAGTATTTTCAGTACTTCATTAGAGGCTTTATCGACTAGAGTAATAGTTAGAGTCACATGCTTTTCATGTTAAGCAATGTTGACTACAGATATGTTCCAGACTTGTATTAGTGTTTCCACACTTTGATTTATATCATTCAGACTTTCAGTATATCAGCATGTGTTAGTTTATCTTCTGCGTTCTGTATGTTATGTTATCACATATTGATTCAGCTAGCCAGTTGGTTCCCTCAGTCACATGTAGTCAGGCACCGAGTGCAGTGTTATGTCCAGACTCAGGTTTGGGGCGTGACAGAGCTTGGTATCAGAGTACTAGGTTCAAGTATCCTAGAGAGTCTATGAAGCCGTGTCCAGTGGAGTTTCCTTTATGTGTATTTGTCGACCACACATATAAATGGTTAACTACCAAGACATTCAGGATTGTCTCATTTCTTTCTACTCTAGATCGTGCCTTGAAGCTTAGAGCAATAGGTAAGCTTATCTTCTTATCGAATTCCAGATGCGCCCAAGCGACGGGTAGGAAAACCCAAGGTTCTAGAAAGGATGATTTCCCATTGGGGTATAATTATAGAGTACATGTTGGTAACAATTGAGACTTGAGAGGATGTTGAAAATGGGATGCAATGGATAGCAGTACATATTACAGCATAACCTTATCAGAAAGTACAAAAGCAGTTATTATGTTTTAAAGTTATTAGTTTACCTCAGTTACCAGTTATATAGTCTTTCATTTAGAAGGTTTATGGTTATTCGGTATGCCAATTATCAGTTATTCAGTTACCTGATCTCCAATTTCCAGTGTATCCAAATTCCGTTGACTTGTGAGTATAACAGTGATGCCTATCGGTGCTAAAAGAAAATGTAACTAATGGTGATTATAGCAAAATCTTCGCATGTTTTAGGTCCGGATTAAGATCCAAGACTCACCAGATGGTGTAGGAAGTGATTTATGAGATGATGGTATCTCTGAAGGACAAGTTTATGTATGGTAGTGTATCCGTATGTGTTTTACCTCTCGTAACAATTTTATTTTAATTCTTAGAAATGGAGCCATAGGTTGGATGATGATAGTTCAGATGTCAGACCCCACAGTGTAACAGGTTATGAATTTAAATAGATTGATCATTATAGTTTTAGACACAAAAGAGCCTAAGGGCAAAATAAATAGGAGTCAGAAACGTTTGTTATTACCAAAGACGTATCTTTCGTACGATTCATGCATATTACTAAGAAGATATGATGTACAAAATAAGATTCAAGAGCAGCCGATATTGAATTTCATGGAATTATTTTAAGTTGTTCAGATTTATTAACATTAGAACTAGAAAGTATCATGTTAGTAAGTTACTATAAGAAGCAGCTATTATTGTGTGATAAAGGATATGACAGTTCCCCTTTGGTTATGTGACTAAGTGTTTACCCCGAATGTTTATAGTCTGATATGATTTTGAAGTGTACAGAAAGTTTGGTGTTAGATATTCCAATATCGTTTAAGACAAATGAAATTTCCCTAAGTGTGATCCATGTACATAGTTAAAAAAAAGGATAGTATGCGACCGTAAAATAGGGTTGGATGGTGAGGGAAGTTAGGCATAACCTTATGCTTCACTTTATTTATTCAAAGAAGAACAAGAAAATATGATGCTAATAGGTGGTAAGTAAAACAATAGTAAGTAAGTTTTGAGTAGATACAGTGAATTAGCAATTTCTGCAAAGCTAGTAGAGGTACAATTTGATTTACTTTGCCAGGTTAACACTAGTGAGTGAGAAACTGTTTGAAACACCGAATTCATGTTAGAACCCAAAGTTTTTAAGTTTAAACTTGAAGTACAATGAAAGTGGAAGAAAAATTAGTTAGGTGGTAAGAGAGCAAACTACAGAAGAATAGCCTTTGAGAGTTATCGAAAGGTGTTTCCCCCAAGATTGTTAGTGTGAGTAGAGTTAAATTATTTAGATTGTGCATGATAGTTGTGAATACATTAGTATTCCATTTATGTGAATAGTTTAGTTTTTCCTAGTAAGAAAGTTTGCTCAGAAGTAAGTTGGACGATGAATTGTCATTGATGTAAAGTGCAAAGAATTGCAGAAATTAAGGAAAGTTGTTTGGGTTCCAACAAAAGAGAAGGATCCGCAAGTACAAGACCTTAACATTTGGTCTACGGGGTGATGAGGAAAATGTCAGTAAGTCTAGTTAGAGGTTTGAAACCCGAAACGTTAGCATGGGATACGAAAAAAAAAAGAACCTAAATTAGTAATGAGGGGAAACGATATAATTACCACATGGAATGTGCCTATCATGTGCATGAAACACGAAGTGAGTAGAATGATCATCGAGATTAGTTATTGATGATAAAGTGATCACAGAATTTTTATAAAATCATGCTCCGTTATGTCTAATGAGGGTAGTTCCATTGCATGAGACTCTAATCTTTGATGAAATGGTCAAAGACTTAGCTCACAACAATACTATAGGCGTTTTCGGGAAGTAGCTTAAAAAGATAATCTAATATGGGAAGTATAGGTCATGATTGAGGCAAACAAGATAACTACGGTGAAAGAAGTTCACTGCTTAGTCAAGCTAGGAGTTCAACTTTCAGACTCCGAAGGTGGTGGAGTTATTGTCTAGAACAGGACTTGTTCCTCCTTAGTAGTCGAAGTGAAGGAGAAACAATTTGATGATCCCTATTTGTTATAGCTGAAAGAGGGGATTCACAAGCATAAGACGATGGCTTTTGAACAAAGGGGGAGATGATGGTACTTGGCGGTACCAAAACGGATTGTGTGTGAAGACATATATCGACTTAGAGAAGGAGGTTCATGTTAGAAGCCCATAATTCCAGGTGTTATATCTACCTAGGTTCCCAAAATATGTATCATGATCTCAAGGAGATTTAGTGGTTGAATGACCAAAAAAAGAATGTAGCAGAATTTGTGGCCAAGTATCTGAATTGTCAGCAAGTGAAAGTCGAGCAGCAAAAGACCAAGTGTTTATCTCAGAACACATATCATTTATTGGAGATTATCTCGCTCATTCTGAAAGCATGATCTCTATGGGCGAAGGTGTTAATCACTAATTGTTTGGACCAAATTTTGTCTATCAGGATATGGAGAAAGTCAAGTTGATTCAAGAGATTTTGAAAACGGCTCATAATCGCCAAAAGTTCTATTCGGACGTGCGGCATAGAAACCTAGAGTTTCAAGTTGATGATTAAGTGATTCTGAAACTTTCACCTATGAAAGGTACTGTAAGATTTGGAAAGAAAGGAAAGCTTAGTCCTAGATGCATCAGGCCGTATAAGATCCTACGGAGGATCGGGCAAGTAGATTGTGAGTTAGATTTGCTACCAAAAATAATTGATAGTTGTACAACCAGTATCTCACATATCATGTTATAACGTTCAAGTTTCCAGTATTCAGATATCATGTCACGACATTTATGTTTCCAGTATTCAGATCTTATGTTATAACATTTATGTCAGTTCAGTATTCAGATACTCATGTCAGTTCAGTACTCAAATATTCGTGCCATTTCAGTATTCCTGTATCCACGTTAGTTCATAATTCACATATCTATAATAGACCAAGATTCATCTATATGTTTCATGTTATGCGTATTATGATGCCTTGTGAGGTTTGTGTAATGCTCTATTAGCTGGCAGGTATTTTGGAGAAATGTCGAAGGTAGCTATCCTTCTCATTCAAAACTTATATATAATCTCCATGTCATTCAGTATTCAGTTAGCTCAGTGTTCTACCAATTCAGTAGCTATTCAAATCAGTATATCAGCACATCAGTAATCATGTATTCATTCAGTTTAGTATGCGTGCGTTCATGACGGTTCAGCTTTCACATGTTTCCCTCAGTCCCATTAAGGTCCAAAGTTAGATGTAGTTACAATCAAGACAATAATTCAAGGACAAATGATCCCAAGGCGGAGATAATGTAACACTCCGTAAATCTGAATTAGTTGTGGATGCATTAAATGAGTATTAACGTGAGTCCTATCGGGATGAGTATGGATGGAAACCGTTGTTTTGGAATCAAAACCAATAGTGAGGTGCATAAAATGTGATATAATAGACTAAGTTTATGGGAGGTACGCCTTATAGCCTTAGTCAGTGCAACGCCATAAAAACTCACGGCCATAGATAGTGCAAGGCCATAAAAACTCAGTGCCCCAGACAGTGCATGGCACTGTACTTTTGGCGCCTCAGATGGCGCCTTGCACAGTTGGTTTGGCGCCTCTCATGGTGCCTCGCACCGACATTGTTTATCCGAGCTATTTTTATTTTCTCTTCAATTTTGGGATGTGTTCTTTTATTTAAATGCCATACCTTCGTTCTCCCACACCCCAAACAACCTACTCTAAAAAGGGAAGCTCTCAAGAACCTAACTTCCCCAAGGTCCCTCCATCATCCAGGGTAAGTTCTAATGATGATTCTAAGTTAATTTAAATTTCCCAACACCTCATTGACATGGATAAATCCTTCCACTCATTAGATATTCGATCGAGACACCATTGTTGAGGAAGGAAACCCTAAAACTCGAATTCAAGAGGAGTGAACTTCAAAAGCTAATGTCGCTACTCCCTAATCATTTATAACCATGAATTGATGAGTTTTGGGAGACCAGTAAATGGGTTTTATAAAGAGAACCATATGAACTATGCTAGGGTTTTGGATTGTTGACTTATGATTGTTGTAAACATTTGAGTGATGAGAAATGGTGTTAGTTACATCTGTTTGGGATTGTAGAATTACCTAGAAGTAGTAGAATGAGAGCTTGGTGAAGAAAAGACCAATTACTAAGGGCTATGAGGCTTTACGCCCATAAGGTGTCTGATAAAATTCCCAAGTGACTAAAACATTAGAATTAGTGCTAATATTGGTTCATCTTGATATATTTTGACATAGATTATTGTTGAAAAAGAGGTGACAAACATTGTGATATGCTTAAAGGGCCAGAGTCCAGGCATGTGAGGCTAACTCTCTATGTTTGAGAATGTTAATGATTCTCCCTACACTACGTTTCTTTTACGACGTTACTAATTGTCTCAGAAATATAGTTAAGCCTAGTTCCCTGATTAGTTGCTGAACTTATATTCTCTAGTTTCATAATTCGTTCATGACTTTCATTATGAACGTTGTGAGCTTAGTGCGTAATCAATATAGACTTGTGTTTAATTCCCATGAGTCGCAGTCTAGATTACCAGCATGTCATAAATAGTTGACACATAAGTTCTCATAATCAGTTCATAAATACATGTCTCAGTTTAGTTCTATTCAGCATTCAAGTATCATGTAACTCAATATGATTCAGCATTACATATTGCAGTATGATTTTCAGTTCCAGAATTTAAATCCCTAAATGTTGAACACCTGTGGGCCTGGGGCCGTAGTTTATATGCTTTACGCATATTTGGGCTTGAGGCCGTAGTTTATGTTTTATGCATGTTTGGGCCTAAGGCCGTAGTTGATGCTTTATCCATTTTTGGGCCTGAGGCCGTAGTTATTTATACGTATATTTGGGCCTGAGGCCCTAGCTTGTGCACATATATATTGGGCCCGAGGCCGTATTTTATTTAGATAAATAGGTTGTTCATCATTCCAAAGATGGAGTATTCATATCCTTACTTCCTTTGTTCAGTTATCAGTTATCATTTCAGTTTCAGTTTCAATAGTTTTCATTTCAGTTATCAATTATCAATTATCAGTTATCAGCTTAGTTTTAGGTTCAACATTTATAATTATTTCTTTCAGTTGCATGTATACTAGTGCAATTCAAATGTAGTGACGTCCCTTTTGCCCGGGGCCTGCATCTCACAATGCAGGTAATGATTTACAGGTTGACGATTCAGAGTGCTAGGATTCTCGTACCAGCTATTTAGTGATCCCCAGTTCTTTAAGGGCATTATCATAACGTTACAGTCTTCAGTATCTTTAGATAGTCAATCTTTTTAGTACTTTATTAGAGGCTTCATAGACTAGAGTAACAGTTAGAGAAGAGTCACATGCTTTTCATGTTAAGCAATGTTGATTACATATATGTTTCAGACTTATATTAGTGTTTCCACACTTCGATTTATATCATTTCAAACTTTTAATATATTAGCATGTGTTAGTATACCTTCCGCATTCAGTATGTTATGATATCACATGTTGATTCAGCCAGCCAGTTGGTTTGCTCGGTCACATGTACTCTGGCACCGAGTGTCGTGCCAAGCCCAGGTTTGGGGCGTGACATGACTTGTGTGCAAAATTTTAGGTCAATTGAAGTTGGTTTGGTATGTTTCGGCATTCGTTTTTGAAGTTAGAAATTCATAAGTTCCTTAGGCTTGAATCGATGTGCGATTCATGTTTTTAGTGTTGTTTGATGTTATTTGAGGCTTCGAGCTAGTTCGTATTATTATTTAGGACTTTTTGGTATGTTCGGACGGGGTCCCGGGGGCCACGGGCATGCTTCGGGTTGAGTTGGGACCATTTGCCCTTGAACTAGAACTGCAGATTTTCTGTTCTTGTTTCGCTCTACGCGTTCGCAAAGGTTCTCCCGCATTTGCATAGAGTCCTTTGGGACTGCTAGGATTTTTCTCTTCGTGTTCGCAAAGATAGAGGTGCGATCGTGAAGGTTGCTGAGCCTGGGCATCGCGAACGCGTGAGGTCGATCGCATTCACGTATAAGGAAGGTAAGGATGGGGCTATGAGATGCTTTGTTCATCGCTTTCGCATGGCTTGGGACGCGATTGCGTAAGTTGAGGAAGCTGGTCATTGTGTTCGTGATTGGCTTTACGCGATCATGAAGAAAGTTTTATGAGTTGTGGAAGAATTGTTCTATGCGATTGTGAGTATTTGTCCGCGATCGCGAAAGTGGACAACCGGGCAGTAGTGTTAAATTTCCAAAACAAGGATTTTATCTCATTTTTTATTTTTTGGACTTAGAGAGCTCGGTTTGTGGAAATATTTCGAGGGAGTTTCAAGGAAATCATCAGGGTAAGTAATTCTAACTCGGATTGTGCTATTATACATGAATCCATCTTTATTTTTATCATTTAATTAGTGATTTGAGTTGGAAAATATGGGGGGAAATTGTGAAACTTCATAGACCAAATTTTGGGGATTTAAAAGGTGATTTGAGGTCGGATTTGAGTAATTTTTGTATGGTTGGACTCGTTATCGAGTGGGTATTTGGATTTTGTAAGTTTGGTCGGGTTTCCTAGGTGTAGGCCCGATGTTGACTTTTTGAGTTGACTTTTTGTTTCTCTTTAAATATTGCAACTTTATTGTTCGGAATAGCTTCCTAGGATTTTTATTTACGGTATAAAGTTTTTTTGGCTAGATTCGAGTCGTTTGGAGTTGGATAATCGCGAAAACGGATTACTAGTGGATTGAGTTAGCGTGTTTTGAGGTAAATATATTACCTAACTTTGTGTGGGGTAATTACCCCTTAGGATTGGTGATGTTTTGTGTTAATTGTGGTATGTGGAGCCGTGTATGCAAGGTTTCGAGTGTGTGCACGGGCTAAATATGGTAATTGACCGATTTTAGCTATTTAGATTCTTTCCATGCCTTTAATTGAGTTGCCATAACACGTTATATTCATCATCAGTTGTCTATCTTCACATGCTTTTCTTGACATTGTTAATACTTGTCTTATCTCTTACTTGCTACTTGCCCTTACTTGCTTAGTTGAAGTATTGTTCTCTCATTCCTTATTAATTATTTAACTGTTGAGTTCCTTTACTTGAAGTTGTTATTTCTTGGAATATCTTATTGCTGAATTATGGAGTTGATGTTATAAAGGCCGTGATTCACATCGAGGCAAAGTTGTGAATATGTTGAAATACCATTCTTGTTGAGTTATTCACTTTCGGTTGCTATTGTTGAGACTCTTGCTCTTGTTGTGGTTGAGCCATCGGCTATTTATTGTGGAAACACTGTTATTGTTGACTTCTTTGGCAAGTTGTGGTATTGGACACTTGATGTGCAATTTGTGTTATGTTGTGATATTGATACGCATGCGGTGGTATAAGGATATAGGCTGATACGCATGTGGTGAGATAAGATGCGCTTGATACGCGTGTTGCTAGTAGGGGGAACTACTTGAAGCGACGTGGTATGATAAGGTGGGCTAAAACACGAGTAGCTATTTAGGAAAAATAATTTTTAAAACTAAATGTAAGGCTCCCACAGTGATACAAGGAAAGATTGTGATTCGATTTGTAAAATGAGACTACGAGGCGGTACCTCCGTAGTGATTCTTGTTAATACTTTTCATTTACATCACTTGCGTTTTAGTTGCATCATTTCCTTGGCATTCTTATTATGTATTTCTTATGTGATGTCTTAATTTCCATAGTCTCGGTACACTATTCTTGTTATATCTCTACCTTGTATCATTTCCCTTTCGTTTTCATTATCATACTATACTTTACCTGCTCAGTTTCTTTATTTGTTCCAGAAGGTGTCTTGACCAAACCTCGTCACTACTCTACCGAGGTCAGGCTTGATACTTACTAGGTACTGTTGTGGTGTACTCATGCTACAGTTCTGCACATCTTTTTATGCAAATTCAGGTACTTCTTACCAGCCTAGGCACCAGCGAGTCGAGCTTGAATCGGAGACTTTAAGGTATACCTACAGACGTCCGCAGGCCTCGGAGTCACCCTCTCTTTAGTTCTATTTTGTTATCCTTCTAAGCACTAATTATAATCATTTAGCCTAATAGTGAGGCCTGGTGCATGCGTCACCCCAAAACAATAACAGTTAGCTCAATATGGGCATGGCACACGTGTCATCTCAAAATCAGTACCAAACCGGCTCTAAGGCCCAAACTCAGTCATTTACCGTTCAAGTCTCAGAGAAACACATCTCAAATACTCTATTTAAAAGAATTACCCTTAAGCGCTATCAACATCGTGTGAGGAATTAAATAAGAAGTACTGCGATAGAGATATCAAGTCTCAAACAGTTAGCACATAGCCTAGATATGATGTCTAACATGATTTACAATTCAAATAATCAAACAAATAAAGGTTATTCGGGGGTAACATGATATGATAGCAAAACAAGACAAGTAGTAGCCTAAAGGCCTTCCCAAACCATGAACACACTGGTGCACGCACACACGCCCGTTACCTAGCGCATACGTCACCCAAGTATTTTTTATATAACATAGTTCTTAGGGTAAGTACCCTCAAATTCTAGTCTAGATGTGTTACTTACCTCAAAACGCGCAACTCACTACTCCAACAAGCCCTTGCCTCGCGAATCGACCTCTGAACGACTCAGATCTAGTCACAAACAACGTAATATAATCAATTCAAGCTATAGGAATTGATTTCATACAATAAGCTAAGGTCTTTAACAAAAATCAAAAAGTAAACTTAAAAGGTCAACCCCGAGCCCACTCCTCAGAACCCAACAAAATTCATAATTTCCGAACGCACATTCAATAACGAGCCCAACCTTACCACAATCATCCAATTCCGACCACAAATCGACCCTCAAATCCCCAAATCTCACTCTCCAATACATAGTCCAAAAATCTCCAAATTCTAACTTAGATTCATGAAAATTAGGTGTAATAATCAATGGGTGTTTAATATTTATGGACAAAAGTGATTAAAACTCACTTACCTCTTCAATCTATGTGGAAATCTCTCCAAAAATCGCCTTAGTACGGATTTCAAAATCCTCAAAATGAGAAAAATAACTAAACCCTTCAATTTTATCCAACTGCAAGTGAGTCCGCATCTGGGAACACAATGATCACCCCCGAGGCCCTCGGGACCCAATCCAAACAAGCCAACAAGTCCTAAAACACTATACAAACTTAGTCGAAGCCTCAAATCACATCAAATAATATCAAAATCACGAATCGCACCACAATTCAAGCCTAATGAAACTAATGAACTTCCAACTTCTACAACTAATGTTGAATCATATCGAACCAACTCCAATTGACCTCAAATTTTGCACATAAGTCATAAATGATATATAAGACCTCTTCCAACTCCCGAAACAAAAATCGAAGCTCGGTAAGTCAACTCTCGGTCAAACCTCTCAACTTTCCAAACCTTCAACGTTCTAACTTTCGCCAATTCAAGCCAAAACATCCTACAAGCCTCCAAATCAATATCCGAACATACTCCTAAGTATAAAATTACCATATGAAGCTATCAAAAGCATCAAAACTCTATTATGGAGTCATCTATACAAAGGTCCAAACTCCGTTCAACTCTTTCAACTTAAGCTTCCTACCTTGGGACTAAGTGCCTCAATTCACTACGAAACATCCTTGGAACCAAACCAACCATCTCGGTAATATATATAACCATAAGTGAACATAAAAGGAGCAATAAATGGGGGAACGAGGCTGCATTACATAAAACGACTGATCGGGTCGTTACAATTGAAGGAACTATGGTCAGAGTATGATGCTTTAGTTCCTACACCATGACGTGATAGTGTTAAATCAAAGGACTACATTGACCACCTCCATCGTCAAAGACTACTTCAATTTCTTAATGATTTAAATGAGACTTATGAACAAGCGAGAAGGTAGATTTTGATGAAAACTGTTGAGCCAACCTTGAAGCAAGCTTATACCTTAACAAACGAGGATGAAAGCCATAGATCTAGTGCTTATCCAGCCTTAGCTGCTAGAAGATATCCCATTGTCATGCAAGCTGGACGGGGACAAGCTTACAAAGGGAAGAAGGCCATCATCAAATGTGACTATTGCAAAATGAATGGACATTTGAAAGAGAACTGATACAAGCTGGTAGGTTATCCTAAAAATTTCAAATTCTAAGAGGAATGTTGTAGCTAACTATGCCACAGGAACCTCTAAGCGTGAAAAGCCACCACGCATAACTGGAGGAAAATCAAACAATGATGGTCCTATAGGAGAACATTTCTTCATTGAAGATCAATACATGTAGATTTTGAACATGTTGAAAAAAGACACGTCAGTACCACAAGTGAATATGGCAGGTATTGCTACTACACTAACGGCTAGTTTTCCTAGTAAGGAATGGATAGTTGACTCTGGTGTGACTCATCATATAGCTACTTCTTTAGATGTGTTACACTCTAAGACAGAGTTAAAAATTGGTATAGATCAAGTTTACTACCCACCGGTGAAATAACAAATATTTCTAATATTGGCAGTGCAACTTTCCTTAAAGAAATGGAAGTAAATAACGTGTTGTATGTACCTGAATTCAAATTTAAATTGTTGTCTGTGTCAAAACTCACAAAGAAACTCAGTTGCTTTGTCCATTTCTGTCCTGATTTTTGTGTATTTCAGGACCTTTAGAATGGCAGGGTGAAGGGGATTGGTAAAGAAAAAGGAGGCTTGTATGTGGTGAAAGAACTAAAACAAGTATCAGTTGTTGCAGTTCAAATGCAAGAAATTGATGGGAATCTTTGGCATAAGAGACTAGGTGACGCTTCAGTTAGTAAAATGAAAAACATATAGTTTTTTCAGCATAAGAAATTAGATTTGGTACGAATAATGATTGTTCTGTCTGTCCCCTAGCTAAGCAGAGTAGGTTAGTTTTTCCTAATAGTACTTCAAGATACTAGTCCTTTACTACTTTTGCATATGGATGTTTGGGAACCATATAATTTCCCCACTCATGATAGGAAGCATTACTTTTTAACTGTCGTGGATGATCATTCTAGATACACTTGGGTTTATTTACTGCTATTGAACAGTGATGTAATAGCACTACTTCAAAAGTTTCTTTCCATGTTAAGAACACAGTTTGGAATATCAATCGAAATAGTTAGAACAGATAAAGGAGGAGAATTCTTCAATAAATAGTGTAATGAATTTTTTGAATTTTATGGTATTATACATAAAAGTAGTTGTACATATACTCCTCAACAGAATGGGGTAGTAAAGAAAACATAAACATATTCGAGATACAGCAAGAGCCTTGAAATTTTGTCACGACCCAAAATTTTACCTTAGGAATCGTGATAAAACCTAGTCTCTAAAACTAGGTAAGCTGACACTTACAATAGTTAAACCAATAAAATATGATATTAGGAATTCGAGTTTAATTTCAATGCGGAAATAAAGGTGATACAAGCCAACACGGCGATAATCACAATAAATGCCCAAGACTAGTTAGTACAGAGTCACGAGTTCTAACTGAATACATAGAAATATCTCTAAATACAATATCGTTCGGGTAGAGAGTTGGTAGTATATGCATAAGGAAAGGAATCCAAGGGTCTGCGACGAACAAAGCAGCTGTACCATGAATCTTTGCGATCAAAGAAGCTCACACAGCCCGGATCCTCTATCTCCAACACCGGACCTGCACAAAAATATGCAGAAGTATAGTATGAGTACACCACGGTCAGTACCCAATAAGTATCAATACTAACCTCAGTGCAACAATGACAGGGTTCAAGTCAAGACACTCATTAATCAAATACATGTGCAGAATATCAATATAAAGCTAACAATAGGAAGTAAAATAAATAGATAAAAATAAAGAGTAATCATATGATAAAACAGCAAAATAATCAAACACGTATAATGTACAAGTGAAAGCAAATAAGGAAAAACAGTGTCAGTTATAATCATCAACCGTTACGACACAAGATTTACAACAAGAATCACCACGAGGTAACACACCTCATAATCATGAATCACAAGTCAAAAATCACGAATCATATACCCATAGCACATCATGCCCACACTATCAATCACCTTCGCACGGCAAAGACCTCGTGCCACAACATAAGTCACACTGACACAGCAAAGACCTTGTGCCTCAACAAATACCACAACCGCACGTTAAAGACCTCGTGCCACCATGTATATCTTATCTGTGTCAATTACCAATAAAATCTTCAAAAAGAATTTATCAAAAACCAAATAAAATAAAACATTATAACAATTTCTTTATTTAGAAATTGTCAAAATATAAATAAAGTAAAGCATGATAACAATTATTTTATTTAGAATTTATCAAAAAATATGTTATGTTACCGACAACTTAACAAAATAAAAGATAATAACTCTACATAGGTAAATCCATTTTGACAATTAATTCATCAAGTATTAACAGAGACATATAGTAGCACATTGAAACAATGCAACAAATCACATAAAATTCATGACACACAGAAGATGTCACAAACCATTCAACACAAAAATAACAACAAGAGTCATTCTGATGTGCCACATATCAATATCACAACCGTCCTTATGTCCCCACGTGAACTTCACATTTTTACAATATTTTTTCCCAAATAGCTTCACGTGCTTTAACCCCATTATCTCACCGTATACGCATCGCAATGAAGTATTTCCCCTTACTTTCACCACACGCTTAAGTATCCTACTTATCTCGCCACATGTGTATCAATATACACACCACCCTTATGTCAAAGCGCATCTCAATCATAACACAAATATCAATCGCACAAAATGTGCCCATGTTCCACAACACTGCTCAAACAACAATACCTATGCCACAACTATACATAGCACATGGCTCAACAACAGTGAGTAGAAAAACAACAACAATAACACAAGAGTACGGGAAGTAAATCAACAATGAATGAGCTTCTTATAAAAACAACTTTAATTCAAGGCATATTAATAACCTAAGGGTCTAATCCGGTTAATTACCACACATAAGCCCATGAACACACTCGTCACCTCGTGTATATATTTTTTCACGCAGTACAAGTAGTGCAAATAGACCAAATCCTATGAGGTAATTTCCTCACCCACAGTTCGGCAAGATACTTACCTCAAAAAAGCTAAATCAATGCTCTAAGAAACCCCTCCAACGTAAAACAACCTTCGGATGGCTCGAATCTAGCCAAAATAACTTAATAGCATAAATAAAAGACATAATAAATTATTTCGAATAATAAAGGTTTGATTTTTAACATAAAAAGTCAACTCAAAAAGTCAACCCTGGCCCACATCCTAGAACCCGACAAAACTCACAAATTTCGAAAACTCATTCCGATATGAGTCTCATACCAATTTCATCCAATTATGACCTCAAATCAGCCTTCGAATCATCAATTTATGATTTGTAATGACCGACCGGTCGTTTCGAGCTATAGCACATCATTTAGTGGTTTGCGACCTTGATTAGCTTCACTTTATGTATTATGAATTACACATGTGGTTGATTTCGGTTTTCGAGGAGTTCGGAGTTGATTTGGAAGAATAACTCTCAATTCGAAAGCTTTAAGTTGGAAGAGTTAACTAAGGTTTGACTATTGCCCATTTTCCTGTTGTCTGACAGATTTCAACTCTCTGGATTTCCCCACTAGTGCCCCGCATGGCGTGTCACCCCTTGCGGCACACCTGTGCAATTTTTACAGAGTAACAATCCTATTTCGGCTAGGAAAAGGTGGTTTTGTCTGGGCTGAAGCCTACACAATATAAATACATGGACAAACGTTGTTTTTGGAGACTTTTGACACATCTAAGACCTAAGGAGGCTAAGGAGGAGTTGGAGAAGCAAAAGCACACGGAGTTCATCATTCAATCCTCACCCAAGACACGATTTTGGGTTGTTTTATGTTTTTCTTTAATTTAAACATATTTGTGATGAATTGCTCTATATCTATGGAGTAATTCTCTTTAGGGTTTGATGGATTTGGTGTATTGATATTTGTTTGTGGATTATAACTCTAGTTTTATATATTGAAGCCTTTTTGGATGATTTAATTGTTGAATCTATAATCACATGTTCATGTCATCGAGAGAGACATAACTTGTGATAGCTTTGCATTATCTTGTTGGTTGATTTCATTAATTCTTCTTAGTAATCGAAAGAGGCTAGTTGAATCATTGATTAAACCTAGTAAGGAGGATAATCGAGAGAGAATCTCCTAAAGACCAATCCATAACGCATTCTTTCATATATTCACAGAGCTTAAATTGGTTCATATTGTGAGGTTGAGACTTAATTGAGAGAGCAATTTCGACTAAACAATTGTATTGATAATTAAGTGAATTCGAGAGTCTCACTTGAATATTAGAAGTGAATTATCTTGAGTTAAATCCCAGACAATTATCTTGCACCTATCCTATCAAAACCCTATTTTCTCTCATTGATATATTCCTTTGCTTAGTCCTTGCTTCGATTGTCATTGGTCATTAGCTCTAGATTCTTAATTAATTTTAGTATATATCACATAAACCTAAATTGTTGATCATCTTGAATAGAAATCTAGCTACAAACTACGATAGTACTGTTTAACTCCAATCCCTGTGGATACGATTTTATATTATACTATCTTTGACTAGCGAGAAGAATTAAAGTGGTGTTTTACACTCGTTAGAGAGCGTTCAAAGAACACTTAGGACTTTTATGCTTCAGTAAAGTAGTGAGAGGTCAATGTATGTTGTCCTAATTAGGATTATCAAATAATAATCTCAACCGCAAGAACACAGGAAAGCAGGGTATAGAGATAAAGATCACAATAAAGGTCATAATAGGATTATTGAGAAGAAAACTCTGAAGTTTAGAGAAAACATGAAAGTCATTCAGACATATTAAAAGGAACATAGTCATGCATACTACTAAGACTCAGATATAAGAGTTGTTGCGGTTATATAACAGGCTAGTCGACATCAATTTGAGAATACTCAAAAACACGACAAAAGATCATAGACCAATAGCACCTTATCATGAACATGGAGATAACATTCTGTATATCAATGGTAGCATCACAAACAACTACAAATACCAGAAGACAATGAGTATATTCATAGCATTCTAATGAGATGATCAAAAGAGAAGAGTTAGAGGTATATTGGCCTTTTTGAGGGCAGCAAGCAAAACAAGGATTTCTCATAGCTGCATAAGACCCCAAAGTTTCAAGTTCGAAGCAGCGAAAGTACTCAAAAATGAAAAAAGGGAAGTTGATGTTGGTGATTCTAAGTTCGGTGTTAGGTTGTTTTTTTTCTAGTTAGGTAGTGGTAGATGACAACATTAAAGGCCCTATTTATAGTGCCATTTAAGGATCTTAGGGTTTGACGAATTCAAAACAGTAGTTGAGAGTGACGCATAGTCGACGATGATAGCAAGATTGAGTGAAATCAGAAAGAAACATAGGGGAAATGAACGAAACTTTTACCTGAGAGGAGAGCAATTGACAGTTGAAAGAAATCCCATCAAACAAAGCCCAAAAACTCAGAGGTCACTATGTTTAACCTTTGGGTACTAAATATTCATGATGAAGCTCTGAAACGTGGACAAGCATACTTCGATTTGGAAGAACGAGTGGAGAAAACAGATAAAGTTTCATCATTTAGGTCTAGGGTTTCAAATTGGGGGTTTTTAATTTAATCAACAAAAATGGAAATTGAACTCACTGGCTTCATCACCTAGGGACAAAGGATATGAATCTGTAAGTCTGATTTGAAAGAACAAAAGAATGAGATATACGAATTTGTAAGTCTGATTTGAAAGAGCGAAAGAATGGGATTCCAACCTTACTGGCCGCGTCTAATCTCTTAGATTTGTAGAGCCAAAAGGAAAAATTAGTGGGATTCAGGGATAGAGAAGCAGGGGAGGACGACTTGGTGAAGGTCTTATGACCTTGCACTGATTCGTGTAAGGTTTTCATGACTGATGGATTGGAAGGGATGAGAGAAAAGAGAGAGAGGAAAAGGAAATGAGGGCGGCTGTGTCAAAGAGAAATGATTAGGGTGTTAGGTTAATAGAAGGTGTGTCTCTAGGTTAAATGGTGTGAGATAGAACCTGGACCGTTGATCTTTGAGATCAACGGTCCTGATATTTTGGTTATTAAGGATTTTTAGGTCAGAATTTCGATGGCCGTTGGATTAAGAGATTTTGGACGGTGAGGATGAAAATTGCAGAATAAAACGTGAGTCGTTGACCTAAGGGAAAGACGGCTCAGATTCATTGCGTTTCTTGTGTGAGTGTTACAGAGAGTGGCTTGGATCGCCACGTTGGAATGGAGATGGGGTGTTTGGACTGGGTATTTCCGTTTGGGCTCGATAGTTGGGCCAAAAATAATTTGGGGAATGGCCACTTTGACTTTGATTTTTTTTTTAATCAAATCCACTAGGCAGTATTCCTAGTGTAAATTTTTATATATATAACATAAAATACAGAAATGGAGGGGGACATAGTCCTTACCTCCCAATAGAAAAGATGTACACCCTTGGTCATCGAAACTTGACAACCAAGTATGCCTAGATAGCTATGATGGATTAGACTTATGATGATGTGATGATTGTCTATCTTATTACATAGATAGACAATCATATGTACAAAAACAGTGTGAAGTGAATCTAGGTCAACTATACAAAAGAGTACATATGTTCCTAAATCTACTAAAGATGTGATTTGAAATAGTATCCCCCCTGCGCGATAAGGTCTATTTCTAGCAAAAATTGAAAATCTTCTACTTGGTGTATCATAAAACAAAAGGTAACAATCTTCATCTTTGCTTTGGCATTGATAGAAAAGAAAGCAGAGTTGAAGATGGCTAGCAAAAGGGGGCCATGTAGTTGGAGAGTGGAACTGACAGTGTCTGCTGCCCTGAATCCATTCTAGCATGGTTAGCTTGACTGATGTGCTTCTGAGGCTGCTGTATTTCTCGGAATCTTCTTGTATATGTGTGTACTGCTGCTAAGTGTCTTGTGCTTCTTTGTGTTGTAGCTGCTGTTGAGAAGATAGATGTCTATCATCCTGCTGTTGCTACTGCTGCTGTGGAGGTATTCTGCTTCTGTGTGTTGTGGCTTCTGCTGGGATGGTGATTGTATTTCCTTCTTGCTGCTGCTACTACTGCTGCTATTGTCACTGTTGTTGTTGATACTTTTGTTGTTGCTGCTGCTGTTGCTGCTGGTGTAGCTTTTATTGCTGCTACTGTTGCTTTTGCTGTATTTGGGAAAAAGCTGCACTTGTGTTTCTGTTGCTTGCAGCTTCTGTTGAAATGTTGAATGTATTCTGCTGTTGTTCCTGCTGTTACTTTTACTGTTGCTGCTGTGGTTGCAATTATTGTTGTTGCTGCTGAATGGTTGTCTTATGCTGCTACTACTATAAAGTTGTTTGTTGTCAGCCTTATACTAGTGAGAAGACTGCACTGTGTTGGTCCTGTGAGCAATGGTGTAGGATGAGGGCCATGGTAATCGTTGCAATTGCATTAGACTGAGCACTGAAAGTGCTAATACCACACAATGCAATTGTAACAATGACCAGGGCCTGTGTGAGCTGCTGCTTCTGGATAGTCTGCTACTTCTGTGAGATTGGTAGAGATGTGTATGTAACTGTATTGAGCCTTTGGGATATCTATCTTTTTCTGGATACAGATGATGATGACTGGCTGTCTGAATGTATCTGTGGCTTGGTAATTAGTTGTCCATCTTGCTGTTGTTGTTGACGTTGCTGCTGCTACTGTTGCTGTTGCTGCCAGTGCTGCTGCTGTTATTGCTGCTGATGTTGCTGCTGTTGGAGTGTGTGTTAGCTGTGTGGTGCTTGTGAGGATGGTACATTGTGATGGCCCTGAATTCTCCCTGCATTGATGACTTCTGCTGATGGTTGCTGCTAGTGTTGATGAGGTCTTTCTGTCTCAATACAGGTATGACTAGCTGAATTGATGTACTCTTGAAGCTGCTACATTCCTCATATGCTTCCTGCTCAGGTGGCTTCTGCTAATGGCGATGTCTGGTTCTACAATGATGAGTGCAGCTGAATGCATGACTACTACATTCCTTGATATCTACCTGTGTCTGTATGTGCTGCTCCTGCTGATTGTCTTGTGCTTCTGTGTGTGGTAGCTGCTGGTGCGTTGATGAGTATGCATCCCTATTGTTGTTGCTGATGCTGTTGCTGTTGTTGGTAGTGTTGATGCTGCCTCTGTTACTATTGTTGCTGCAGATGTTGCTGCTACTACTGCAACTGTCATTGGTGCTGTTATTGTAGTTGTAGTTGCTGCTGTCATTAGCCACCAGATGCCTATTTGAATGTCCCCTTGTGTTGATCCTGTGAGCAATAGTGATGGAGGGGGGCCATAGTAGTTATTGCAACTACAATAGGATGAGCACTAGAAGTGCTAATACCACACATTACAGCTGTAACAATAACCTGGACCCTTCCAACCTATCTAGTTTTTGTATTCCTGTAACTGGCCACTACTTTGCTTATGAGAATTGTATCTGCTGCTGAAATGTTGATTGCCTTTTGCTGTTGTTGTTGCATCCCCTGAGAGGTTATGTATTGTCTGCTACTATGGTGTGTGGTTGCTGATGAGATGATGATTGTTTGATTGTTGCTGCTACTAGGAGGCTGTTGTTGTGGTGGTTGGCTTTAGTAATACACTGGAGAAGCCAATTTCCCTGCAAAATTAACAAACGGTGAAGAAGAGGTTGCTGCAGTTGCAAAGGTTGTGGCACCATGTATGTTAGTGGCTGCCTTTGTGGCTGCAGCAGTGAAGTGGTGCTATGTCCTGTACCTACAAAACTCAACAGACATGTTAAGGGGGGAAGTTCCTGTTGGCTTAATGGTTGTGGCTTGTGTGCTGGTAGCTTAAGTAGGGAATTCTGCACTAGGCTGGATGAGAAGTGGAGAGTAATTTCCTGAAACAGAGCAACCAGGCTGGTGTTGCTGTATCCTAGCTGTGTAGTAGATTGAACTACTGCTTCTTCCCTCAAGTATATGCTCATGGTATTCATTCAGGTCACATTGTGGAACATCATGTGTGGTGGTACAGTGCTCCTGCTAGCAGCCGTGCTTCTTGTGATCCTTGGTGATTGGATATATGTTCTAGGAGATAATCTCTTATTCTGAATGATATCATTCTGATGGTATTCCCCATTAATGGCTTCTGCAAGGAGATCACAATGTTGGTCCTCTTTTGTGGCATCACTTGGTCTAGCTTCTTCCTCAAAGCCTCAAGTCATCTCATCCTCTGAAAGAATAGGTCTATATTCATCCTGTTGTGAAGAATGTTTGTTTAGAGGACATTCTTCTAGTAGGGCAGATGCTAGAGCAGTGTGTTTATTCAAATCCTTCTAGATGGAGCTATTTTCCTCCTGCCTGCCCTGCTCATGGTCTCTGTTAGCTGAGAAATTTCTCTCGTCCTTCTTGATCATTGATAGCTAACATAAATTGTGACAGGGGAGGGTCAATAACAGGATCCTTATATGTTTGCATCTTGTCAGCAGTGCTTATCTCAGAGTTGTCTTTTAAGTGTGAAATAGAGCTTTGTACTGGGGTGGTGAACTCTTGAGAGGTCTGCCTTTCACACGGTTCAGTAATGGTGATTCCTGAGGTTTGTTTTTTCTCATTGCTTTTCTCTTTTTTTGGCTTGGTTTATTTTTGGATTTGGAAGTTTGTATGCTGAAATCTGACACAACAGGAGCTTTCCCTTTTAGGAGTCTCCTTATAGTGTCTTCCTGCTGATCAGTTTGGTATTCATTTGAGCTGATTATGTCACAATCCACTTCTCCCATAGTATTTTCTGTATGAGGCTCTGCAACATCAACTGGTACAGGGGCACTAAGGGAGGCTATCCTATGGTCAATCAATTGTGCTCTAGCACACTCATGCAAAACATGAGGAATCCCAACCCCAGTAGGTACCTCATCCTATAAAAAACTGGTTTTCTCCTGACATTTCTCCATTCCTCCATCAACTTCATTATCAACAGAAATAACAGGGGGCTCATAGGAATGGGACACAGTATTGATATCTCCAGAAGCATGAGCTCGGTTCAATGCCCCTGGAGGTACCTGATAAGATGTAAAGGGTATACCTGACTGTGTAGTTCTGGTGATTTCCTGTGTGGATGCAACATCAGCAAATTGTGTTGCATTTTGCTTTGGTATGTAAATTTGTTGCAGCTTCTTGTTGGCTTGAGAATTACCTTTGAAATGTTTCTTAGTCTGAATTTGCCATTCATCATTTAATGGAGTAGCTTCTACAATTTGATGTTCCTTGCTCTTTTGGTGCTCCTCTGCTTTTTGATTACTATTCTGCTCCTTTGCTGCCTCATTTGGATTGGAATTCTGTAATTTTGGCTTTTGTTGATCCCTGTGCTGATTGTCTTTGGTGTGACTTGAAATTGTAGCTTTTGCATCTTTCTCTGCAGCTGATGAATCTTCCTTCCTTCTTTGATTTTCCTCCTCTTTCTTTTTAGATTGCCAAGCTTGAAGTGAGTGACCCTGGTGCCTGCAGTATGTGCAATACTCTGGTAGGTTGTCATATTGAATCTGTAGCCATTGACCTTCCCCATTAGCATCATCATCATATCCAAGCCATACATGAGTAGGCAAATCTTTGGTGAGGTTAACCTGCATTTTGATCTTTGCTACACTCTGGTCTTCTGAAAGGAAGCAAGGTCCAAAAACAGAGCTTTACCAACAGGAGATAACAGTGGGTTCAATATCTCCATATAGTATAGATGCCATGGCAGTTCAGGATGACAATCCATATAAGGACTATTGGTGAATCATCATTAGGCTAGAATGCTGGGTTCCATTCTTCCAGTTTCATCATTTGGACTTGTATATACATATTGCTTGGTCCATACTGTAGCATGATCATACTCATTATCAAGATCAATATAGACTGTCCTGGCATTGAAATGAGCAATCTTAACCCCTCCTCTGAGCTTAGTTTGGGCTATGAAACTCTTCCTAATCATCTCCATTCGGGGCTTGGTATTGAGGAATTTTCCTACCATCGTATACTTGCATTTCTCTGCAAACTTGACCGTATAATCTTTTTTTTTTTAAGATCGTTGCTGGCTTACCTTGTTTTGTGGTGATGACTGGTGGAGTAAACTGAATTGGTACAATCTCTGCTTCATGTATGGCCCTCAATCTGTTGACAAAAGAGTGTGTGACAGTAGGAGGGGGGAGTTGAGTTGGTTTGTGTCTTGGTGTTAGCACTATTGACAGTTGGGGTAGCTTGAGTTGCTGGTGAAACAAAGATGGGAGCTTCTGCATTTTTGACTAGTGGCTTGAATTTTTTTTTGGGATGCTTTGGCTTATCAAAGTTTGATGAAATCTTGATAGGAGCTTGATTTGAGGTTGATGGATGTGTCTTAGGTTGTCTATCAGTTGTGGTAGTAGGCAGGACAGCAGTATGTGTGTCTATGGCTTCATGAAATGATGGTTGAGTTTGGTTTACAGCAGCCTGTGTTAGTGCTACTGGGGCTATTTTACTAGCAGTTGTGGGCAAGGCAACATTGTTTAGCTCTTTACCTGAAGGATAATGCACTTGAACTTGTTGTCGAGCAGCCTAAGACAGCACGCCAGTACTATCAATCTGCTGCCCTGCTGTGGGGGGTGGGCAATTTGATCATCATCTTTTTTATGCGATTCTTGTATTTTTGCTTGACGACTAGTTTCCTTATGTACCTGAGAAGGTTAAGGAGCAACATGGTCACCTGATTGAACTGCTACAGTGGCTTTAGCATTTCGTCGAACATCTGGTACGCGCGACACTGCTAAATTCTCTTTTTGCAATGTTGTGGAGATTGGCTCAACCAATATTGAAATTGAAGGATGGGAAATGATCTCCTGAACATCAGGAGTCGTTTCGCATTGGTCTTGAGCCAATTGGTTTAGAGAATCTTCATGCGTGACCAACTGCTGTGGTTATCGACTGTTCAGTTGATCAGAACTCTCGATTACCACGGTGGACCTGGAGAAGGATCCCCAGCACTTGGAAAGACTCGAATTGACCTATAATCGATCGTGGAAATGTTTGGAACTCCCAGGCGATTTATCGCTACAGTGATCCCGCTACTCTTTAATCTATAACTGCTGGGGAGTTATTTTGAGATGTTGTTTGTTGGGGATGATGCGCAAGGATATAGGGAAGGTTTTGGGACCGGTCCGGTGGTTTTCCACTGGCTGATGGCGGAGAAACGACCATGGTCGCTGAACAGCGACACTGTTCACTTGTGTCGCCTGTACGGAGAGCGTTTGTGCAAATGGCGACGCAGCGGGATTCTGACAACAATGTAGCCTTTGTATTTTAATACCTTTTTTGAAATTAATTTAAATAGACTTAACTATTTTCAATAAAATGTGATAAAATTATACTTATTATGCATACTATTAATTATTTTAATTAATTATTTATAAAAATACTTTATTTTCTAAATTGCAATACTAATTTTGAATTTCACATAATGGTCTATTAACTTGAAATTAAAGAGTAATTCATTAAATTAATTATAGAACACATGTAATGAATATATAAGAATTATTTTAATAATCTTAAAATAGTAAATATATTTGTAATTACATAATGTTAATACTACACGATTAATTTTAAAAACTAATACTTAATTAATTTGTAAAAAATAAGTATTTGTTACTAGAAAATACTTTAAAATTATTTATTGTAAATTATTAAGTATAAATAAATTAAATTAAAAAGGATGGTCAAAATTGGTCGGCAACATCGGGTGCTACTCCTTTTATGCCATTTGGGTTGTTAGTCGGCTTGACAATTCACACGTGTGTTGTGATCCTGAGTAGCTTGTGGTGTTATATGAGCGAGATGGCTCTCGAGATACATGTTATTTATTGCAGCTTAGTCGTGCTTGGTATTTTGTAGCGCATGGCGCTATTCGCCTCCCCAAGGTTATATTAATGTACTTGCCGTATTGGTGGTCGACATACGTATGTTTAGCAGGTATGAGCATATTGGCTCGAGGGATATTCCCTTACTCATTATTATGTGTTAATCGGGTGGCACGCCGCCACGGGTATGATGTTTGGCTCGGGTTGCGCACTGCAATGGTATCATGTGTGGATTGGGTTTCAAAACAGTAAGATGTTGGGTACGGTTCCTTGTACCCATTTTTGTGTGTTTTCCCTCTCATCTCTGAAATAGGTTCATAACATTCGTTTGGTTATTTTACTTGTTAACCTAGCTGGATAGTTCTGTACTCTGGTTTGCTTTTCCTTATTGGTCATATTCGAGTTGTGGCTTGTTGGCGCATTGATGGCATTGTATAAGATTTTAGATGGTGTTTGAGGTGGCTTATTGCCCAAGCAGCTTGTATTGAGTGAGATAAGGTTATTGGATCCAAAATCAGTGGAATCAGATTTATATAATGTGTATTAGAAGGAAGATGTCACTAATTAGTTCAAGATGAGGAATGGTTCTTGTCGAGCAGATAGACTCAACGAGTTATTGATTTGGCGGTTGGTTATGAGTTTCTACACATCCACCTCATTGTTGCAGTATTGTGATTGTTGGAACATGGCTTATATGTGTTATAAGGTATAATACGGGCATCAGATTCGTGAAATTGCAGCTATTGTGGTTAGAGGATATTATTATGAGCATACGAATTATGCGGTGCATTATGTGATTATAACATGGGTGTATTATCATGGTTTAGTATAGCTTGTTGAGATTGATACGGTGAGCGAATGATGGAATCGGACCTGCTGGAGAATTTCGAATGCTGGAATTTGGTTCTAAGGGTTGCGGGCTAAGATAGCAGGAAGGATATTTAGTTTGGGTTGAGCTAATGTGCCCATACGAATTGTGGTGGCACGGGTTGTTGCACGAGGTGTTTAACAGTAATTTTGGACAACATTGGAACAATTTTTGGCACGTTCGAGGATGAATGTATGTTTAAGTGGGGAGAACGTAACGACCCATCGAGTGTTTCAAGCTCTAGCGCTTCGTTCAGCAGTTTGAGACCTTGAGTAGCTTTACTTTATATATTATGACTTGCACATGTGGTTGGTTTCAGTTTTCGAGGAGTTCGGAGTTTATTTGGAAGAATAACTCTCAATTAGGAAGCTTTAAGTTGGAAGAGTTGATCAGGGATTGACTATTGAGTAAACGACCTCAGAATCGGGATTAGAAGGTTCCAACAGGTTCGTATGATGATTTTGAACTTGGGCGTATGTTCGGATCGAGTTTTGGGTGGACCAGGAGCGTTTCGGTGCTTATTGTAGAAAGTTGGCATTTTGAAGGTTTTAGAACTCTCTAGGTTTGATATGAAGTGTAACTTGGTATTATCGATGTCCGTTTGGGATTTCGAGGCCTTGAAATAGGTTCGTATTATGATATGTGACTTGTACATAAAATTTGGCGTCGTTCCAGAATGTTTAAGTGTGATGCAGATGCGTTCGGCGAAGTTTGAAAGTTAGAAAGTGAAGAGGAGGTTTTGATCCTTAGTTCGTGGTTTTGATATTATTCATGGAATTTTGAGCCTTTGGATACGTTGGGATAAGGTATTGAGACTTGTTGGTGTGATTGGAAAGGGTCGCGAGGGCCTCGGGTGTGTTTCAGAATGGTTTCGGACTATGTTTGGGTGATTAGCCATTTGGGATGCATGCGTTCACAAAAAAGGAATTTTGGCTGATGGGAGATTTTGCTTCGCGGATGCAACAGAAGAGTCACGAACAGGGAGAAGGGGGCTGGGGTAACCTACGCGAACGCAACAAGGTGTGGCGAGTGCTATGAGATGCAAGGCTGGCAGGTTTACCCTTCACGAACACAGAGGAGTGACCGCGAGCACGAAGGAGGGGTTCTGAGCTGGGGGAAATTGGTTATTACGAATGCGATGCTTGTATCGCGAACACGATGATTGGGTCAAACGTGAGGCTTTTCTCGCGAACACGTAGAAGGGATTGCTAGGCAGACTTCAATTTATTTCGGGACTTAGCCCATCTCTCTCACATTTTCACTTGGTTGGGTAATTGTGGGAGCACTTTAAGGGAGATTTTTATCATCTATCATGAGGTAAGTAATTTCTGCGCATTGTGAGTTAAATACATGAATTATATAGGCAAAATAGCCTTGTGGCCACTTAAACTTGTACCCATTTGCCAATCCGGTACACAGACTTACGCCTTTTCCATTTAAGCACTGCAACTTGACAGGATGAGTACCAACAAAATATATCCAAAGGAACGTGTATATCAATTGCCGTGACATGTAAAATACATCATATGCCAGAGAATTGATTAATTGACATGTGTTATTTGTGGGTCCCATTTCTATTAATTATTAAAATTTCATTTCATTTTCACTTCTCTTCTCTAGTAAACTCCCCCACCCCACCCCACGCCATCCCAAATCAGTAAAAGAAGCTATTGCCAGCAAAGCCTCCGACCAAAGCCCCAAATACGAGAAACTCATACACCACCGGGAAACTCGAGTTGACCTGAGAACTTACTGGTAAATGTCTCTTATCCGCGACGAATAGTTCATGCTTGGTGCCTACCTACTCATTTCCATCCACCATTTTCACCCAAAACCCTTACCTTATTTGATTTTAACCATATTAATCACCATATCCGTCAAAACTTTTTCCCACCAAGCCTACTGGCGTAGATCAAACAGAAATAACCCAATTAAATATCCCCTGCCACAAAAATTTAAAGAAAGAAAAAGAAAAAGAAAGGAGCAATGTACAGATTGGATCGAACAAGATCGATGCCCTAATCCTTTTCAAGTAAAGATTGATAATGAAATGGAAAGGGGATGGGGGACGACATGGAATTGGGCGGCTGGGGGGACTGGCTATGGAACTAAAGAAATAAGGATGGGGGAGGGGGACGAAGGGGGTGGGAGGAAGTGTTGGGTTTTCTTTTTCTTTTTTATTTTTGTTATATTTTCATTATTTATATATTATTTAATACGTTTTCTATCAAAGTATTACATTCACGCGCTTTTTAAGCGTGGTTTGCACACAATTTGGCCATGTCAGGTATGTTGCCTCCACATAGGCATGATCCACATAGGCATGATCAACGGTCAAAATGATTTATTAGTTAGCAAATAGCGGAATTGAAGTGTTCAAATGGAAAATATACAAGTTTGTATACCGAGTTGAAAAACAGGTGCAAGTTTAAGTGATTATGAGGCTATTTTGCCAATTATATATGGATTTTAACATGAAAATTGGTTGAAATTGTGGGATTTTTGAAAGAAAAAAAAAACCTAAAATTGGTATTTTTGGATTTTGACCACAAAATTGGACTTGAAATTAGAAAAAAATTATATATTTGAGTTCGCAGTGTTATTAGAAAAAAATTATATATTTGAGTTCGCAGTGTTATGGGTAGTAATTATCTTCGAGAATTTTTGGAATCTGGGCACGTGGGCCTGGGGGTTTTGTTAAGTTTTCGAGCAAATTTAAAAATTGTTATAAATTATTAAATTGTGAGTATTGGAGTTTATCTTGATTGGTTTGCACGTTTTTTTGACTATTTTCGGATCGATTGGCATCGGTTTAAGGTGTTAGAGAGGTGTTGTAGCCGGTTATTGAATTTTGAAGCGAGTAAGTCTCCTGTCTAACTTTGTGATGGGGAATTTATCCTCGTAGGTGATATATTCGTTATATGCTACTAGTTGTGGGTGCTACATTTGTACGAGGTGACAAGAGTCCGTACGTAGCTAAAATCATGTTTATGTCCGGGTAGACTCAGGAATTTATCATGAAATATTTGTATTACTTGAACTCAACTTGTTAGTTTAATTACTTATGACTTATAATTGGAATTGGATTAGAAATCATGTTACGTCGAACCTCATTCCCTTGAGTTGATTGGCGGAATATTTGATTTTTGGTCAAATACGTGCTTACTTTATATTCCTGTCCTTGGGTTGCAAGTACGTGGCCTATAATTCGATAAATTTCTTCTCTTCCTGGGAATCGAGCCGAACGTCTCGGTAGAGCTATGAAATAGCATTATGGATCGGGCGGATCGACTTAGCAGTATATTGAGATGCATCCATGGATTGGGTCGTACGACCTCGGCCTTATATGTACACGGCTATTATAGATCGGGTCGTACGAACTCGGCATAACTCGTGCGTAATATCGCTAGGAGTTTGAATACTCATGAGATTTCCCCTTTGATTTGAGATTCGATATTTACATGATATTACTTATTTGTTTGAGATAACACCTGATATTTGAGGAATTCGTTCTGTCATTGTGTTGAGGATTATGTTAGTTACAGTTTCTTACCTCATTATTAGCGTTGCATTTCATGTCTATTATATTTTATTGTATTGCTTTATTGGACCGGTAGTAAGTGTCGATATCCACCCCTCGTCACTACTTCCGGGGTTAGGCTAGATACTTACTGTCTCCGCATTGATTTACGTACTCATGATACTCTTCTGCACTAATTGTGCAGGTATCTTTGGTGGTCATTTGGGCGCATGGGCGCATGGGCGCAGCTATTGAAGGGACATTACAGTGAGCTGCATTCTATGTTATGATCCGCAGTACATGGAGTCTCCATCATATTCATTTATGTTTTCCTGTTTATTTTACATTTTAGACAGATGTAGTATTAGTGATGTACTTCCTAGTAGATGCTCATGCACTTGTGGCACCGGGTTTTGGGAATTTCAAGTAGATGTTTATATTATTTATCTAGTATTGTCACATTTTCCTTTTAAGTTTTTATTAATGTTTTATATCACCATGTTTTTCTAGGCTTACTTTCCTTTGCTTAATAAAACCCATAATATTAAAAATAATTAAGTTGATATTTCACCGTTGGCTTGCCTAACGGCGATGATGTGCACCCTCACGACCTATATCAGAAATCGGGTCGTGAAAGATTTTGAAACGTTTACTAAAATCCCCAATTTCTTCAATTCATCAATCAATCGCTAAATTCAAGGTTGAAATCATGAAATTTAGATAAATCCGAGTTAAAAATACTTACCCCAATCCAAGTAATGTAAATTCCCTCCAAAATGGCCCTAAATCAAGCTCCAAAACCTTGTGAGAAAAAGTAACTAAATTCTAAAATGAGTAAAAATGCAGCAGTTGTCCCAACCCGAATCAGATCTTAGATGATCCTGAAACTCATGTTTGATAAGTCTAACATGATCCTTATGCGATCACACCGAAGATAGCCTTTTGAATCACACAATTTGGCCTTAAAATGAGGGAGATATGATGTTTCAAATTTTTAAAGGAAGTCTAAAAATTTCAAGGATATAAATGATATTTTTATAATCATTTACACTAGAAAAAAAAAACCAACAATAAGAGAATCTTTGTTCTAGCACCCAAAACTCATTCAAAACCTCCTGGACACAAAACATATATGCATTTCAATCATAAAACACATCGAACCTGCTCGCGCACTCAAAATACCAAAAAGAGGTCATCTTGACCCGATATTGACCATGGTCAAACATCAAATCCTTAATTTTGCTAGTTTTTCAACTAACAACAATAACAACAACCTAGTATAATTCCACACTTGGGGTATGGGGAGGGTAGTGTGTACACAGACCTTACCTCTACCCCGAGGGAGTAAAGAGGCTATTTTTGATAGACCCTCAGCTCAAGATGATGAAAAGAGACTATATCAGTACCATCAACAGAAAATCATAAAATAATGACAACATCATAAGAACCAAAAAATAGATGAAAAAAGCAATAAAAATAACCAGTAAATAAGGCCCGGGACAATGAATAATGAGAGAATAGTGTGAACACAATATTAACCACTAGCAGTCTAAGACAAAACCCTAGCAAACTAGCCTCACACTGGTACGAAGTAGAAAAATGCTCAACTACCCCCTAACCTACAACCCTAATGCTCGACCTCCGCACCTTCCTATCAAGGGCCATGTCCTCGAAAATCAAAAGCCACGCCATGTCCTGTCTAATCACCTCTCCCCAATACTTCGTAGGCCTCCCTCTACCACTTCTCTAACCTGGCACAACCAACAGCTCACACATCTTTACCAAGGCATCTGGGCTTCTCCTCCGTATGTTCCCGAACCATCGAAGTCTCACTTCCCTCAACTTGGCATCCATAGAATCTAGGACCACCTTTTCCCCAAAATATCATCATCCCTAATCTTATCCATCCTAGTGTGCCTGCACATCCACCTCAACATCCTCATTTCTGCTACTTTCATCTTCTGGATATGTGAGTTCTTAACTGGCCAACAATTCGCCCCATATGACATGGCTGGTCTAACCACTGCTCTATAAAACTTACCTTTAAGTATCCGTGGTAGGACTCCAGATGCTAATCTTAATTTCATCCACCCCGCCCCTATACAGTGTGTAACATCCTCGTTGATTTCCCCATCCCCCTGGATAACCGAACCAAGGTACTTGAAACTGCCTTTCTTAGGGATGATGTATGATTCAAGCCTCACTTCCATGCCGCTTCCCTCGGCTCTGCGCTAAACTTGCACTCCAGGTATTCTGTCTTAGTTCTACTTAAATTGAAACCCTTAGACTCAAGATCCTGTCTCCAAACCTCCATCCTCTCATTAACGCCGCCTCGTGTCTTATAAATCAGAACTATGTCACCAGCAAATAACATACACCATGACACCTCTCCTTGAATATGGCATGTCAGTGCGTCCATCACCAAGGCAAATAAGAATAACTAGTTTCTCAACCAATAATCCAAAACACACCCAAGCCCCTCCGGACCCCATCCAATAATACTAACAAGTACAAATATATTGTGCAAACTTATCCAAAGCCTCAAAACACCCACGGGAACATCACAACAATGATTTGATGCTCAAACCGAATAGAATTTCTCTTTAGTTGCTAAATCTTCATTCTTTCAAAAGAGTGTCTGAATCACACTTAAGCACTTCGGATTACTTTCAAAATTTGCACACAAGTTCAATTCAACTATATAGACCTATCCAAAGTATCGGAACACCAATTAAAGTCCAATAACATCAAAGTCAACTCTTGGTCAAACTTATGAACTCTTAAGTTCTTCAAATTGCCAACTTTCGACAAATGGTTTCAAATTCTTCTAGGAACCTCCAAAACCAAATCTGAACATACGTACAAGTCCAAAATCATCATACGAACCTATCAGAATAATCAAAACCCAATTCCAACTCAGTTTACCCAAAAGTCAAACCTTGGACAACTCTTCCAACTTAAAGCTTCCAAATCAAGAGTCATTCTTCCAAATCAATCCTGAACCATTTGGAAACCAAAGCCGACCATACACTCAATTCATAATACATCATATGAAGTTAATCAAAGTCTCAAACCACTAAATGGAACTCTAAAGCTCAAAACGATTAGTCGGATCGTTACAAAATTTTAAGCTAGTATGCCAACTAAATACTGGGGAGAGTGTGTTACTACTACAGTATAGATTATAAATAGACTTCATTCTGTGATTCTACTTGGTAAAACATCTTATGAGCTTCTATATCTTCAACTCACTTTAGCACTTGCGAGTATTTGGGTGCTTGTGCTATATAACCACCATGCTCCATGACAAGAAGTTTTCAGCCAGAGCCAAACCTGCAGTCCACCTTGGCTACTCAAAAACACAGAAGGGATACAAGCTTGTGGATCTTGCAACTAATCTGTTCTTTGTATGCAAGGATGTTATGTTTAAAGAGCATTTGTTCCCTTTTTTCTAATTTTTCACCCTCACATCATGGCATGGCTCCTGCTAGGGGGAGTGTATCATTTTAGCATGAACCATTATAGGGAACTAGAAATCCTATACATGAAGTTGATGCTGAACAAGTTGGTGTGGTTGCTTAAGCTGGTGATTCCGATCAAGCTAGTGAAGTTGGTGATCCTGATCAAGAAATAAAGCAACAAACTGATGCTACAAGAACTGAACCTATACATAGAACTGATGTTGAACATGCTGAGCATACAAATCATGTTACTGAATCAGAACTTGGACCTGAAAATGCACAAATGGACTCAGAGAGGTGTAACAATATGAAGATATATCTGACCCTTTATTTCAATCCTTAGAACTCAGAAGTCAAGCGCCAAGAAGCTCAAGAAGAAGCACCAAATAACCTTTATAGTTGCAGGATTATGTCATAAGAAGAAGGCACATGGGGTGAATTGCACCCCCTCCCCTTCAGACTATCTGTCATACAACAAGCATTCAATAAAGTGTAAGAGATTTATGGCAAAAATCTCAGCACTTATAGAGCCTCAAAGTTTCACAGAAGCTTCAAGAGACAAGAGATGGGTTGAGGCAATGCAACAAGAAATCATGGCCTTGGAGAATAACAAAACGTGGGAAATAGTAGACCTCAAAAACATAATTGGATCAAAGTGGATACACAAGATAAAGTATAAAGCTAATGGGGACATTGAAAGATTCAAGGCTAGACTAGTGGCAAAGGGATATAGCCAGAAAGAGGGCTTGGATTACCATGAAATTTTCTCACCAGTTTCCAAGATGGTAACTGTGAGGTCAATCATTGCAATAGCAGCATCTAAAGGTTGGAATGTGTACCAAATGGATGTATATAATGCACTTCTGTAAGGAGATTTGTATGAGAAAGTATAAATGGAGATACCTCAATGTTTTAGAAGATAGGGGGAGACAAAGGTGTACAAGCTAGTGAAGTCCTTGTATAGACTAAAACAAGCTACGAGATAGTGGAATATCAAGCTCACTGATGACTTCTTAAGGCAGGTTTACTCAAAGTCTGTATGGTTATTCACTGTTTACTAAGAAGAAGGGAGAAGAGTTTGTGGTTGTTCTTGTATATGTAGATTACTTGCTCATCACAGAGAGTACTAAGCAGTTCATTCAGGAAACAAAAGATGTTCTGAATTAAAGGTTTAAGGTGAAAGATCTTGGAGAGTTGAGGTAATTCTTAGAAGTAGAAGTGATGAGATCTAGTAGAGGCATTCTGTTGAACCAAAGGATGTATGCACTTTAATTGATCTCTGAGTTGGGCTGGGAGCTACTAAGCCTATAGCCGCTCCAATAGACATGAATTAGAAGTTTACTGAATTTGATGACCATGTTGGAGTATCTGGAGATGAATTGTTGAAAGATATTGCAGCTTATCAAAGGTTAATTAGGAGATTGATATAACTGACTACCACAAGGCCAGAAATATTATTTGTTGTGCATACATTAAGCTAGTTTATGCAGTTACCGAAGCAATCTCATTGGAAAACAGCAGTAAGAGTTGTGACATACATCAAGTAAAGCCCAGGGATAGGAATTTTGCTGAGTAGCAAAACTGCAGACACCTTAACTTGTTTTTGTGATGCAGACTAGGCTGCATATCCTATACTAGGAGGTCAGTAACTAATTTCTTTGTGAATCTTGGTGAATCTTGATGAATTATTGGTGTCATGGAAATCAAAGAAACAACAAACAGTGTCCAGAAGCTCAAGATAAGTAGAGTATAGAAGTCTTGCAACAACCACAAATAGTGTGGCTGCTGGGATTGTTCACAGAACTTTGCCTTTCAGTTGAACAGTCTGGGAATGTGTTTTGTGATAGCAAGGTTGCCCTAAAGATTGTAGCCAATCCCATATTTCACGAAAGGACTAAACATATAAAAATTGATTTTCACTTTGTAAGAGATAAGATTAAAGATGGGAAGATTAAGGCTCAGCACATTGGTACAAAGGTTTTGCTGAGCAAGCTTGTGAAAGCCATCTGATATAGGGCTTCCTCCTGTAATCTGTCTCTCGATAAGAATCTTTCTTTGAAGTGCTCAACATCTTGCACCCTCCAGCTTGAGGGGAGTGTAAGAATAGCAAATAGTTAAGTTGTAGGTGTGAGGTAATTGGCTAGGTATCATAATTAGTTGTGGTGGTTATAGTTAGTTGGCATTAACAGATTGAATGAGTTAATTAAGTAGAAGTTATGTATACTTGCATATATAGACACCTCGTACATTCTATTTGACACACAATCAATAATAACATAAATTCTCTCATAACATTTCTCTCTCTAAATTCGTCTTCTCTCAGTTAGCTTCTGCAATTTCACCTTCATTAATGAAGATCGAGCTGTAATTCAATCCAGCTCAACTCACAAGACCGTACCTTTTGATACCAAAATTCCACTTTATTCACTAGATTAACGTTTTATTGTTAAAGATTACTTCCTCCGATCCGCTTTAATCTTTTTAGTTGTTTCATACATATTAAAGAATTTAAATTTTAATATTAAATAAAAATAAAATTAATCATATTAATTTTTATTATCTTTTTATTTGTTCATTGGAAATATAACATATATTCCAATACTCATTACTCTAAGGGCAGCTTTAGCAAAAAAAATTAATTCTTTTTTATATCGGAAAAAAATCAAAGATTATGAATTAAAAAGAAAAGGTCAATGAATCAATCGAAATGGACAGGAGTGAGTACAAAGTTGGGAAAGAGTCCCGCAATTGTTCGTTGTTTCATTTATCTTTACTTAGCTTTTCGCGGCCTTAATAATTCTAATACCTAAAGAACCTCGGTTAAAGGAAGGATCTTGACTTTTTGAAATCCATCTGAAATAGATTGTTGCTATCTCAAAACGAAATTCTTTTTCGATCAGGAAAAAAAAAAGAAACAAAAAAGAGCACCAGAGAAACGAAAAATGAAAATGTTGCTACCTCTGTATTCATTGAATTAAGACTCAACTTCTCTATTGAGCTTAATATGGTATGACAACAGAGGCCTTCCCCCACCCTCACTAACCAGTGCTAACTGATTTATAAAATTAAAAAGAAAGTTTCCCTTTTTTCTTTTCGTTTATAAGGTGGTGAGGAACCACCTTCTTATTCAGCTAGCTAGAGTGATATAATGCGGCAGGATCCACCATCTTATTCAGAAATATTGCTTCAAAAATTGCATGATTTTAATTGCTTAATATATTTACACGGAATAATTGGTGATAACATTAGTTCCATGTTTCTATGCTCCGGAAGTATCATGGCGATCCGTCTCATGTGTTAGACTTCAGCTCAGGCCAGTTGGACAGAGATTTGTCTTATGTTGAGGAGCCGGTGGCCATTTTGGACAAGCAGGTTCGAAAGTTGAGATCGAAGAACATTGCTTTAGTTAAGGTCTAGTGGAGGGGTCAGTCAGTCGAAGAGGCGACTTGGGAGACAGAGCATGATATGCGTAGTCGTTATCCTCATCTTTTCACCACTTCAAGTATGTCTCTATACTCGTTCGAGGACGAACGTTTGTTTTAGGAGGGGAAGGATGTAATGACCCGGCCGATCATTGTGACTGTATAGCCCCGACCCCCTATTTATTGCCTCCTTAGTGTTATAATGTATTTACATGACTCATCGCGGTGCTTGATTTTGGATTTCAGGAGAGCTTCAGAGTGATATAGAACACATAGTCCCTAAACTGGAAGTTTAAATCGTAGGACTTGACCATAGTATGACTTGTCTAAAGACGACTCCGGAATGGGGTTTCACGATTCCAATAGCTCCATAGGGTGATTTTGGTCTTATGAGCGTGTCCGGATATTGATTTGAAGGTCTGCAGGCCATTTCGGCGTTAATTGGCGAAAGTTGGAAAGTTGGAAGAATTTTAGGAAGTTTGACCGGGAGTGAAATTTTTGATATCGGGGTAGGATTCCGATTCCGAAAGTTGGAATAGGTCCATAATGTCAATTATGACTTGTGTGCAAAATGGTGTCAATCAGAATTGTTTCGGCATGAATCGGCGTCGGTTCCGGAATTTGAAAGTTCATAGTCGCTAAGCTTAAATTTGTAGTGCGATTTGTTGAATTCTTGTTGTTTGATGTGGTTTTCGGCCTCGAGTAGGTCCGTTAGGTGTTTTGGAACAAGTTGGTATACCCGAAAAGGGTCCCGAGGGGCCCGGTTGTGATTCGAATCGATATCGGAACAATTGTTGGACTTATGCATTTCTGAATCGCACCTGCGGGGGGTATGACCGCAGGTGCGGAATCGCATGTGCCTGTGAGGAAGTGCAGAAGAAGAGAAGGTAGCCCAGGCCAGGACTCGCAAGTGCGGAAAAGGTCCCGCAGGGGCGGCTTCGCTTCTGCGATGGAGAGGATCGCAGGTCCATACCTGAGCGCAGATGCGTCGCGTGAGCCACAGGTGCGTATGCGCGGGTGCGTGTGTTTCTCCGCAGAAGAGGATCCTTTAGACTTAAGTGAAGTACGCACCTGCAATGGGTTTTCTGCAGGTGTGGAACCGCAGATGCGGCTAAAGCTTCGCAGAAACGATTCTTCTGGGCAGAAAAAGGGAGAAATCGGGGGTTTGATTTCATTTTTATTTTGGGACTTTGAGATCTCGGATTGAGGCGAGATTTTGAGGGATTTTCAGAGGAAGTGTTGGGGTAAGGATTCTTGACTCGTTTTTTATTAATTCCCATTAATCTACTATTAGTTACACCTTTTAATTATTGTTTTGGAGTTTAAAATTGGGAAAAAAGGTATAGAAGTTCTTAGAATAAATTATTGGCTTTTGAAAGGCGAAATGGGATCGGATTTGAATAATTCTTGTATGGTTGGACTCGATATCGGATGGGTTTTTGGAATTTATAATTTTGATCGAGTTTCGAGCCGGGTTTTACTTTTTTGGGGTGATTTTCCAATTCTTTACTGAAATCATTATTCCATTATTTAAACTAGTTTTCTATAGTTATATTTAAAGTATGAAAATATTTTGGCTAGATTCGAGCCATTCGAAGTTGAAAAATCGAGGGAAAGGCCTTCTAATCGATTTATTGAACGTGGTTTGAGGTAAGTGACTTGTCTAACCTTGTGTGGGGGAAATTCCCCTTAGGATTTGGTACTATGGCGATAATTTATGATATGTGAAGGTCGTGTACACAAGGTGACGAGTGCGTACACGGGCTAAATGTTGGAATTTCGATTTTAGCTATGTAGTTTCCTTTTCATGCCTTATTGAGTTACTTTAGCATGTTGTAGTCATCACATTTAGCCTAAATTCACATGTCTACTTGTCCTATCGCCTATTTGCAACTTGTATCACATGTTTAGTTGAATTACTTGCTTTTCTTGATTTCCGTATTCATTACTTAACTATGGAATTCTTTACTTGTAACTGCTATCCTTGAAATATCTTGTTGTTGAGTTTGGTGTTGAATTGTTAGGCCGTGGTTCTTTTGAGGCAAGGTGTAAGTTGTGAAATATCATTTATTTAGTTGTTGTGTTTTGGCTTTCGTGTTATTGTTGAGGTGATTGTTTGGTTGTTTGCACGAGGTTTTCGTCGTGCTGTTGTTATTGTTGCATGAGGTTTCTGTCGTGCTGTTGTTATTGCTGCACGAGGTTCCTGCGGTTGTTATTGTTTACACGAGGTTTTTGCTGTATCATTGTGATTATTGATACGCATGTGGTGGTATAAGGTCTGGGGGTTTAAACCCATGCAGGGAGATAAGGTGGGCTTGATAAGCGTGGCTAGTAGTGGAACTGTTAGAAGCAATGCGGTGCGATAGGTGGGCTAAAATACCGGATGCTATTTCGGGAAAATAATTTTCAAAATCAAATATAAAGGCTCCCGCGGTCATATAATGAAAGACTGTGATTTTTTTTTTACGTTTTGGGACTACGAGGCGGTAACTCGGGTGTGCCCTTGTTGATCTTCTTTATTTGCTGTATTGTATGGTTCATGATTCCTTAACATGTAAAATTTTTGTTTTCCTTTCGTGTTGTATTAGCTTTCCTTGATTCCATGTTATTATTTCGCATAAATTCTTTCTTGTTCACTTCCCTGTCATTTTCATTATATCGTTATATCTTCTGTCTTGTTTCTTATTATCTCCAGTGGGGCCTTGACCTGACCTCGTCACTACTCTACTGAGGTTAGGCTTGGCACTTGCTTGGTACCATTGTGGTGTACTCATACTGCACTTCTGCACATGTTTTGTCCAGATCCAAGTACATCCTATCAACCTCAGTGTTAGAGCATTGTGTGGCTTGCTTATTGGAGACTTCAAGGTACACCTGCCCGCGCCTGCAGGCCTCAGAATCCCCTTCTATCCTATTCTTTTCTTATTTCTTTACATCTTTATAGACAGTGATGTATAGGAGTGTTCAGTACTGTATCTAGAGCTTGTGAGTTGTATTTACACTGGATTTTGGGAGATGTACATGTTGAGTTGCATATTTTATTCATATAGTTGTTGATGTCTTTGAAATTTAAATTATTATTCAGTTATCCTGCATGTTTGTTAGGCTTACCTTGTCTTAGAGATTAGGTGTCATCACGACTTCCTACGGAGGGGATTTGGAGTCGTGATAATTAAATTCGCAAAAAAATTTGCAACAATATGTGTACGCAACTACAAACATCAGAACCGTGCTTTAAAAATCAAGTGAAACTCAAATATTGAAATAATCAATGTAACTATCTATGCCTACATACAAGTGTAAGAGAGAAAAAATATTATCAAAACATCTTGCAAGATGAAAGCTAAATTCAAAAAGCGCAAAAAAAATTACTTGATTAGGTGAATTTTTAATACGTGTTAGATATTCAAAAAACAAATGAGTAATATTTAAGAGACTTAGACATATTGTAATTGTAGTTTTCCTCTCAAAAGTAAAATTATATATTAGAAAAATGTAGTGACATAAAATTGACTTATATTTTGCTAACTTTGCAAGCTTCTGCCAGGTTTGATGTATTCCAAGTTCATTTTTTGAAGTTCATCTGCTTTACTTCGGCTGCGTAGCAAGAAAGAACCTTTTTTGAATCACTATTAGTAGTTAGTACTGCTGTTAATAGGCCCATTCTATACTAACAAAAATAACTTCTTGGTATATTCTAAAATTATTAATAGAGTCCGATCTCCTAGCATTTACAATAAATCTATGAAAATTATGGCTTCAATACACTAACATCAATTGCAACCAATAATGTATATCCGGAATCACATCGATATATATTCCTCAGTTATGAATAGGCATGTCAAGAAGAATGAAGAGGGCATAATCTTTATTTTAAAAACTTAAAGTTTAAGAAAATGTAATCACTTACCGAAAGTTTATTTCGAGGTTTGACTTCGAAAGACGCCAAAATATGACTTGTGAGAAAAAAAAAATGCACGAAAGTTTGTTTATAAGGATATTGTTAATGAATCATATGAATCATTGACTGATTGAGCAAAAAAGCAGGCAGAAGAACGTAGGTTTGTTATTGCTTGAAACATTTATAGAGGCAACCATTCACTAAGAGCAACAATAAGAAGCGATGGCTATCGATAGCGTTTGGAATATTCTGTAGAATTTATTTTTAGAAACATTAAATAAATTATTTAGTTAAATAATAAAAGGCTAATTTAGTAATTTAACATTTAGGTTAGGGGTTTCCTATTTTTAATATAACTAGTTTCTCTGCACGTACGTTGCACATGTATTCCAAGTAATGTAGTATACTTTTTAGTAAAATAATACTTATATTTTTAAAATAAACTATAAGTAAATAATTATACATGAAAAACTAAAGTACATATTTCCATAAAATATTAATGTGGATTATTTTAGGGTGATTTATTTGTTTAGGTTAAGATGATTGGATATCGCCTGAAATCTACTAAGATGAAGATTAGTTTAGTTAGATATGTATAACTCTTTTTTCTTATTTTATTTTTAGAAGATCCAAACTTGTAATGAGGCGTATCTTTCCTAATATTTTTTTATAGACGATATATGTTCCTTCCAATTTTGAAATGCAACATAAAGTTGGGTATGTGAAAAATTATGTTTTGATAATTAATACAATTCAACATTAAGGCTAAATTTGTATGAAAAGAATATTTTTTAAATAAAAGTTCGTTCCAATAAAATTACAAACTCGTATTAACGTAATCTTAACAGTATGTAACTCTGTAAAACCTCCTCATTACCGGATGTCGACTAAAGGAGCAAAGTTGCTCTAATAGAAATAGTGTCATATCACGAAAGTTTCTCTAATAGAAATAGTGTCATATCACGACAAATCCATCACTCATGTACTCACACGAAAAGTAAATATCTAATTACAGTTTTCAAATATTTTTTGTCTATTCAAAAATTATATCACAATTAAATAGTCTCTTTTATTTACCAATAATTGGGTAAACATAGTTTAACGGAATAAAATCTCTATTATTAATTAAAACATAATAATCAACCAATATTAAACCCAATTAGATGTTTAAATCATTTAAACGTACATGTAGGAATCACACTTTCTCTACCATGGACAACATCACTCTAGTGTTAAAATTGCTGTCTATCTCTAAAAGACTACTTTTAACTCGAAAAAGTAAAATTGCTCCAAGTCTATTCGTAGAAGACTACAAAAACAAAATTGTTTGATTTAAAAAAAAAAAAAAAAAATCAAGCATGAAGATAGATTGAATAATCATATTAGAGTTCACTGTGTACTATGGGAGTTGCCGCGTCCGTGTTGAACATTTTTTATGAACTTTGTAGATAAATCAAAATCAAAATTGTATGGTTAAAATAAGAACCTAAAAACAAAATATGCCAAGAGATCGTTCAAAACGGTAACATAATTATTAAATTAGAACTCAGAATGTATTATTAATAAGGAATTTACCTGACATTAGAAAAAAAAAAAAGATAGCCGTTGGTAATACTCTACTGATCAAATGTGTGGCATTGGCATGTCTAATTTACAGGTTAACCGGTTTCGATGGATCCTAGGGTTCTATATGTTGATTGCATTTAATGGAAAATCTTAATGTGAACATGATAATACTATATTTACTTGGATATATTTGGGATGCTCTAATGTTATCTGAACACGTGTGGCAATAGTGTCCACTTTGTACAATTAATTTGGTTTACACTGCTTCTATTTTATACGACACGTCATTCTATGCTTTTTATTTTTTGAAAAATCTTAAATACTTCGGTTGCTTCTAGTTGTTATTAGGTAAGAAATAGTGCGGAAAGCTTATGAAAATTATAGAATGGTTGTGTCTATTCACGAAGAAGTATGTAACGTTTTTCTTTCTGTTACTATTTACTGAGGGTAATTTGATTTTTAGAAAGGTTAAAATATAATTTAAATTTTGACTTAAGAACTTTTCACGTTTAATATAGTATAAATATAAATATAATATCTTTTACAAAGAGAATTTGCAGTTGGTGCTTTCGTAGTAGCAATCTAGCATCGGAAAAGTAAAGAATATTCAAGCTAATTATGGCCTTTCGATCTAGAAAATTCTGTGAAAACTGCTTCAAATCAACACCAGTGACGTTGTGGTTGAAGCACTTGCTGTCACTCATCAGGCATTATTGCAATATGTGAAACTCAAGCATATCTACCAGGAGTCAAATGCTGTAGCTTATTTCATGGCAAAGCTTGACATGACCTTAGTCGCGGCATTCCCTATATTTTATGTCTTCCTCACTCATTGATTTACCTGCTTTTATAATAAGGATTATTCTAAGGCTGCCACAGCTCCAAGGGTTCCCCTTTGTACTCATGTTACCTTTTTCGTTTAATCTAATATAACTATTTTTCTTGGCCAAATAAAAAAACACTAGTGACGTTAAGATTAAACATGCATATCTTGGTTTTCGAGAATCAAATGGAATACTAGTAGTACTAACGCAAGTCTTCTTCTAAAATCTTTTCTCAGAAACTAATCCAAACACATGGTTTCTCTCCAACTTACATTAGTAAAAGTTTTCCAAGAACTAGTTAGTTTATTTTCAGAATACAATTCAAATGCAGAAATCTCCAAACACAAGGTGTGACGGAATTGTATATATTTTATAAAAAGAAAAATGTAACTTACTGTCTGAAAACACAAAAATCGTAGCTAAACCCGTACAAATAAGTTTCAAATTTTTGTATATACACCCAAAAAAAAAAAAAAAAAAAAAATAGTTCTCTTGTCGTTCGGCTTGGTTGATGGACCTAGGGGAAAGGCCTTATTGGGTTTGTATCCGAGTTGGGTTTACGGTCCATAAGCTACCTTCAAGCCTTGTTGGCGCCGTAAGGAAAACTTTAAGAGATTTTTATCTTTTTATACACAATATGAAACCTTATTACCCTTCCTACTCAAGTTTCAATTTAATTATGTGGGTATATACAATTTACCAATTATATACATTTTGAAAATTAAGAGATATTCCCTTCCCTCCACGTTTCTCCTTTATTCAAACATGTTTTGTTAACTATTTTTTTCATTTGGTGCAGAATCCGAGATTTTTTGCACCACATGATATTGATTATGGCATCACTAGGTTTCAAACATTATCCGACCCTGCTGTCCCTGTCCAAACTAAGGTATTATTGTCTGGAAATGGGATAAAATTATTTAAGAAAACTTGTGAAATCTGTTGTCGACAAGTTTGTTATTATGAACCCC
>MCJB01044241.1:522775-580691 GCA_002018475.1 Nicotiana obtusifolia | reverse complement strand
CCCTCTACTTGTCATTCACCGGCTTCTATGGAAAGCGTCTAGACTTTAACGAATACAAAGGCATACATTAAAAAAGGTGTTGTTGACCTTCTTGACATTCAGTGGTTGGTCGGTGAGATACCCCAACAAAACAAGGGATCATTGTATGTGCTTCTTTTCCTTCAATTTAACCAATTGAATTTTACATTGAATGCTAAACTTTCTGATATTGATCAACACTGTAGATGTTACAGAGCGCTCCTTTGGGATTATGCTAGGAAAAAGCAAGAGCTTGATGTAATTAGTGAAAGTGAGGTTATTGGGAGATTAGCAAGAGAAAAGGTGCACCAGCTGTGAGGGAGAAAACAAGAGTCTGGACCAAAAAAAATAAGTTTCCCTTTTCAGTAGCTATTTTGTAGGGAAAATGTGTAGTTGTAGTTGAATTGTATTAAAATTATAGGAAAATTGTTTACTAAGAACAATTCAGCAACAGTTTATTTTTTAGCAGATTTGTGCTAAAGTTGTAATTCTACTGCTTACAAATGAAAACGTCTGTAGCATGTTTTTTGTTGAAAGTTATTAGTAATTGATTTCCATATTGGTACTCTATGATATATGTTTTCTGTTATCTTCTTTTACCATATTATGTTAACATATGTTACTCTAAATATAAGGTATCAAACGTTAGCTTTACAATTAAAGGAAATTTCAAGCAACGATACACTAAAACCCTAAGATAACGATTGTTTTACATCATAACTACAATTCTGTCTACAACTAATATATAAAAAATACAGAATCAATTCAAAATTAGCAGTATTGTTAGAAAAAGCTTAAAATTAATAAATAATCACAGTTATTGAACAAAACAACCACAAACCAATGGCATTAAGAGTTAAAATCCATTTACCAAACATTCATTATAAGACACAATCTTTATTCAAATTAGCAATACAATTACACCACAACTATAATTGTCCAGAACACAACAAATACAACTGAATATGTCTTAAAGGACAGATTATCATCAAAAGTACTCAGTAAAAAAATCTTTATACTACATCAATTCTTATTTTCTTTTGGGAATATTTCTACAAGATCTTTTGTTATGCCTTCTTGTCCGCAGTTGCCACATGAAAGCTTGACTTCTTTGCATTTATTTCATCATATCGTTTGTATCTTTATTTTGAAGTCTCCCCGGCTGCCTTTTCCTGTTAGGTGGTAGTACAACTTTTTCTGCTATATGTTGTGGCACATCCTATTTGCTTTTATCAGGTAAAGGATCTACTGGCATTTCATAAGTCTGCAGAAGGCTCTCCCTCGTGTAATAAGGAGAACAATACTTTTCATAAGACTCGTTCCTGTGCCTCAAAGCCGCTAAAGCATGTGGACAAGGAAGTTTATCAAGCTGGAATTGTCCACAACTAAATCTCTTATTTTGAAGGTAAACAATGAAGCGCTTCACACCATCTATCACAGTATGGATGTAATATGTTGAAACTCTCACCTACATTTTTATTACAAACATACAACAAGTTGTCAGCACTTGATAAAAGATAAAATAACTACAATTGTACAACAACATATCTACAATTATCAATATATGTTAATTTTGATGAAATCAATTATCTGATGTTATGGGTCATAACTTACTCTCATCTTCTGCGATAATGTCCTATTGTCCTCCAACCCTTTGTTGTATTTTTTTCCCAAGGTATGGAACGTACCACTAGCATTCAATAACGTTTCATTAGTCCAACGTTCAAGAAGAGTCCTCATGTACTCTAGTAGTTCAACCACGAGCAGCTCTCTTGCATCTTTGGTTATTGCATTCAAGGACTCTGCAATATTTGATGTCATCGTCCATGTTCTGTTCACTGTAACATGTACCCGAGACCATTTGTGATAATCAATATCGCATAGGTATGCTTTAACACGCGCGTCGATCTCTTCAATCTTTGACATTCTTCCATTAAATTCATCAAGCGTGTATGATCCTGCCGTGGCAAAGTACAATTCGCTTAACTTTAGATAACCTTTCTTGAACTTTGACCTTACATTTGTCCAAATATGCCACATGCAAGCATAATATGGCATGCCGATATAGACAGTAGATGTTACCTTCAAGATACTGTCATTCCGATCTGAAATAACACACATATTTGATTTTTCACCATATGCATGTTTGAATTGCTCAAAAATCCACCTCCATGATACATCATTTTCTAAATCAACAACAGCATATGCTACTTGTAATATGCTACCTATCACATAGGTAGCAAAAAAAGAAAAATCAATTTCAGTAATAAAACTTGAAAATATAAAAAATACAGTCTCAAAAATAATTTTATTACAATATATTTACAATTAATCTACATTACCTGCTGCATCCATTGTGCTAGCTGTTAGCATGATTCCTCTATATGCCGACTTCAAGAAGGTGCCATCAACTACTACAACTGGCCTACAATGCTCCCAACCGTTGATGGACGTACAAAGAGCAACAAATGCATACAAGAAACAGTCATTTTCAGTCTTCTGTAAATCTTCTCCAAAATATACAAATAACTAGGCAACCGACTGTAGGAATCAGCAGGATAACCTCTCAAAAATTCCAAAACCTTTTCCTTTGCTCTCCAAGTTTTCATGTATGTTAAGTTCACACGATGTTCCAACAACATGTTAGTTTGCATGTCTTTTGGTATGTATATTGTCTTAGGATCCGCATATTTTGGCATGACCATGCTACCACCTATCATGGCAGTAGCTTTGCGTTGTATATATGTGTTGTCCTTGAAAGAGCATGTGTGCAAGCTGTTAATTTTTGAACCTTGAAATGCTGGTGGACTTGAAGTGCCACGTACAATTGTCACCAATACTACAAGGTAGTAGCTACAGAATAAAAATAATTATAAAAATATTATGCAAATTATAGCTACAGAATACGATGTTGTTTATGCACAACAAATTGTTCTAAATAATTTATATACAATTTATCTACATAAAAATCACAACTTATACACAATATGATTTTGACAAATAAAATGTTCTTACCTTCTTACACTAGACCTTTTCACCCTAAATTAAAAGTTGTTTATGACTGTCACTCCTCCTTTTTACCGGGATGGCGACCGAGCTTTTACTAAACCCTTTAGGTGGGGAAAAGGCATAGTAAAACTCGTAAAAGAGGTTTCCAATTTGGAAAGTGACAAAGAGATGGATAAATCATGAAAGTTTAGAGTCGCCACTTGACAAATCGATTTTGGTGTGCCAGGTCACCGTTTCTTGAACTTAGACTCAAAGGCTAAGTTCGTACCAGAGATTTGGGTAAGGGGATTCATTTGACTCGGGGAGAAGGTGTTAGGCATTCCCCAAATCCCGTGAAAGTCACGGTTGCGTAATTGATCAAATTGGCTTTTAATGCATTTGAGTTGATATAAAAACACACAAGAGGCTCGAGGTCATTCCCACCTAATAAAAGAAGAATAAAACTAAAATTGAACTACTACGAGTTTCACTTTTGTCTTCACAAACAAATACCTTGGGGCATTCCCCGGAATATCAAATACATAAGCCCTTCGGGGCATTCCCCGAATGAATTTAACTAGGGAATGACCTCTCACCTCAAAACTTACTAACGTCTTAGTATTGCCTACCCAAGTGTGGTCGGCCTAAAACATGCTACTAGCGAGCGATGTAGTACAATAAGAAAGTAAAATCTAAAGTAAAGAAAGATGAAAATTCAGTTCATGGCTTTGTTCTTTAACTTTCATTGCATGCGTTCAACCAAACCCGGCCTGGAAAGTCACAAAGAAAACAAGAAAAGGGCAAAATGTTATCCAGTGAGGAATATGCGATCGCATAGTCTGTATGTGAACCGCATACTGCACAGGAAGAGCCGCAGATTAGAACAGCGTCCAAGACAAAAGGGAATGTCAGATATGCGATCCCACATGCGATCGCAGATCATGTCTGCGAACCGCAGACTGCACACTGAGATCACAGAGTCGAACAGAGTCCTGAGCAAAAGTTTGATGTCAGAAACGCGGTCGCATCTGCGATAATCAGGTTAAAAATGCGAACCGCACATCAGTTATGCGGTCGCATATTCAACACTAAATACAGATTACTTCTATGTTTCTGGTTTCGATTTTTCCCAGTTAGCTGATTATACTAAGTATTAACTACCTTACGTTATTAGCTATGGTGTAATTCGAGCATATTAGTTCATGAAATCAAAAATCTAAAGGCAAATACTCACGGCTTCATCATATTCGATCAATCTAATAGAATAAACAAAAGTCAAGGAATAAACCTGAATAAGAGCTCCTACTGATTTTTGAAACTTGATATCAGCAATGAGACAGCGAGCCACGAACGGAACTCGGATCAGCAACCAAGCTCGAACATGAACACCTACTCGATCGAAATTGGTCCTTGAAAGAAAGGGGAGACATGAGTTCCTCTGTTTTTATGGTTTTCTTCTGAAATTTTGGAGAAGAAGAAGACTCTCCCTTGGAGCTTTTGTGTTTTTCTTCTGAAATTTAGAGAAGAAGAAGACTCAAAATGGGTCGTTTCCCCCCAACACTCTCTGAGAACTCTCTGATCTTTTTTGGGTTCCCCTTCCTCTCTTGCCCTCCAAGGAATTCCTCCTCCATCTGTTGGTAATCCCCCAATCCGTTATAATGAGTGTATCAGTGGGGAGGTCGTGTGTGGATCGAGTGTGTGTGTGAGGAAATATTTTTTTTATCAGAGTTTGTTAGCGTACGTGGCCAAGATGAGGGGAAGGGATCATTTTTGTGGGCTGCTGAAATTGGACCTGTATTTGGGCTCCCAGATTTACCAAAACTGGGCCAAAACAAGCTGAAAGTCTTTTAACATGCCCCCAAAAATAAGACTTTGATAATATTGTTAAGGATAAAAATTGGAACTATGTTTTATTATTTGTTTCAATTTTGTACCTAGAAATAAGATTAAACTTAATAATAAAGGGAATTCCTACAGAAATAAGCTCAAATAATTATTTTAAAAATACTATGACTTTTAGAGGCGATTCTGACGCGCGGGTCAAAAATTACATGTCTACAACAGAGACACTAACCATACTCCAAAATTGGAATTAATGATCCACCACTATGGATTTCTGTTCGTCTCTCGCAGTTTATTGTAGGACTTTTTGCAGATTTTTCAAAAAAATTCCAGAGTGAGTAGCAAGTCTTTTGCTACTATTTGGTGAGGTTGACATAAAACCTTCCGTGCAGCCGGCACAATGTAATGCGTTTTGGCATCAAAAAGTTTCCCAGGAAGATGTCAACTTCAAGGTGATGGTTGATATCTTATTTCTACAGATGTTAAGATAGATGTTACTGTCACGACCCAGAATTTCCACCTTCGAGGCTATGATGGCGCCTAGCATTTCACTTGTTAGGCAACCCAACGTTAGAGGATCTTTAAGCCAATTTTTAATCAATTCAAATAAGTAAAACCAATTAAGCCGAAATGAAACAAAAACGGAGTACAAAATGACATAAAACCAATAATATCTAAGTACAACCCAGATCTGAAGTCACAAGTTCACGAGCTTCTAGAATCTCTATAAATAGGGTTTGAAATATATACAACTATCTCGAATGAAAGGAACAATAAATAGGGGAAGAGGAAGGGGACTTCAAGGTCTGCGGACGCTATTAGATCTATCTCAAGTCTCCAAATACCAATCCGAGCTGATACGCCTCACGGATAGCTGGGACCAGTACCAAGATCTGCACAAGAAGTGCAAAGTGTAGTATGTTTACAACCGACCCAATGTACTCTGTAAGTACTGAGCCTAACCTCGACAAGGTAGTGACGAGGCTATGACAGGACAACCATGTAATTAAACCTGTACAGAAAGAAGTATACGTACAAAATAACAACAAATAAAGAATTAATAAGTATAATTGGGAGGGGACATGCGAAAGGGGTACAAGATACGGTAACTACAACAGGGAATAATAACAAGAATCAGTCAATAAACCTTCAATCAACAAAATGAACAAGCATAATGAATAAAACTGCACGGCATAACCCTTCGTGCTTTTACTCTCAGCCTCACTATGAAACAGTAATAACGGCACGGCATCACCCTTCGTGCTTTTACTCTCAATTTCACCATAAAATGATAAATACGGCACGACATCACCCTTAGTGCTTTTACTCTCAATTTTATCATGAATCAATAGATACGAACAGGCACAGACTCAAGTGTAGGTGCCTCGGCGTCGGCGTCCGTAACTCGGACCAAATGATAGATACACCCCTTATTAATCATATTTGTAGCCTTACGGTAAGAAATAAACCTACCCTTCAGCAGTACATTATCTCCTTCCATTCAATCATTGACTCAGTTGGAAATTCAAACCTAAAAGTTCTAGTTCGACAGTCAAGCTTAGCGAAACATGAATAAAGGCAATCCATCCCCATTATTACATCAAAATTGACCATCCCCAATTCAATGAGATTGGCCATTGTGTCTCGACCATGCACCGTGACAACACAATCCCTATAAACCCGTGCGACCACAATAGACTCACCAACCGATAAGATACCGAGAAAGGCTCATGGAGCTGTTCTGGTTCTATCCCAACTTCAATACTCTGTGAAAACATCTGAAGAAGCCTCTGAACTCTGGCGACCCCTTATAGCATAACAATGGCCGGGTCCTCCCAAACTCTGTGCGCCACCCCTAACTGCACCATGCCCTGGGGGTTCTGGGGCGCCTCGAGCTGGAGGAGGTGTTGTGGATGTAGTAGCTGCAGAACTGGCTGGCTGTGCTGTACCTCTGTCCATGCTCTGGTGAGACGAACGGCAATCCCTCTGAACGTGACCCCTCATACCACACCCGTAGCATATGGGCTGGTCCATGTAGCAGGTCCCAAAGTGCATCTTCCCCGCACCTAGGGCATGGGGGCCTCCGCTGCTGCTGAAATCTCCCACCAGACCGACCCTGTTGGTAGTATCCCCTGTTGTCCTAAGGGCACCGAAGACTGAGCAAAAGACTGGGATGGCCCTAATGACCCTCCCCTGAAAGATTTTTTACCACCACCACCTCCACTAGAAGTACCACTGAAGTTGCCCGCTGACCGGGCCTCGTTGCTACTCTCTCGCTCCATTCTATTCTTCAGTTTGTGGGTCTTTGTGGCTTGACAAAATGCCATTATCTTACCGTAGTTCATATCAGAATTCAAGGAAGCTGTAGCGGCTTCATTAACAATCAAGGGGCTAAGGCCCTGCACAAACCGGTGCACTTTAGCCTCCATAGTAGGCAACATGTAGATGGCATATTTGGACAGGCACGCGAATCTCATATGATACTCATACAAACTCATGCTACCTTGTTTCAGGTTCTCAAACTTGGGGGCATGGGCTGCCTTAGCCTTGGCAGGCAAGAAATGATCAATAAAAGGATAGGCAAACTCACTCCATCTCGCCGGAGGGCTTCCCTCCTCAAAGGAGTCCTTCCACATTTCAAACCAAGAATAGGCCACCCCTTTCAGACGGTAGGAGGCCAACTCTGATCCCTCTGTCTCAGTAGCACGCATAACTCGGAGGGTCTTGTGCATCTCGTCAATAAAATCCTGGGGGTCCTCCTCAAGATTAGTACCTGTGAGCACTGAAGGGTTCAACTGGAGAAATCTATTCACCCTGGAACTAATGGAATCCCCTGGCTAACTAGAAGAAATGGGTGCAACATCTGATCTCTGGGCCTGGGAAGCCACTATTTGAGCCAACATCTGTATTGCTCCCCTAAGATCCCCATCCGATACACCGGGACCGGAAGCTGGGGCTGGAGGTGGAACTGCAATATTAGTTGGAGGAATCGTTGCACCCTCAATAGGTGCGAGAATTGCTGCAGTCTGACTAGGTGTAATGGAATCAGGCAGAGTAGTAGTCGGGGGAATATTCTCACCCCTCGGGTGTTCACCTGCATCATCAAGTAAAGGGTCAACTGCCACTCCTGGGGCGGCATTGGCTCCGTGGCCAGTTCTTGCTTTCTTCCTAGGCACCATATACTGAAAATTAGAGTAATGCACGAGTTAAAGGAGAAAGAATCTTACAATTAGCTTTATCGCACGATCTAGATCATCAAAGAAGGGTATTATTCCCAAATGCTCAAGTAGCCTCATACTTATAGATGTGGTCGACAACACATCAATAAGAAGGACTCTACTAGATACGCCTCCTTAGGCTCTGATACCAAGTTTATCACGCATCGACCTCGGGGAGCGCGACAGGCTCTCAATAGAGTTACCTCAATCGAGCATGCCCGCACAGTGCCATCTACCCAAATCACCCAAAATAAAGAGAAGAGTGCATTTCCTTAATTAGTCAGTAAGAAGTCATGTGAAATAACATTCCATTTGGTAACAGTGAACATATAAAAATAGGGAGATGGAATAAGCAATATCAAGTCTTCTGTCAACAATAGTTCCACAATACCTATCTTAACATGAGAAACAATACGCAATTATCACAGATAGTTCATAAGTACGGAAAGAACAATCAATTTATCAATTAACTAGTCTAAGCATGGATATCAGGATCAAAGAAAGAGAAAAATTACAAAAAACAAGTCCCACTCGCATGCTTTAACCCAATAACAATGCATAAGTACTCGTCACCTCACATATACGTTGTATCCAACATTTAAACAAGTAGCAAATAGGCAAACAAGTCCTAATCCCTCAAGTCAAGGTTAACCACGACACTTACCTCACTCCAAAGACCAACTCAAAGTTCAACCACGGCTTTGCCTTTCGAACAAGCCTCGGAACCAACCAAATCTAGCAAATTATCAACCAAACGATTCAAAATAAGCCTTAGGAACTACCCTTGAATGAAAAAGGTTCAATTTAGGTCATTATTGACAACGTCAACAAAAGTCATGCCCGGGCATGCTTAGTCCAAACTCCGAAATTTGGACCAAACCTGATTACCCATTCACCCCCAAGTTCGGTTATGTATTTTGTTCTGAAGTCTGAGCTCAATTTGAGGTGTAAATTTTAATTTTATAAAAATCCCTAATTCTTCCCAACCCCCCAATTTCCACCATGAAAATATTAGATATTAGGTTGAAATCTTATGAAAAGTAATGGAAAAATTGAAAGAAAGTAGGTTAGAATCACTTACCAACAAATTGGGGAAGAAAAGTTCATGGGAGAATCGCCTCTAGGGTTTTCTAGCTTTGAAAATTTGAAGAATGAACAAAATCCTATTTTTGGGACTGTTTTAATCACCGGCGTCAGGTGTGCATCTCGTTCGCTTGAAACCTGACACGTTTGCGAAGAGCAAAGCCTCAATGGCTTACGCGATCGCGAGTTGATCTACGCGTTCGCGCAGGCTTTGCCCCTAGCCTCTGCGTCCGCGATCCTTGTATCGCGTTCGCATAGAGCAACAGTCAACTCCCAGCCTCTACCTCTATTTTACTAAGCGTTCGCGATTGATTGGCCGCGTGCGTGAAGAGCAGGCTCCCCAACGCTCCGCGTTCACAATCAAGTTTTCGCGTTCGTGTAGAACAAAATTTCCCCCAGCCCATTTTACCCTTCAAGATCACGGGAGTATATTCGCGACCGCGAAGAAGGGAACACCAGAAACCAGCAGAAGTGAAAAACCAGCAAAACTTTCTAAGTTCAAAAGGTCCGTAGGCTATTCGAAACTCACCTAGCCCTCGAGGATCCAAACCAAATATGCACACAAGTCCAAAACCTAATACGAACTCACTCGCATGATCAAAATACCAAAATAACACCTAGAATTACGAATCGGACACCAAATCAAATGAAGTTTTCAATGAACTTTTAGAATTTTTGTTTTAACAACCGGACATCCGAATCACGTCAAACCGACTCCGTTTCTCACCAAATTTGACAGAAAGTCATAAATATAGTAGTGGACCTATACCGGATTTCGGAACCAAAATACGGATCCGGTATCAACAAATTCAAACATTGGTCAAATCCTTAAAGTCATTAAGCCTTTAAGCTTTCAATTTTCGACAAAAAGCGATAACTCGAGCTAGGAACCTCCGAATTTGATTTCGGGCAGACACCATGGTCCCAAATCATGATACGGACCCATCAGGACCGTCAAAACACGGATCCGGGTCCGTTTACTCAAAATATTGACCGAAGTCAACTCAAATAGATTTTTAAGGCAAAATTTTATTTTTAATCAATTTTTAACATGAAAACCTTTCGGGAAAACACCTGGACTGTGCACGCAAATCGAGGAGGATTACGGAAATTATTGGAGGCTTCAAAACATAGAATTAAGGTTTAAAACTCTAGATGACCTATCGGGTCATCACATTCTCCACCTCTAAAACAATCGTTTGTCCTCGAACGGGCATAGAAAAGTGCCTGGGCCGGTGAAAAAGGGTGGATATCTACTCCGCATGTCCGACTCGGACTCCCAAGTAGCTGCCTCAACGGGCTGACCTCTCCACTGCACTCGAACTGAAGGATAATTCTTAGACCTCAACTGTCAAACTTGCCAGGCTAGAATAGCCACCGGCTCCTCCTCATAAGTCAAATCCTTTTCCAATTGGACTGAGCTGAAGTTTATCACATAGATGGATCACCATGATACTTCCGGAGTATGGACACATGGAACACCGGATGGACTGCTGATAAACTAGGTGCCAATGCGAGCCTGTACGCCACCTCACCCACTCTTTCCAGAATCTCAAAGGGTCCGATGTACCTAGGGCTCAACTTGCCCTTCTTCCCGAACCTCATCACACCCTTTATGGGTGAAACCTGAAGCAACACCCTCTTTCCAACCATGAATGCAACATCATGAACCCTGCGGTTGGCATAACTCTTCTGCCTCGACTGAGTTGTGCGAAGTCAATCCTGTATAATCTTTACCTTATCCAAGGCATCCTGTACCAAATCTGAACCCAACAACCAAGCCTTTCCCCGGCTCGAACCATCCAATTGGCGAACGACGCCCCCTCCCGTATAATGCCTCATATGGGTCTATCTGAATACTTGACTGATAGCTGTTATCGTAGGCAAACTCGACAAGTGGCAAGAACTGATCCCAAGAACCCCCGAAATCTATAACACAAGTGCGGAGCATATCCTCCAATATCCAAATAGTACGCTCAGACTGCCCGTCCATCTGAGGATGAAATGCTGTGCTCAACTCAACCTACATGCCTAACTCACGCTGTACTGCTCTCCAGAAGTGCGAGGTGAACTGCCTACCTCAATCTGAAATGATAGACACGGGCATACCGTGAAGGCGGACGATCTCGCGAATGTAAATCTCAGCCAACCGCTCTGACGAATAGGTAACTTCCATAGGAATGAAATGCGCATACCGCATCGAACTTCCTCTGAGTCCATGAAAGTCCAACAACAAAATCCATAGTGATACACTCCCACTTCCACTCAGGAATCTCTAACTTCTGAAGCAACCCACCAGGTCTCTGGTGCTCACACTTTACTTGTTGACGATTTAAACACCGAGCTACATAAGCAACTATGTCCTTCTTCATTCTCCTCCACCAATAATGTTGCCGCAAATCTTGATACATTTTGGCGGCATCTATATGAGAAGAGTACCGGGAACTGTGGGCCTCCTGAAGAATTAACTCACGAAGTCCATCTACATTGGGCACACAAATACGACCCTGCATCCTCAAAACTCCATCATCTCCAACAATAACCTGCTTGGCACCACCGTGCCGCACTATGTCCCTAAGGACAAGCAAATGAGGGTCATCATATTGCTGATCTCTGATGCGCTCAAACAAAGAAGACCGAGCGTCCGTACAAGCTAGAACACGACTGGGCTCTGGAAAATCCAACCTCACGAACTGATTGGTCAAAGCCTGAACATATGATGCAAGCGATCTCTCACCGACTAGAATGTACACAAGGCTGCCCATACTCGCTGCCTTTCTACTCAAGGTGTTGGCCACGACATTGGCATTCTCGGGGTGATACAAGATGGTGATATAATAGTCTTTTAATAGCTCCAACCACCTCCTCTGCCTCAAATTGAGATCTTTTTTTTGAACAAATACTGTAGACTCTGATGATCCGTGAAAACCTCGCACGACACATCGTAAAGGTAATGCCTCCAGATCTTCAGCGCATAAACAATGGTTGCCAGCTCTAGATCGTGAACATGGTAATTCTTCTCATGGACCTTCAATTTCCACGACGCATATGCGATCTCCCTACTACCCTGCATCAATACTACTACGAGCCCAACACGAGATGCATCACAATATACCGTATAAGATCCTGAACCTGTGGGCAACACCAACACTAATGTTTTAGTCAAAGCAGTCTTGAGCTTTTGAAAGCTCACCTCACACTCGTCTGACCATCTGAACAGGGCAACCTTTCGGGTCAATCTCGTCAATAGGCTGCTATAGATGAAAACCCCTCCACAAACCGACGGTAATTACCCGCCAAACCCAAGAAACTCCGGATCTCCATAGCTAAAGTTGGTCTAGGCCAGTTCTGAACTGCCTCAATCTTCTTAGGATCCACCTGAATTCCCTCTGCTGATACGACGTTCCCCAAGAAGGAAACTGAGTCCAACAAAAACTCGCACTTTTAAAACTTGGAATATAACTGGTTATCCCTCAAATTCTGAAGTACAATTCGAAGATGCTGCTCATGCTCCTCTCGACTGCGAGAGTAGATCAAGATATCATCAATAAACACGATCACAAAGGAATCCAAATAGGGCTTGAACACTCGGTTCATCAAATCCATAAATGTTGCGGGGGCATTCGTCAGCCTAAATGACATCACTAGAAACTTATTATGCCCAAATCGAGTCCGAAAAGCTATCTTAGGGACATCAGATGCCCTAATCCTCAACTGATGGTAGCCAAACATCGAGTCAATCTTCAAAAACACCTCGACACTCTGAATCTGATCAAAGAAGTCATTAATCCTCGGAAATGGATACTTGTTCTTGATGGTGACTTTGTTCAACTGTTGATAATCTATGCACATCCTCATCGATCCATCTTTCTTCTTTACGAACAACACAGACGTACCCCAGGTCGAGACACTAGGTCTAATGAAGCCCTTATCAAGCAAATCTTGCAACTGATTCTTCAATTCCTTCAACTCTGGCGGGGCCATACGATATGGCGGAATAGAAATGGGCTAGCCCGGAGCCAAATCAATACAGAAGTCAATATCTCTATCAGGTGGCATCCCCGGCAGATCTGCAAGAAACACCACTAGAAACTCACGAACAACTGGTACTGAATCCATGGAGGGAACCTCCACACTAGAATCACGGTCATAAGCCAAATAAGTTAGACACCTCTTCTCGATCATATGCTAAGCCTTCAAATAAGAGATAACTCTACTGGTAGAATGGCCATGAGTCCCCCTCCACTTTAATCGAGGCAACCCCAGCAAGGCTAAGGTCACCGTCTTGGCGTGACAATCCAATGTAGCATGATAAGGTGACAACCAATCCATACCCAAGATGACATCAAAATCTACCATATCGAGAAGTAGGAGATCTACGCTAGTCTCAAGACTCCCAATGGTAACCTCACACGAACGATAGACACGATCTACAATAATAGAATCTCCTACAGGTGTGGACACATACACAAGAACACTCAAAGAATCACGAGGCACAACCAGATATGAAGCAAAGTAGGAAGACACGCAAGAATAAGTAGAGCCCGGATCAAATCGAACTGAAGCATCCCTATGGAAAACGGAAACAATACCTGTTATAACAATGTCATGTGACTCAGCCTCAGGCCTGGTTGGGAAAGCATAACATCGAGGCTAGGCCCCACTACTTTGAACCACGTCTCTAGGATGATCTCTAACTGGCTGGCTTTCCACCTCTAACAGCCTGACCTCCACCTCTGGCTTCCTAACACCCTCTAGCTGACTGAGCAGGCGGTGAAGCAACTGGTTCCGGAACCATGACACGAGAACCCTGATGTTGTGAGCTGCCGGGTGCCCGAGGACAAAATCTAGCAATGTGCCTCGGGTTACCACAAGTATAGCATGACCTCGGCTGCTATGATTGCTGACCCTGAAACTGACCCTGTCAACGGGAGTAACCACCCTGAAAACTCTGGAGCGGAGGTGCACTAATAGGTGTTGGTGGTGCGCTGTAGGCTAACTGATCGGGATGAGACATATGAGGGCCGCGACCACCTGAAGCACTATGAGATGCCTGGAGTGCTGAATGATACGGCCTGGGACGATGGCCTCTATCAAAAGTACCCTTGCCTCCAGACGAGGCGCCGCTGAACCCACTGGAATGACGACGCCTCTTATCAGACCCCTGCCCCCTCTCCTGAGCAAGAACCACCTCGATCCGCTTAGTAACATTAGCAGCCGTCTGAAAGGAAATCTTACTCCCGGTCTCCTTGGACATCTGTAGCCTGATAGGGTGAGCGAGTCCATCAAATAAACCTCTTCACCCTCTCTCTCTCTCAGTAGGAAGCAGAAGGAGAGCATGACGGGCTAGATCCACAAAACGAGTCTCGTACTGAGTAACAGTCATACTGCCTGACTGGAGACGCTCGAACTGCCTGCGGTAATCCTCTCTCAAAGTGATAGGGAGAAACTTCCCTAGAAATAGCTGTGGGAACTGCTCCCAAGTAAGTGTAGGCGACCCAGCTGATCTGGTCAACATGTAATCTCTCCACCACCTCTTGGCGGAACACGTCATTTGAAATATATCAAAATCGAACCCATTGGTCTCAACTATACCCATGTTCGCAGCACCTTATGGCAGCGGTCAAGATAATCCTGTGGGTCCTCAGAAGGTGCACCATTGAAGTGAACTGGAAAGAGCGTAGTAAACTCGTCCAATCTCAATAATGCCTCAAAAGACATGGCGGGCCTATCACCGGCCTATACTGCAACAATTGCCTGGACTACCCCAACTGGCGGGGTGGTGGAGACTGATACTGGGGAGCCATCTGCTCCGGAGTTTGAGTAGTGGGAGTCGTGCTCCTCCCCCAGCCTGAGAGATGGCTTGTGCCACAAAAAATGCACCGGCCTGGGCCACACTCTCCATAAGGCCCACCAAACGGACTAGAGCGTCCTGTAGCACTAGGGTGGCGATGAACCCCTCCGGGACTTGAGCTGGTCCAACAGGTACAGCCTGAGCTGGAACCTCCTCATCAAAATCTACCTGAGGCTCCACTACTGGTGCTGCTGCTCGAGCTCTACGCTGAGCTCTGCCTCTGCCTCGACCTCTGGCGCTACCTCGGCCTCGTCCTCTGCCCCTAGTAAGAGCTTCCACAGGGGGCTCCAGCTGCTGTCCAGTTGAAGATATTGCACGTGTTCTCGCCATCTACGGGAGGACAAGAATAGAAAGTTCAATTAGTAATGATAGAATAAAACTGCATGACAGAGAAGAATAGAAGTGAAATTTGTTCCTAAACTTCATAGCCTCTGGAAGATAAATACAGACGTCTCCGTACCGATCCTTCAGACTTTACTAAGCTTGCTCATAACTCGTGAGACCTAAGCAACCTAGTGCTCTGATACCAACTTGTCACGACCCGGAATTTTCACCTTTAGGGCCGTGATGGCGCCTAACATTTCACTTGCTAGGCTAGCCAACATTAGAGAATCTTTATACAAATTTTTGATCAATTCGAATAAGTAAATCAATTAAACCAAAATGAAACAAATAGGGAGTACAAAATGATATAAAACCAATAATATCTAAGTACAATCTGGATCTAGAGTCACAAGTTCACGAGCTTCTACAATCTCTACAAATAGAGTTTGAAATAAATACGACTGTCTCGAATGAAAGGAATAGTAAATAGGGGAAGTGGAAGGGGACTTCAAAGTCTGCGGACGCTAGCAGATCTACCTCAAGTATCCAAATGCCAATCCGAGATGATATGCCTCACGGACAGCTGGGACCAGTACCAAGATCTGCACAAGAAGTGCAGAGTGTAGTATGAGTACAACCGACCCAATGTACTCCGTAAGTGTCGAGCCTAACCTCGACGAGGTAGTGACAGGATACCCACGTAATTAAACCCGTACAGACGGAGATATACGTACAAAATAACAACAAATAAAGAATTAACAAGTACAATTGGGAGGGGACATGCGAAAGGGGTACAGGATGCGGTAACTACAACAGGGAATAATAACAAGAATTAGTTAATAAACCTTCAATCAACAAAATGAACAAGCATAATGAATAAAACTGCACGACATCACCCTTCGTGCTTTTACTCTCAGCCTCACTATGAAACAGTAATAACGGCACGGCATCACCCTTCGTGCTTTTACTCTCAATCTCACCAGAAAATGATAAATACGGCACGGCATCACCCTTCGTGCTTTTACTCTCAATTTTATCATGAATCAATAAATACGGCACGACATCACCCTTTGTGCTTTAACCCTCAAATACGGCATGACATCACACGTCGTGCTTTAACACTCTCCCTTACCATGTAATAGTGAACATATAACAATAGGGAGATAGAATAAGCAATATCAAGTCTCCTGTCAACAATAGTTCCATAATACCAATCACATCTTCAGAAACAATACTCAATTATCACAGATAGTTCATAAGTACGGAAAGAACAATTAATTTATCAATTAACTAGTCTAAGCGTGGATATCAGGATCAAAGAAAGAGAAAAATTATAAAAAACAAGTCCCACTCGCATGCTTTAACCCAATAACAACGCATAAGTACTCGTCACCTCACATATACGTTGTATCCAATATTTAAACAAGTAGCAAATAGGCAAACAAGTCCTAATCCCTAAAGTCAAGGTTAACCACGACACTTACCTTGCTCCAAAGACCAACTCAAAGTTCAACCATGGCTTTACCTTTCGAACAAGCCTCGGAACCAACCAAATCTAGCAAATTATCAACCAAACGATTCAAAATAAGCCATAGGAACTACCCTTGAATGAAAAAGATCCAATTTAGGTCATTATTGAAAAAGTCAACAAAAGTCAACTCCCGAGCTTGCTTGGTCCAAACCCAAAATTCGGACCAAAACCCGATTACCCATTCAAACCCAAGCCCGGTTATGTATTTTGTTCCGAAATCCAACCTCAATTTGAAGTTTTAATTCTAATTTTACAAAAATCCCTAATTCTTCCCAACCCCCCAATTTCCACCATGAAAATATTAGATTTTAGGTTGAAATTTTATGAAAAGTAATGGAAAATTGAAAGAAAGTAGGTTAGAATCACTTACCAACAAATTGGGGAAGAAAAGTTCTTGGGAGAATTGCCTCTAGGATTTTCTAGCTTCAAAAATTTGAAGAATGAACAAAATCCTATTTTTGGGACTGTTTTAATCACTAGCGTCAGGTGTGCATCACGTTCGCGTGAAACCTAACGCGTTCGTAAAGCGCAAAGCCTCAATGGCTTACGCGATCGCGAATTGATCTACGCGTTCGCATAGGCTTAGCCCTAGCCTCCGCGTCCGCGATCCTTGTATCACATTCGCATGGAGGAACAGTCAACTCCCAGCTCCCACCTCTATTTCACTATGCGTTCGCGAAGAGCAGGCCCCCCAATGCTCCGCGTTCATAATCAAGGTTTCGCGTTCGCATAGAACAAAATCTCCCCCAGCTCATTTTACCCTTCGCGATAGCGGGAGTATATTCACGACCGTGAAGAAGGGAACACCAGAAACCAGCAGAAGTGAAAAACCAGCAAACTTTCTATGTTCAAAAGGTCCATAGGCTATCCGAAACTCACCTGAGCCCTCGGGGATCCAAACCAAATATGCACACAAGTCCAAAAACCTGATACAAACTCGCTCGCGGTATCAAAATACCAAAATAACACCTAGAATTACGAATCGGACACCAAATCAAATGAAGTTTTCAATGAAATTTTAGAATTTTTGTTTTAACAACCGGACATCCGAATCACGTCAAACCGACTCCGTTTCTCACCAAATTTGACAGAAAGTCATAAATATAGTAGTGGACCTATACCGGATTTCGGAACCAAAATACGGATCCGGTATCAACAAATTCAAACATTGTTCAAATCCTTAAAGTCATTAAACTTTTAAACTTTCAATTTTCGACAAAAAGTGATAACTCGAGCTAGGGACCTCTGAATTTGACTCCGGGCAAACGCGCAGGTCATAAATCACGATACGGACCCACCGCGACCGTCAAAACACGAATCCGGGACCGTTTGCTCAAAATATTGATTGAAGTCAACTCAAATAAATTTTTAAGGTAAAATTTTATTTTTTATCAGTTTTTTTTAACATAAAAGCCATCCGAAAAAATACCCGGACTATGTACACAAATCAAGGAGGTTTAAGGAAGCTATTGGAAATTTTGAAATACAAAATTAAGGTTTAAAACTCTAGATGACCTATCGGGTCATCACATTTACACGTGAAGAGGCACTTGAAATATTTAAAGTGTGGATGTACTTGGCTTACGATTAAAAGTTCATAATGTCTAATATTATTTTGAAGAACTAGAAGTGCACGCAAGGCTAATGAAAATTACAAACGAATTTTTTTGTGGCAATAAAGTTTTCTCTTGCACTGATATATATATTTCAGGAATCAAAGATAGTTTTCTCTAAAGAAAACAACTTTAGAGCTATGAATAGGAAAAAGGAAAATGCCTACAAAGTTGGCCATTGTGGAGCATTTTCCTATATCCCAAGAGATTGAGAAGACTAGAAAAGTAATTTTAACAAACTGCTTGAAAAAATCAAAATTTCCACTCATTTGGCAAGCATTTTGATAATGAGATACAATTATGTGGGGGATTTTGTGAGAAAGGAAAAAGAAAGGCAAAGGCGTTTGGTGAATGCCTTTGGAACGGTTGATAAATAAGGTGTGACCCCCACAAGTGATATGTACCAATCATGAGTTCTAATATGATTCTTCAATCTATGTGTATCTTTTTCTAATTCAATTGATGATTATGTTATTTCTTTTGTATCTCTTAGATTGTTTTTAGGTTTTTTAAAAACTACTGTTGTAATAACACGTCATTGTATTCGAAGCATATATGGTAGTTTCTACGCTAATTATGCATTAACAATGAGTCTTTGTTTAAAGCCTTAAGTTCCTGAATAAAGTCCATGCTATTATAATCAGATTTTTTTGAAAAGATTACCTACTGGACAAAGTTATATATTATTAAAAGAAGAGAAAAAATCTTCCTCTTTAAGCCAAGTGGCAACCTAAAAGAAAGTCACATGGCATAAGTAGTTAATAATTGATTTAGTTAACAATTAGTTATTGATTATTATTTTTAAATTTAAATATCTATAAAATAATAAAATAAAATATTTTATAATAAAAAACAAAAATTAAAAAAAATTTGTCCATTCAAATTGGAAAATAGTTTCAAGTTGGAGTCTTTAAATTATTTTAAAATAAAAAAATTACAAAAGATAAAATACTGTCAATTTAAAATTTCTTTTTTTAAATAATTTTTGTTTTTATTTTAAAAATAAAAAGTGTATTTATTCAGAATATATTATTGAGAATATAGAATAAATAAATAAAAAAAATATGTATCTTCTATTATATTATAAAAAGAAAGTAGCATACAAAAATTTAAATAAAGTAATATGCTAATAAAATTTTCTATTAACAATGCAATAATACTAAATATTGAATAATATAATAAAGAAAAATACAGAACAAAAAAGTTATCTGATGCCTATGTAAGTCCCATTAATTTAATAGAGATTTTATTTATGAAATTTCAGATAATTATTGAGAACAATAGGATCTATATATTATTAAAAGGAGAGAAAAAATCCCTCTCCTTAAGCCAAGTGGAAACCTAGAAAAAAGGCACATGGCATAAGTAGTTAATAATTAGTTATTGGCTATTATTTTTAAATTTAAATATCTATAAAATAATAAAATAAAATATTTTATAATAAAAATAAAAAATTTTAAAAACTTTGTCCATTCAAATTGGAAAGGAGTTTCAAGTTGGAGTTTTTAAATTATTTTAAAATAAAATATTACAAAAAATAAAAAAAATATCAATTTAAAATTTCTTTTTTTTAAAAATAATAATTATTTTTCTTTTTTAAAAATAAAAAGTTTATTTATTCAGAATGTATTATTGAGAATAATAGAATAAAATAAAAAATAAAAAATAAAAAAATATGTATCTTCTATTATATTATAAAAAGAAAGTAGCATACAAAAATTTAAATAAAGTAATATGCTAATAAAATTTTCTATTAACAATGCAATAATACTAAAAATTAGATAATATAATAAAAAAAAATACAGAACAAAAAAGTTATCTGATGCCTATATAGTCTAATTACTTTAATGGAGATTTTATTTATTAAATTTCAGATAATATTATTGAGAACAATAAGATAAAATTTAAAATAAAAAAAAATTGCAAGAGTAATACAATGTATATCTTCTATTATATTATAAAAAGAAAGTAGTAGATAAAAATATTAAAGAAAGAAATATACTAATAAAAATTTCAATTAACAATGCAATTATATTAATATTGGATAATATAATTAAAAAAAATACATAATACAAAATTTATTCGATGACTATATAAGTCTCTTTAATTTAATAAATATGTTATTCATTAAAATTCAGATAATATTATTAACAACAATAGAATAAAATTAAAAATAAAAATTATTTCAAGATTAATAAAATATATATATCTTCTCTTATACAAAAAGAAATCGAGCAGATAAAAATATTAAACAAAGTAATATTCTAGTAAAAATTTCTATTAACAGTGTAAAAATACTAAACATTGAATAATAAAATAAAGAAAAATATAGAATAAAAAACTTATTCAATGACTATATAAGTCCCTTTAATTTAATAGCGATTTTATTATTGGGTATATTACATTGACAAATAAGATGACAATTGAAATCTATTAAAGCAATACAATCTAATTTGTTCAAACAAGCCCGATCATAATTTAATTTAATTAATATTTTTTAATATTAACCGCATATTGTACGAGTACAACTACTAGTATATAGAAATAAGATATTGACCTGTAGAGCCAATTGTATAATTTTTGCCATAACTTAGAAGGAATGATCTAACTCTCTTGATCCATGCACCTTAAAGATGATTGTGTACTCTTACACTTCGATAAGTCAAATGTTTTCAATGTGTGAGATGCTACTTAGTACTGTTGATTTATTAGACATTAGTTCTTGACTAATTTTTGACAGAATTAGAATATTCTCAATTTTGAAATGTTCAATCTTGCTAATTTATTCGTACGGAGAAAAATATTTTGATGAAGATTTTTGTGAGAAGTATTTTACTTAAAGTTTTATTTTAATAATAGTATTATTTATTTTACAAAATTGTGTATTGTATGACTTGACATATACGTGTAACGCACGTGACAAGGAACTAGTAATAATAATAAGTGAGATGTCCTTTTTTAGCGTGTTGGAGCTCTTAATTGGTTCTAATTTTCTTGAATCTTTTCGGATAGTTAAATTTTTATAGGTGTAATGAATTCAATTACTTATTCAAGTGATTAATATCTAATTCAATGTAATGACTCGACAGGTCATTTTGAGTTTTAGCGCGTTGTTCATCGGTTTGAGGCCTTGAGTAGCTTCACTTCAAGTATTATGACTTGTACATGTGGTCGGAATTGAATTTTGGGAAGTTCGGGATTGGGTTGGAAAGAAAATTTTAATTTCGGAAGCTTTAAGTAGGAAGAATTGGCTAAGGTGTGACTTTTAAGTAAACGACCTTGGAATCGGGATTTGAGGTTCCAATAGGTTCGTATGATGATTTCGAACTTGGGCATATGTTCGGGTTAAGTATCGGATCACCCGGGAGCGTTTCGGTGTTTATTATGAAAGGTTGGAATTTTTAAAAGTTTAAGAAATTCTTAAGTTTGATTTGAAGTGGATTTTAATGTTACCAATGTCCGTTTGGAATTCCGAGATTTGAAATAGCTTCGTTATGTCATTTATGACTTGTATGCAAAATTTAGGGTCAATCAGACTTGATTTGATAAGTTTTGGCATCGAATGTAGAAGTTAGAAGTTTTAAAGTTTATTAAGCTTGAATTTGGGTGTGCTTCGTAGTTTTACCGTTGTTTGATGTGATTTGGAGGCCCGACTAAGTTCGTATGATATTTTAGGACGCGTTGGTATAATTGGTTAAGCACCCCGAGGGCCTCGGGCGGATTCCGGAGGGTTAACGGATCAAGTTTGAGCTTGGGGTAAAGCTGAGGCAGTTGGTGTGTGGTGCAATCGCACCTGCAAGAAAAGTGCCGCAGGTGCGAGACCGCAGAAGCGGCCCAGAGGTCATAGATGCGTAATGGAGTGAGGGTGGATGGATTCGTAGGTGTGAGGAAATTTTCGCACCCGCGGGATGGCAGATGCGGGCGGAGGAGTGCAGAAGCGGGAGCTGGACTGAGGGAGAAGGCCACAGAAGCGGCAGTTCGTGCGTAGAAGCGCGTTTTGGAACGCAAAAGAGGAGATGGCCCAAGTGAGGGACGTTAGCAGAAGCGAGTTTTTACTCGCAAAAGCGAGGCTGCAAATGCGGCAATTCTGTCCGCAGAAGCGAAAACTGGGCAGAACATAAGGGACCGAACTTGGTCATTTTATCATTTTCGTTTGGGATTTTTGGAGCTCGGTTCTTGAGCGATTTTGAGGTGTCTATTCATGTAACGCAAGGTAAGTAACTTCCCACTTGTTGTGAGCTAAATGTAAGGTTGATATATGGATTTAAGGAAGAAAATTTGAAAAATTTAGGATTTTGGTAGAAAAACCTAGAAATTGGTATTAGTGAATTTTGACCACGAAAATTTGACATGAAATACGGGATAAATTATATTTCGTGGTGTTATGGGTAAAGTTATCTTCGAAAATTTTTCGGAATCCGGGCACGTGGGCCGGAGGGTTGATTTTATAGATTTTTCGAGTGGAGTTGAGAATTATTTAAGTGATTAACTATGGGTATTAGAGTATATTTTTGATTGGTTTGCACGTTGTTTGAATAGTTTTGGACCGGGGGTGAATAGTTTTGGACCGGGGGCATTGGCTTGAGGTATTGGAGTGGCGTTGGAGCCGGTTATGGAACTTCGGAGCGAGGTAAGTCTCCTGTCTAACCTTGTGAGGGGAAAACTACCCCCTAGGTGATATTTATTGTTATATGCAACTAGTTATGGTGCTACATACGCACGAGGTGACAAGAGTCCGTATGTAGCTATAACATATTTATGTCCGGTAGACCTAGGATCTTATCCTGTAATATTTGAATTATTTGAACTCATGTTGTTGACATTAATTAATCGAAGTTATACATGAAATTGATTTAGAAATAATTATATGTATACTAGGCCAAGCCTTAACAATTTGAGTTGTGGGAAAGTAATTTTGAGAAACGGTAAAGATTATATCCATTTTGTACCTACGTACAGTGTTGTAAACACGTGTCTTGTAATTCGGTAACTTCCTTCCTTTTCTTGTAGAGCGGGCCGAATGCCTCGGCAGTATATAGGTGCATCTATGGTTCGTGCAGCTCGACCCTTGGTAGAGTACACATTATTCAGGATCGAACCGAACGTCCTCGGCAGAATCATGCGTTACATCGCTTGTAGCTCGAATATTCACGAGTTAACCTCTCTATTGATACCCAGTATTTTATTCGGTACTCCGAGTTTATTTGATAATGACACTTGATAACTTACGAAGATACTAAGATAGAATACAAGATTGAGAAAATTCATACTTTAAAGGAAATAATTAGAAACTTTTGAGATTTACAGATTTACTTTACTATTGCTGTGCACTTCATACATGTTATGGATTATTATATTATTGCTTGGACCTCTAATAAGTGTTGATGTCGACCCCTTGTCACTACTTCTACGGGGTTAGGCTAGATACTTACTGGGCACGCATTGACTTACGTACTCATGCTGCACTTCTGCACTAAATGTGCAGGATCTGACAGGTTCATTGATGATCACCTTGGCACGTAGGCGCACCTGCTTGAGAGACTTTATGTGAGTTGCATTCCAGGCTATGCATCGCAGTCCATCCAGTCTCCATTGTATTATTTATTTTATTCTGTCTTATTTCATTTGTGACAGATGCTGTATTATTGTTATATTCCTTAGAAAATGCTCATGCACTTGTAACACCGGATTTTGGGAGTTTCTACGGGTTGTTCGTTGTTATAATTGTGTAAATACTTTCATTTACTCGATAAATTCTATTTATTGGTAAATTACTATTGGCTTGCCTGATGGCGGTGTTAGGCGCCTCACGACCTTCAGCGGATTTTGGGTCCTGACTGCTTGGTATCAGAGCATTATGTTCACCTAGGTCTCACGAGTCATGAGCAAGTCTAGTAGAGTCTTGTGGATCGGTACAGAGACGTCTGTACTTATCTCCGAGAGGCTACGGGGCTTTTAGGAGCAGTTCCCGCCTTGATTCCTCATCGTGCGATTTGATTCCATTGAGGCTTGTGCCTTTATTTCCTTCCTACTCGATTTTATGCGACGCGAAGCGCTTGTTATCAATTGGGCGTCGAGGAGTTGTAGTGGTACTGTGGACGTGGTGCAGGATGTTCTTCCCTGCGTGTTCGAGCAGGCTATTATGATTGCCTTGCGGAAGAATGTTCTGTCAATCAGCTCAGTAGCTGTATTTTCGGTGGTTTTGAGGCTATGCACAGATTGCTACAATGTTCATGCGTCGTTATCGCACAATATTGATGTAATGGTGGGGTGCTCGTTTATGTGTTGAGGTAGTGAATAAATTGAATAGAGGATTTCTTAGTGCATGATTTAGGGGTTCAACATTTAATTCCAGCAAAGGAAAGGAAATCGGACTATAGATGTCCAAGTTTGGTTGATGGATTAGCGAGACTTGATATTTTCGAACGTGGTGGAATTTTTATTGTGATGCGGTATCGTCGTCCTTGTTTGAACGCATTATGATTTGCAGGTGTTATGGTCTCCTTTGATTTTGCCTCGGGGCAGGGTGTTGTGAAATGGTGTCTGAGGGGGCGGTTGTCAAAGATAACGGGGTATGCAGCGGTTCAGAATCGAATTGGTGTTTCTAATGTTGATGGCTCGAGAAAGATGATCTTCGAATAGGCTTAGAGTCGGTAACAATCTATTGGTTCAAGTGCTAGAGAGATGGATTTCTGATTTGAGGCAACATTTGTGTCACGACCCAAATCTCCCTCCGTAAGATGTCGTGACGGCATCTAGTCTCTGAGACTAGGTAAGCCTAACAATTGCGTAACAACTGAAATAATAACATAAATAACGGCTAAACCTTAGATAAAGCTGGAAAACTGCCTATTGGCATATTCAAGTAAAACCAACAACTCTGAGTATAACATCTCCCAAAGACCCAGTAGTCACAAGACACAAGCTCTAAGAAATTGTTCAACTGTCTCTATATATCAGTATCTAGGAAAATAAAGAAGAACAACATAAAAGGATAGAGGGGGACTCCGAGGTCTGCGGATGCTAGCAGATATACCTTGAAGTCTGCGTAGCAGTAGCACGACTCTCTACTAATAGCGAGGCTGGTAGGAGCTACCTGGGTCTGCACACAAAACATGTGAAGAAGAGTAGCATGAGTACACCATAATGGTACCTAGTAAGTGCCAAGCCTAACCTCTGTAGAGTAGTGACGAGGTCAGGTTAGGGCCTTACTGGGATATAATACTTTAAGGCAGAAGATATAGCAATATAATGAAAGACGGAGAATTTAACACTGAGAAGTTACAGAGAGGTGACAACACAAAACATAGAGATAACAACATGGGCGCTCCCGAGGTACCACCTCGTAGTCCCAAAAGTAAATACTCAACAGGGGATCTCCCGAGGCACCGCCTCGTAGTTCAAAAAGTAAATATGCAATGGGGAAGCTCCCGAAGTACCACCTCATAGTCCTAAAAGTAAATATGCAACAGGGGATCTCCCTAGATACCGCCTCGTAGTCCCAAATGTAAATACTCAACAGGGGATCACCCGAGGTACTGCCTCGAAATCCCAAAAGTAAAAACATAACTCATAAATTAAGTAGCAACGAATTGACAGCAAAAAATCCTACAGTTAAAGACTAAATACAAAATCAAGAAAAATCAGGAATTCAACTTAGCATGCTGCACATATTTCAAATAAGCATTTAAGACACGTAGACATGCGATATTAGGCTAAACATGATAACTACACATGCTGGGATAACACATTTAAGATACAACAGGTTACCGCTTAGTAAAAACCGAATTTTTAACAATTAGCCCGTATACGTATTCGTCACCTCGCGTACACGGCACTCACATATCACAAAATTTGTCACAATAGTACCAATCCTAAGGGGATTTCCCCCACTCAAGGTTAGGCAAGCCACTTACCTCACTCCAAGCTAAATCAGTCAATAAGAATGCCGTTTCCTCAACTTTCCGACTCTGAATGGCCCAAATCTAGCCAATAGAAATGACATACTATAAATATAACAATAAGAAACCAATCTAATTAATGAAATCAAGACTTCAACAAGAAATTAGAAAATCGCCCCAAAAAGTCAACCTGGGTCCACGTCTCGGAATCGGGTAAAAGTCACGAAATATGAACACCCATTCAACTACGAGTTAACCCATAGCAAAATTATTCAAATATGATACCAAAACCTCAATCAAAACCCCAAAATTCGGTTGAAAAACTTTCCAACTTTTTCTCCAACTTTCTCAACCCAAATCCTTAATTAAATGATGAAATTAACGATGGATTAGTGGATATTAATCAAAAACAAGTGTAGAATCCTTACCCAAATGTTTCCTCTAAAAAACCATTGAAATTTTGCCTTTATCCGAGCTCTCTAGGTCCAACAATGGATAATGAATCAAACCCTCGAACTTAGCCTTTTCTGCCTAGCGATCTCGCACCTGCGGGCTCTTAGTCGCACCTGCGACGCCGCACTTGCGGAATTTCCATCGCAGGTGCGGACTTGAATTAAGCCCCCTAGGTCCGCTTCTGCGATCAAAAGGCCGCACCTGCGAGTAAGCGCCTGCAAACCTAGCCCGCTTCTGCGGACTCCTCATCCAGCTCACCCTCTGCTTCTGCGATCATCCCTCCGCAGGAGCGGCTCCGCTTCTGAGGTCTTCACGCTGCACCTGCGACCACTGACCACCTAGTCCAAGACCGCATCTGCGACGCTCCTCTCGCACGTGCGAGTCCGCACCTGTGGCCAACCCTACCACAGGTGCGATGACGCCAGAAGCTGGAAAGGTTCAGCAATTCTCACAAGTCCAATTCTAGTTCGTTAACCACCCGGAATCCACCCGAGGCCCCCGTGTCCTCAACCAATTATACCAAACAGTCCTAAAACATCATAGGAACTTAGTCGATCCTTCAAATCACATCAAACAGTGTTAAAAATATGAATCGCACCCCAATTCAAACTTAATGAACTTCCAAACTTCAAACTTTTACTACCGATGCCGATACATGTCAAATCACGTCCGATTGACTCCAAATTTTGCACACAAGTCATAATTGACATGGAGGACCTACTCCAACTTCCGGACTCAGAATCCGACCCCGATATCAAAAAGTTCACTCCCGGTCAAACTTTCTAAAAATCCAACTTTCGCCATTTCAAGCCTAATTCAACTATGGACCTCCAATTCATAATCCGGACGCGCTCCTATGTCTAATATCACCTAGCGGAGCTAACAGAACCAAAAAAACTCCATTCAGGAGTCGTCTTCACACAATTCCATCTATTGTCAAATTTCTTGAACTTAAGCTTCCATTTTAGGGACTAAGTGTCCCATTTCACTCGAAAACCAAAGTAAAATCCTCCCGGCAAGTCACATAAGCATAAAATGAAACAGAGAAAGTATTAAATAGGGGATCGGGGCTAATACTCTCAAAACGACCGGCCGAGTCGTTACATCCTCCCCTTCTTAAAATAATCGTTTGACCTCAAACGAGTATAGGACATACCTGAAGTGGTGAAAAAATGAGGATAACGGTTGCGTATATCATGCTCGGTCTCCCAAGTCGCCTCATCGACATGATGACCCCTCCACTGAACCTTTACTGAAGCAATGTTCTTTGACCTCAACTTTCGAACCTGCTTGTCCAAAATGGCAACCGACTCCTCAACATAAGATTAATCCTTGTCCAACTGGATTGAGCTGAAGTTTAACACATGAGATGGATCACCATGATACTTCCGGAGCATAGAAACATGGAATACTGGATGAAATCCTGCTAGACTGCGATATGCTAAGCTGCCCAAACTCTCCGCCCGACAACTCAAGGCATCGGACGCCACATTCGCCTTCCCGAGATGGTATATAATAGTGATATCACAATCCTTAAGCAGCTCCAACCACCTCCGAAAGTTAAGATCATTCTATTTGAACAGACGCTGCAAACTCCGGCGATAAGTGTAGATCTAAAAGGGACACCGTACAATTAGTGTCGCCAAATCTTCAAGGCATGAACAATAGCTGCTAATTCAAGGTTGTGGACAAGATAGTTCTTTTCATTGACCTTCTGCTGTCTATACGTGTAGGCAATCACCTTACCATCCTGCATCAACATCGCGTCGAGATCAATTCGCGACGCATCACAATATACAGTAGAAGACCCCGAACCTATAGGCAATACCAATACTGGGGCTGTAGTCAAATCTGTCTTGAGCTTTTGAAAGCTCTCCTCACACTCTTGTGTCCACTGAATGGAGCACCCTTCTGGGTCAGCCTGGTCATAGGTGCTGCAATAGATGAGAAACCCTTTACAAATCGACGGTAGCACCCCGCCAACCCAAGAAAACTCCAGATCTCCATAGCTGAGGACGGTTTGGGCCAACTCTGCACTGCCTCAACCTTTTTAGGGTCCACCTTGATCCCATCACGCGACACTACATGACCTAAAAATGCCATTGATTCTAGCCAAAACTCACATTTTGAGAATTTTTCATATAACTTCCCTTCTCTCAATGTCTGGAGCACAATCCTCAGGTGCTGCTAATGATCCTTCCGACTCCGGGAGTACACCAGAATGTCGTTAATAAACACGACGACGAATAAGTCAAGACACGTTGTGCATCAAATGCATGAAAGCTGCTGGGGTGTTGGTAAGCCCAAATGACATCATAAGGAAACATAGTGACCATACCGAGTCCTAAAAATGGTTTTTGGGATATATGGCTCCCGAATCTTCAATTGATGATAGCCTGAATGTAAGTCAATATTGGAAAACACTCTGGTATCCTGTAACTGATCAAATATGTCATCAATACGAGGCAACAAATACGTGTTCTTCACTGTAACTTTGTTCAACTGGCGATAATCAATGCACATATGCATAGAACCATCCTTCTTCTTCACAAACAAGACTAGAGCACCCCGAGGTGACACATTGGGCCGAATGAAGCCTTTATCAAGCAACTCCTGTAACTGCTCCTTCAACTCCTTCAACTCAGGCGGAGCCATACGATATGGAGGAATAGAGATGGGCTGAGAGCCCAGCAACAAATCAATCCCTGTCAGGTGGCATGCCCAAAAGATCTGCTAGAAATACATCTGGGTAATCCCCCACTACCAGAAATGACTCAACGGTAGGAGTATCAATACTGACATTTCTCACATAAGCTAGATACACATCACACCCCTTCTCAACCATTCATTGAGCCTTAAGGAATGAAATAACTCTACTAGGAATGTGATCTACGGTAGCTCTCCACTTTAACCGTGGTAATCCTGGCATGGTCAGCATCATGGTCTTGGCATGACAATCAAGAATAGCATAATGGGGCGACAACCAGTCCATGCCCAAAATAATATCAAAATCTACCATACTGAGCAATAATAAATCGACTCTCGTCTCAAAACCACTAAGAACAACCAAACACGACCAATATACATGGTCAACAACAATAGAATCTCCCATAGGTGTAGACACATAAACAGGAGAACTCAAAGAATCACGGGATAAACCCAAATATGGAGCAAAATAAGATGACACATAGAAATAAGTAGAGCCTAGATCAAATAAGACTGACGCATATCTATGACAAATCGGAACAATACATGTAATGACAGAGTCAGATGCAACTACCTCTGTACGAGTAGGAAGAGCATAATATCTGGCCTGGCCTCCCCCTCTAGGGCGACCTCTACCTGCCCAACCTCCACCTCGAGCTGGCTGAGCAGGTGCAGTGGTAGCTGGTGCTGTAATCATAGCCTGAGGACCCCGTGGAGCACGCGGTGCCTGAGTAGGCTGTGGAGGTGCACCCCTCCTAAGTATGGGGCAATCCCTCACCATATGGCAAGTGTTGCCATGCTCAAAACAAGCTATTGGCAGGCGTGGCTACTATGGCTGGCTCACGGCAGGTTGGCTAGACTGACCGCTGAAAGCACCCCGTGCAGGAGGTACACTAAATAATAGCGATGCATAATAAAGATCATGGGGCCTAGGAGAGGCCGAAATACCGCTGGCGGCTGGAAGTGCTGAATGAATAGGGCGACTCACATAGTCCCTACCTTGACGAGCTGCCGCTGAGGCACGAGTACCACTATAAGTGCCAGACTCTCGAGACCTCTTGGCCTCTCTCTCCCGAGTCAGCATATCCTCTAATCTCCTAGAAATCCCCACAACCTGCTTGTACGAAATATCCATCTCCAACTCTCGAGCCATGATAAGTCTAAGTTGAGCCCCTCGATAAATCGACGTACTCGCTCTCGAATAGTAGCAACCAAGGCTGGTGCATGCTTAGCCAAATCACTGAATCGGAGTGCATACTCTGCGGACGCTGGCAGATATACCTTGAAGTCTTTGTAGTAGCAACACGACTCTCTACTAATAGCGGGGTTGGTAGAAGGTACCTGGGTTTGCACACAAAACATGTGCAAAAGAGTAGCATGAGTACACCCCAATGGTACCCAGTAAGTGCCAAGCCTAACCTCGGTAGATTAGTGACGAGGTTAGGTCAGGGCCCTACTAGGATATAATAATTTAAGGCAGAAGATATAGCAAAATAATGAAAACACGGAGAATTTAACAGTGAGAAGTTATAGAGAGGTAATAGCACAACACATAGAGATAACAACAGGGGCACTCTCGAGGTACCGCCTCGTAGTCCCAAAAGTAAATACTCAACGGGGGATCTCCCGAGGCACCGCCTTGTAGTTCAAAAATTAAATATGCAACGGGGAAGCTCCCGAAGTACCGCCTCATAGTCCTAAAAGTAAATATGCAACAGGGAATCTCCCGAGATACCGCCTCGTGGTCCCAAAAGTAAATACTCAACAGGGATCTCCCGAGGTACTGCCTCGAAGTCCCAAAAGTAAAAACATAACTCATAAATTAAGGAGCAACGAATTTACGGCAAAAAATCTCACAGTTAAAGACTAAATACAAAATCAAGAAAAAACACGAATTCAACTTAGCATGCTGCACATATTTCAAATAAGCATTTAAGACACGTAGACATGCGATATTAGGCTAAACATGATAACTACACATGCTGGGATAACACATTTAAGATACAACAGGTTACCGCTTAGTAAAAACCAAAATTTTAACAATTAGCCCGTATACGCATTCGTCACCTTGCGTACACGGCACTTACATATCACAGAATTTGTCACAATAGTACCAATCCTAAGGGGTTTTCCCCCGCACAAGGTTAGGCAAGCCACTTACCTCAAGTCAAGCTAAATCAGTCAATAAGAATGCCTTTTCCTTGACTTTCCGACTCCGAATGGCCCAAATCTAGCCAAAAGCAATGACATACTATAAATGTAACTATAAGAAACTAATCTAATTAATGAAATCAAGACTTTAATAAGAAATTAGAAAATCGCCCCAAAAAGTCGATCAGGGCCCACGTCTCAGAATCGGGTAAAAGTTACAAATATGAACACCCATTCAACCACGAGTTCACCCGTACCAAAATTACTCAAATCTGATATCTAAACCTCAATCAAAACCCCAAAATTCGGTTGAAGAACTTTTCAACTTTTCTCCTAAATTTCTCAACAAAAATCCTTAATTAAATGATGAAATTAATGATGGATTAATGGATATTAATCACAAACAAGTGTAGCATCCTTACCCAAATGTTTCTTCTGAAAAACCTTTGAAATTTTGCCTTAATCCGAGCTCTCTAGGTCCAATAATAGATAATGAATCAAACCCTCGAACTTAGCCTTTTCTGTCTAGCGATCTCGCACCTGCGCGCTCTTAGTCGCACCTGCGACGCCGCACCTGCGGAATTTCCATCGCAGGTGTGGACTTGATCTAAGCCCCCTGGGTCCACTTGACTCTTCATCCAACTCACCCTCCGCTTCTGCGATCATCCCTCCGCAGGAGCGGCTCCGCTTCTGCAGTCTTCACGTCGCACCTACGACCACTGACCATCTCGTCCAAGGCAGCATCTGCGACCCTCCTCTTGCACATGTGAGTCCGCACCTGTGGCCAACCCCACCGCAGGTGAGATGACACCAGATCAGTAATTCTCACAAGTCCAATTCTAGTCCGTTAACCATCCGGAATCCACCCGAGGCTCCCGGGACCTCAACCAATTATACCAACCAGTCCTAAAATATCATACGAACTTAGCTTAGCCTTCAAATCACATCAAACAACGGTAATAACTCAAATCGCACCCCAATTCAAGCTTAATGAACTTCAAAACTTCAAACTTCTACAACCGATGCTAAAACCTACCGAATCACGTCCGATTGAATCCAAATTTTTCAAACAAGTCATAATTGACATTACAGACCTAATTTAACTTCCAGAATCAGAATCCGACCCCGATATCAAAAAGTTCACTCCCGATGAAATTTCCCAAAAATCCAACTTTCACCATTTCAAGCCTAATTCAACTACGGACCTTTAATTCACAATCCGGACGCGCTCCTAAGTCGAAAATCATCCAATGGAGCTAATGGAACTGATGAAACTCCATCCGGAGTCGTCTTCACACAATTTCATCTATGGTCAAATTCCTTGAACTTAAGCTTCCATTTTAGGTAATACGTGTCTCATTTCACTCCAAAACCAAAACCAAATCCTTCCGGAAGGTCACATAAGCATAAAATGAAATTGAGGAAGCAGTAAGTAGGGGATCAAGGCTAATACTCTCAAAATGACCGGCCGGTCATTATAATTTGGCAGCAAGGTATGAGGGAGGACATGGCGGGAGGTGTTCGTGGTGGTTGAAGTACTAGCAGGTCAAGTATGAAGATCAGAGATTGAGAAGTGGCTTAAAGGAGATGGTTTAACCGAAGTAAGAGTGGCAGATTAGCATATGGATTCCGTGGTAGGATAGCCGCATGCCTTATGAAAATGTAAAACGGTTTGGGAACCGTGATGGAAGGTAATTTGGCCTACCGATTTTATTTGGAATGGTGGTCGCAGTACGAAGAAAGATTGAGTATGGCCAAAAGGAGTTGCTTGAAATGAAAGGGGTGTGAAGATTTGATTATAGTTTCAGATACAGTATGACTTGAGTTCGGAAGGTATTGTTGAACTTTCAATTGAAGTCAATGGGGAAGGAGCGGACTTATTCAGCTGGTGGGCGAGCATGAGTTCAGGAGGATTTACTGATTTCGTGTTAGTAGTACCCAGTGCAGCGTCTTTGGAAGATGTCGGTAAGGAATTTCACATGTGGGTTATCTCCTGTGAGCAGGTTAGCAGTTGGGTGATGTTGATGAAGTTTCTACAAAGAATTCTACTGCTACCCAGTAAGACATCGAATATGTGATTGTGACTGGTGATTCAGAATATTCGTGAAAAGCCTAACAAAAGACTTCGAGAAGTCTGGCAGGTTAACAGTACGAGATTATGGTAATTGAGAAGGAGGAACCGTTGTGGGCTCTGCATTATGTGATGGTATCTTAAAGCTAAGTGGGGGAGCCCCATCATCTGCGGTTGGATCGCGTGGTTGTCTTCTTGTGCAATTTCTGGTTATCGATGCGTTGGTGGATTATTTATGACTAAGAAAAGGAATCTTCAGGGGTAATTCAGCAAAGAACTTGATGAACGTGTGCTATACTTTGCCTTATCGATTGAGGTGCATGTTTCGGGAAGACCCAGAGTTTATGCTTTTTGTGGATGTAAGGTACAAGGAAAAGAATTTAGTAGGTTGCCTTTTTGAAGGGGGTGTTCATGAGCTAGCAGAGCGTTGTAGTTTGGTTATATTCGGGATCAGGTCAGAGCGGGTGACTCTCAACAACGGTCCAACGAGTTCAAGAATTTAAGTGTAGTGCCTAAGGATTTGGGGTCTGTTGTGTTAAGGATCGAGTTTTGCGGTGGATTGTGAACGGTACTTGGAGTGTCCTATGTTATTATCGGGTATGCGGTGCAGTTTTGGAGGGAAGGAAGAAATAGCGTTGGATTTGCGGGAGGTTTTGCAGAATGGGTATACCAGTTAAAGATGCCATTGTGAGCATGAGGAGGTGTGAGATGATTCATGGGTATTGAGACGATGTGGTCTCGCGGTTCGAGTCACTCGAGATAAGTGCGGATTGAGTTTGCTATGCTGTAGATGGAGCTATTATTATTTCTAAGGTAGGTTAAGAATACATGTAAAGAAGTTGGGTCGGTTAGTAATGGTTGAACCAGCATGATTGTGGCAATGACTAGTTCATTCGGTATGTGAAGTTATAACATATGGTTTGTGGTTGTACATGAGGGCTTGACATCCACCGTAGCTTGGTTGATTTGGGGAGTATTGGGTTCAAATGGCCTTGTGGTGTAAATGGATTCCGGGAGAGTTATGATAGTTTAGATCATGACTTGAGGTTGTATTTTCTGTTGTTTGAGAATTCAATTGTGTGCTGCAGTGGTTCTTCTGAAATGAGCTAACTGAAAGGTTTCTAACCAATGAAGTGGTTAATTTACTAGTAGTTCAAGGGTTATGGTGAATGCGTGCATTATCACATTGAGGCGTGATGGTTGTAGTGGGCGGTATGGGAATTGGAAGTTGAGGATCAAGATTGCGGTCCGGTGTTGATAAGAATGTCACGAGCTCGAGCGAGCAGGGAAGAATTTAGATGTCGCCTGAGAATGGCGTTCTATGGAAGAGGCATTGTGTATTGATTGGCAGATTGTGATTTTCCTTGCAGGATTTGTACTGTTGGTAGTATGGATGTGCGGACTTTGCCACCTGAGCGGGAGATCATGGGAGAGTATTCCACGGGGGAATTTGTATCAGTGCGACATGTTAGTCACTTGATTATTAAGGATTGAAATCTATATCAGCCTGAGAGGCGTTCTATTCCTTAGGCTGTGGACTGTGTGAGTTTGTCCCGGATTGGGCGGCTGTCCTTATGTGTCATGAATAGGGCCATTATGTACCCTTGGAAAGTAATTGGCCAGTATGGTATGATCAGAATCGGTGTGAGGTCCGTTGGTGGGCCTAATGTGAGTGTGTGCTCTGCGTCAGGCCAGATGTGTTTAGTCGTCATAGCATTGCTTACGGAGGAGTCGTCGAGCATTGAATGTTATTTTCGATCGTCAGCTATTCCATGTAAATCTCTATTGTTCCATATAGGTTGTGAGGCGGCTTGATTATTCGCACACGTGTTGAGGTCCCGTGTAGCTTGTGGTGTTATGTGAGCAGGATGGTTCTCGAGATGCAAGTCGTTTATCGCACCTTAGTTGTGCTTGGGTTTGTAGCGTATGGCACTATCCGTCTCCCCAAGGAACTGTATTATGCAGTTGACGTGCTTGGGGTCGATATTCGGGTATTTTGTAAGAATAGACATTACGGCTTAATGTATATTTTCTTCTTGAGTATTATGTGCGGATCGGGTGGCACGCCGCCACAGGTATATATTGTTTGAATCGGGTTGCACGCCACAACAGCGAGATGTTGAGCATAGCTGTTTACACTTATTTTGTGTGTCTTGTTTTTCATCCCTGAGGTAGGTTCGCGGCATCTAGTTGGCCGTTTTACTCATTGCGCGAGCTGGGTAGTCCTTATCCAGAGTTCATTCTTCCTTATGTATCGTATTCGAGTTGTAGCTTGTTGGTGCGTTGTGGGCGTCATATAAGATTGTTGGCAGTGTCTGAGACGGTTTATTACATGAGCAGCTTGTACTGGGTGAGACAAGAGTACTGGACCTGAAGTTTATGCAATCAGATTTATACAAGGCATATTAAAGGGAAAATATTGTTATTTAGTTCAGAATAAGGTAATGATTTTTGTCAGGAGGAAGGACTCCATGAATTATTGATTCGGCAGGTGGTTATGATTTTCTACATGTCTTTTTCGTCGTGGCAGTATTACGATATTTGGAACAGGATTATATGCGTCATGAGATGTATTGCGGGCATCGGATTCGTGAAATTTCAGCTATTGTAGTCAGAGGATGTTATTCTGGGCAACCAACTTATGTGGTGCATGGAGTAATTTCGGCCTAGGTGTACGATCATGTTGTGGTACAGTGCGTGGTGATTGGTACGGTATTCGTGTGTTAAAATCAGGTCTGGTAAAGAAATTTGGAAGTTGGAACTTGGTTCTAAAGCTTGTTAGCTAAGGCTAAAGGGAGGACCTTTAGTCCAGCTCGAGCTAATGTGCCCAACTGGGTTGTGATGGCACGGGTAGGTGCACAAGGTGTTAAACAGTAAATTTAGACAACTCCAGAGCAGTCCTTAGCACGTTTGAGGACGACCGTATATTTAAGCGGGGGAAATGTAACGACCTGGCCGGTCGTTTTGAGCTCTAGCTCGTTGTTCAGCGGTTTGAGGCCTTGAGTAGCTTCATTTTAGGTATTATGACTTGTATATATGGTCAGAATTGAATTTAAGAAAGTTCGGATTGGGTTGGAAAGAAAATTTTAATTTCAGAAGCTTTAAGTAGTAAGAATTGGCTAAGGTGTGACTTTTGAGTAAACGACTTCGGAGCTAAATATAAAAATTTTCCCACTTGTTGTGCGCTAAATGTAAGATTTATATGTGGATTTAAGGAGGAAAATTTGGGGAAATTTGGTAGAAAAACCTAAAAATTGGTATTTGTGAATTTTGACCACGAAATTTGACATGAAATTTGGGATAAATTATATATCTGAGTTCGTGGTGTTATGGGTAAAGTTGTCTTCGAAAATTTTTCAGAATCCGGGCACGTGGGCCCGAGGGTTGATTTTATAAATTTTTCGAGCGGAGTTATGAATTGTTTAAATTGATTAACTATGGGTATTAGAGTATATTTTTGATTGGTTTGCACGTTGTTAGAATAGTTTTGGACCGATGGGCATCAGTTTGAGCTATTGGAGTGGCGTTGGAGCCAGTTATGTAACTTTAGAGCGAGGTAAGTCTCCTATCTAACCTTGTGAGAAGGAAACTACCCCCTAGGTGATATTTATTGTTATGTGCAGCTAGTTGTGGATGCTACGTACGCACGAGGTGATGAGAGTCCGTACGTAGCAATAGTATATTTATGTCCGGATAGACTAGGATCTTATCCTATAATATTTGAATTATTTGAACTCATGTTGCCGACTTTAATTAATCAAAGTTATAAATGAAATTGATTTAGAAATAATTATATGTATACTAGGCCAAGCCTTAACACTTTGAGTTGTGGGCAAGTTATTTGAGAAATGATAAAGATTATATCCATTTTGTACCCATGTACAATATTGTAAACATGTATCTCGTAATTCGGTAACTTCTTTCCTTTTCTTGTGGAGCGGGCCAAATGCCTCAGCAGTATATAGGTGCGTCTATGGTTCGTGCCGCTCGACCCTCGACAGTGTACAACCCTCGACAGTGTACACATTATTCCAGATCGGGCCGAACGTCCTTGGCAGAATTGTGCGTTATTTCGCTTGTAGCCCGAATATTCACGAGTTAACCTCTCTACTGATGCCCGGTATTTTATTCGGTACTCCGGGTTTATTTGATGATGACACTTGACAACTTCCAGAGATACTAAGATAGAATACAAGATTGAGAAAATTCATACTTTAAAGGAAATAATTGAAAACTTTTGAGATTTACAGATTTACTTCACTATTGCTGTGCACTTCATACCTGTTATGGATTATTATATTATTGCTTGGACCTCTAATAAGTATTGATGTCGACCCCTTGTCACTACTTCTACGGGGTTAGGCTAGATACTTATTGGGTACACATTGACTTACATACTCATGCTGCACTTCTGCACTAAATGTGTAGGATCTGACAGGTTCACTGATGACCACCTTGGTGCGTAGGTGCACCTACTGGAGAGACTTCATGTGAGCTGCATTCCAGGCTACGCATCGCAGTCCATCGAGTCTCCATTGCATTATTTATTTTATTCTGTCTTATTACATTCGGGTTAGATGTTGTATTATTGTTATATTCCTTAGAAAATACTCATGCACTTGTGATACCTAGTTTGGTAGTTTCTACGGGTTGTTCGTTGTTATAATTGTGTAAATACTTTCATTTACTTGGTAAATTTTATTTGATGTTGTTCAATTAATAAAAATCAGGATTTCAAAACACTAAAAATAAATAATTAAATTGATAAATTATTATTGATTTACCTGATGGCGGTGTTAAGCGTTGTCACGCGGATTTTGAATCGTTACATTCAAACAGTTTAAATTGTTCGAATGTAACTTATTTATTAAAAGAACATTGATGCCTACGCTTTATCCTGACAAACATTTGTCGGTATCTATTGAGTTCAAGGACGATCCAACTAAAGAGATATTTGAAGTTGACCTAACTCAATGAGATTTTGGACTTAGCTCTTTGAAGGATGTGGTTAAGAAAATTTCAAATGCTTACTCGAAAGAGGAAGAAAGTGAGGACAACTTTTATTTGTGGCTAATAATATAGGTTACCATATAAGAGCAAACTCACAGTGAAGTGTTCGATAAGTTATTTTGTATCATTACCTCCAATACGTCTCTTATTTGTTTTGAGTTTTTTGGTTTTATAAACTTGCTACGTAGTTTTTATTTAATTTTCCAACTTTACCAACTTGTCTATTTGTTTAGTACATAAAGTCTCTTGGAATGATCAATTTTCAAATTGGCACCTTCTTTGCTTTGTCGGTAAATAAATAAAATATTCTTTCATTTTGATAAATATAGTAAAAAAAAAAAAACTCGTCTATATGGAGGGAATCACTAACAAAATGAGGACAAATAAATTTGTATATCTATAACGCATGCAAACGAACATGGATTTCCTCTGTAATTGTCACTTTTTGTAGGTTGATACTGCAGAGCAAAAATATTTCTACCTCCTACTTTTTTTAATTAAAAATGGATCTTTTTCTCAAGTAATTAGGAAAGTTCTTTTCATTCTTTTCGTTGTCAAACATCAATTGAAATAGTTTGATAGACGATTCATTGGAACAGCTTTAAATGAACGAAATCCCTCAAAAAAACATATAGAAAACTTACTTGAATGTTCTGTAAGAATTTGGGAATGTGGGAAATGCCATGTCGGTAACCTAAAGCAATCTTATGTTTCTTGTCCATTTTATGTATTTGATTAAGAGTACACACAATTAAGTGTATGTGCACATGCTTGTTTAAAAATTTGAATAAACAGGCACATTTATTTATGAAATAATCCCTATGATTCAGAAAAATCTCCTGAAGAAGATTTAGTTTTCAACACGTTCATCAAATAAGTACATGAAATAGCAATTGTTGAAAATTATAAATCAAGAATAAAAAAGACGAAGGCATGAAATACCACAAGCCTTAAAATTTCTACACTAGGCAAATGCATATAAATAAAGTAGCTGCAAAATAGTAAAAGGATTATGCATCCTTTAAATGAAGACACTCATTCTCGTTTAAACATTTATTTATAAATTATACTAAAACAGTTTTAACATTAAATAATAAGATGCAGTTCCAACACATATAAATATAAATGTCCTTGACAAGTTTTTAGACTTACCAGTTTAAGCGATCACGATCATGCCGGTTTTAATGCCAAAGCGAGGTCGTGGGTTCGAATTTTCCTTTTTATTTGCTATTCTAAGATTGCAATTTGTTAAAACAAATTAGTCCGGAGTTGTTTATATGTTTCTCAATACATATAATTCTTTTAATTTGTTTGAACAACTTTTTGCTAGTTCAAATGAATGAGATAATTTATTGACACAAGGATCCAATCGAGGAAGAAAGTTATAGAAAACTGCATTTGTACGTGGAAAGGATAACTTCACATTATGACATACTCTCCATTTACGTGATATTTTATGCTTTTCGAGATTTAAATTTCTTAATTTTGACCGGATATTTAAACATAGAATCTTTAAAATTTTTGAACTAAAATTTATATATTTGAAGACTAAGTAAAAATATTAAATCACAATAATTAATGAATTAAAATATTTAAAAGGTATATAAAAAAATACAGTAAAATTAAAGAACAATTTGTTTGGCTCTCGAAATCCGAACACCTTCACGTAAATTGGGACGGAAGGAGATCAAGTAAGTATTGCCAAAAGAAAAGATCTTGACACAAAATTGTGATCAACTTGAAACTCCAAATTATGGAACACAAAATTTTCTAAGAAGCTACCTCATGATCATCTTCTCATTTGTCATGCATGGAAAAAATGGTTCTTTTCTATATCCATGGGAGTACACATTCAGGAGAAGCCACTATTTCAATTTATTGTAATTTTTTTTTTATTGTGAAATGAATGACGAAAGGGGCAAACGCTATTCTCTCTTAAAGTTTAATTTTTTTCAATCATCGAGTAACAAGAGATCAACAAGCTCCATCTCCTCAACGAGCTCTTTGCAGCCAGGTACAGGCTTGTCCTTTTGGAAGAAAAGTGGGTTAGTAAATCGAACAGCATTGTGCATTCCAACATTTTTACTGCACACAACTCTTCCCTTAACCAACTCACTAACAATCTCCTTGCAATCCTCTCTTGGGCTATTCACCACTGTTACTTCGCAAATGTCATTCTCGTGATCACCTTCTACTCTGACTGTGTATTTGCCAATCATGTCGGTTTTGCCCTCTGTTGAGTATGTTTCATTGTGTGTCTCGATGTCTCTGCATGTCAAGCGAACGGTTGCACCTGCACCAATAGCATAACTTTCTTTTTAACAAAAAACTATTTTCTTTAAGGAAAATAAAAAGGGTATCCTAGTGTTAGTGGCAAAGTCAAATTTCTAATAAGGGGATTCCAAAAAATATAACAACGTCACATTTAGGTTTCAAAATCTACTATCTAAAGCAATATTTGAATCGTCTTCGACCTACACTAATAGTATTCTATTTTGCACCGGTATAAATTTACAACAAAGGGGTTCAACTGAACCCCGATCATGCAAGGTAGCTTAGCTCCTGCCCAATGCACTAAGCTTTTCTTATGCACAAGATCCAAGAAAAAAGCGGCACCAAATATTGTATGCAATTTTGTATTTTTTTGTAAGAGGTTATTTTTATGACTTGTACCGATGACCTTCTGATTATGTGACGATAATTTGTTATTGCGCCAATGCTTCTGTTCTCTTTAAGAAAAACAAAAGGGGTTAAGGAACACTTATTATTATTGTTCATACCTTGAATGGCCTCGCTAAGGGAGGTGGCGAAACCAAGACGGCATGTGTCACAGAAGACTCTGCCTTCAACATCAAAGACTTCGGGCTCGGCGACGGCGAAATTGGCAATGGCCAAAAAACAAAGGGCAGAGAGGAGAACAATAGCTTTTGCCATTTTCCCTCTTTTTGTGTCTTTTTTTCTTTATTATTCTCCTTTCTGATGTGTCACGGATGTTCGAATTCAATGAAATGCCCTATTTATAGGAGGAAGGATTTGTGGAATATGGTTGAGCGTTATTTCTGGTCTTCTATGAGGTTACAAAGAAAATGACCCGTTCTTTTGTTTTACACTTGTATGTAGTGGTTGTGAAAGTAGTAGTTACTAAGGACTTTGCATTTGAAGCCATAAATACTAACTGGTGGTTATTAATTAACTTACTTTTGTGCAGCATGTACATATGTGTAACACACACAAGCACAAATTTTTCTTGCTATTAGATTAAGAAACGAGAGTTCGACAACCCAATTTCAATCATATCCAAGGTCATGTATGCAATATTGATTATAATCTAACAACCTGGCTAGCACATAAACTGATTTTTGCCCGTTATTCAATTGGTTAAGTTCACACAAGAACAAAGCTATTGTGTGAGAAAAATAAAGTTGAAAATGTCGTTGTTGTGAGGAAGTTATACTTAGCGTAAAAAATTGGCCAAATACATAAGCAAAGATCTAAATTTGGCATTGACTTTCACTTTGATACTTAGGCTCGTTTCTATTAGACACCTCAACTATGTTTGAAGTGTACCTATTGAACACCTCATGCACAGGTGCACAATGAGCGATCTTCACTCAGAATTGAGCGCATGAATATTTGGATGAAACTTTTTCTTTTTCTTTCTTCTTTTTCTATTCTTTGCCACCTGAAACAACACTATTACCATCACCGACCTAGCTTAACTCACCTAAAACTTTACCTTACCGTTGCCAACAATGAGTCCAAAAACACAACCAATTCCGTAAACAGGAACGAAGCCACCTTTTGTTAAGGGTGATCAATGCAAAATATTATGAAAAATTATACTGATAAATTATTAGATTTTAGATATATATAATATATATTGAGCAATTTTTATTAGAAAATTTTTACTTCTTTCAATGTTTGAACATTCTTGGAAATTTTTTTAGCTTCGACATTGCCCCATCACCATCACCACCACCCAAGGTGTCCAATAGATATGGGGTTCCTGTATAGTTAATACAATTTTGAGTTGGGAATTTATTGTAATAAGTAGTAAAAATTTCTGAAATTGTATACACAAATTATGATGGGTCGACGACAGCAGGGAAAAAGGGCGGTGAGGAAGATACAAATGACCTCTTGGTGTGATGAAAAGAATGCTTCGTCGGGATATTCATTGTCGGCAGTCCGTTTCTGGCGAGGTTGTGATGTAGATAGCTGTGCGGTGACCTTTTTGGTGTTTAAATATGATTGTAGTTTGATATTGGTGGTGTGCTGCTCCAAAAAAGGGTGGTGGTTCAAAAATGGTAATGATAGGTTGTGAGATGGTTTCCATCGCCGGTGGGTAGTTTTTTTGGTGGTTCAGAAATGGACAGGAAAAAACAAAACAAAAAATAAAATGGGAATGGACAGGTGTCAATATTTAATTCGGTGTTTCACCATGTCAAGGCGCGTAGACATCACGTTTTTATTTTTATTAGAAATTTTCAGTGAGGTGTTCAATAGGCACACTTCAAACATAGTTCAAATGTCTAAGAGGAACGAGCCTAAGTTTAAGTGTCAAAATGAAAATCAATATCAAATTTACGTGCCTGCTTATATATTTGGCCTAAAAAGTTCCTTACATTAAAGTTCCTTACAATGTTGACTATGTATATATATACCTTAAAATTCTTGTCAAAGTAAGGATATATCACTCTTTTCACATTGACTATGCACACTTCTGGTAACATTCACAGGAAATTATTTAAAATTTAGAAAGAAATGTATAGCCACGCGACGCTAAAAGCGTATGTGTGTGTATATATATATACACACACTAATTTTTCTGCACGTGAGTTGTATGTGTATACCTAATTATGTAATACATATTTTTGTAAATAATAGTAATATTATAAAATAAATTTTTTGAGTAAATACCTATACATACATGAAAAAATAAAGTACTATAAGTTTTTATGAATGATCAATGTGGATTTTCATATAGTGACTTGTTTGTCTAGGTCAAAATGATTGGATCTAGTCGGAACTACTAAGGATGAATGAGTTACACTTTCACCCTTAATAATATAAAAGAGACACACAATAATGAAAAAATAGAGAAATTAAACTCGACAAACTCGCAATTTTCAATGAGATCCTTAATAATATCCTAAAAGATAATGATTTACTCAAGAAAAAATTCTTAAATAAATAAAATCATATAAGCTTTACTGATAGGAAATAAACTCTAATCATCTCCAAATTATAACCATTTCGCAAAATATATTTCAGGTCAATAAAAAATTATTAAAGTAAATTAAAAACCCATGAGTTATAAGCCTCAACGAAAAAAGAAAAGAGCATAAAAGATTCTGGTTCATTTCTGAAGAAACAGGTACAGCATTCAAAATGCTAAATCAAGGAGCGATAGTTTAGATATAGTATATACATATTTGAAAACTATCCTATAGCTTTACACACTTGAATTTGAAAGAAAGTGGATTATTTGCACTCAAGATCGGAATAATAATTGAATTTATTAGCGGTTTTAAGGATATGCGATTTAATTTGATACAAAAATGAGAAATCAAATTGAAATTAGAATTAATGATAAAAAATGAATGCAAACCACACAAGTTGGGCAGTGTTGGCCTTGTAGGTTAATTTCCCTTGGATGAAGAAACGTTGCAATCGGGATCAGAAAAAGAATAATCAGACAGTAATCGCTAAAGAGATCAGTGTATTGCTTCTTTTTTTTTTCTTTTTTCTTTAATGATCAGGAATGCCCTCCTTACAAATAATTAGACCCCCCTTTATATAGCAGGGGAATCCTACTTTAGGTACAATTCTGTATAAGGTAAAAAATCTCCTGATTTACTAATTAAGCGGTTCCATTAATCCGTGCCGAGATTCCCGCCGTGATACTCGACCTGTTACGGATATTTTGGCTTTCTGTTATTTTGGTTCGACGATCTTTCCTCGAGCATGTTCGGGGTCAGGGTCGGTTCTGAATCATGGGCTCAGTATTTTCGACGACAGACATTCTAACCTCACGTTCTGCTTTGATGAAACTCGAGGTCAATCTTCAACCCTCCGCGTTTCGAGCCCGATCTGCCGTGCAATAATCGAGCCCAATTTCGACCGTATACAGATAGTCCCCTCGTTTTTCGAAGAGTAATGACGAGAAATGATATGAGCCTCAGATTCTCATCATACGAGCTCCTGATTCATGTTCTGACGAGTGATGACAAACTCATGAACTAAGTGATACGAATAGTAGAAACATTCCATCGGCGCAGCTTTTAAGGCATTAAATGTGTGTCAGTTAACTGTCTGCCGTTCCAGGATGTGACTGCCGTTTTGAGAAACTATAAATACCCTCCTTATCCGTTCTTTCGAACCTTCATATTCAAATACTTATGTTTTTAAAGAAACTTCATCACTCTCATCTTCAAAACCTCTTACCTGCTGGTTTTCTGAAAGCCTTTGTAAGCTATCTGTGAATTATAGCATCTTTTTTCTTCCTCTTCTATTCAAAAGCAATGGAAAAGACCTCAAAATCCGTTCCCCAAAAAGAAATTCCCTCTTCTTCGAAACCGACTGAGAATGTTTCGACTGTTGTCACCGAGGAACCGATACCGGAACCTCTCCTAAAAATGTTCGTCCCCTTGAGGTGTCCAACCGGAGCCGATTTCAAGGTTGAGAAAACTTCCTCGATACTAGGCCGGTGTGAACCGGTCTCGAGGTACGTCTATTCGGTCACCGACTGTGTTCTCGATAAGGTAAAGGAGGACTGCAACTGGATCGGTAAGTGTGCGGTGATTCCCGCGCCTGAGGAAGCAATCACTACCCACGTGGAGGGTTTTTTAAGCGTTTACACTTATCCCTTTATGTTAGGCCCTTTGGACCCGATCATCATCGCCTTTTGTAAAAGGTACCAGGTGACACTAGGCCAAATTCATCCCTCCTTCTGGAGGATAGTTATCCTCCTCCGCTTTTTTGTAAATAAGATCGAAGGGTGTCCTTTCACCATTGATCACCTCATGCGTCTGTACAGTCCCCGAATCTATCGAGGGGGGCTAATAAAACTTGCCCGTCAGGCCAATAAGGCCCTGTTCTCAAGCATCGAAGAGGATCAGGACTGAGGTTGGTTGGGCCGATTAGTTCGAGTGAAATCATCGGACCTCATCCCGGCGGAGGACATGCCATTCCCTGGAAAATGGAACATGAAGCGTAAGTATACCTTTGCCTTTAGAAATTTGTTCATCATTTCCCTTTTGTTCTTTTTCTTATCAATTTTCTATGATGCAGCCGTCACTTGAATGCCGGATGCAGTTCCTCGACTCAAGGAATGGGTCGAGGGATCGTTTCGCAAAAATCATATCCTGAGCGTGCATGGCGCGAGCTTTGGAAGGGCTAATGGGATGCGCGGTCTCATGGTGAGATTTTCTCTTTAAATTACACTCGACTTAATTTTTACGCTGTCGATTTCTGACTTGCTTTCCTTCTCTTTTGCAGGTTTATCAAAAGATATTGCAATGAGGCCTCCGCCCGTGGATGATGATACTTATGTCGAGCCCCCTGCTTTGAAGCAAGATAAAGTAAAGAAAAGGAAAAGGGCTCTGAGCTCTTCGGGCTGCGAGAAGAAGAACCAAAGAAAAGATTGGCGCTTAAGCCCAAAGGAAGTTCCAGCGGTCAATCATTGTCCCCGGACATGGTCCATCGATTGAGGGATGAGTCCAAGGGAGAGGATGAAGACTTTGACCTAGTGGCCAGTGTGCCATCCCAGCTCGAGGGGCAAGGAGCCTCCGAACCAGGGGTCGGTGAAGCCGATGTTCATCAAGTCGGGGAAGCCGAGGTGGGGGCAGGAGCTGAGGCTTCCCTTGATACAAGAAAAATGTCGCAGGGAGCACTTGGTCCGACTGAGATCGTCGATTCGCCTTCGTTCACAGAGTCGATGTTTAATGAGACCCAAGTGGCAAAAGAACGCCCCCTTGAGGAAGTCCATAGATCGAAAGACCTTTTCCGTGGTTTTTTTGATGGTGTGGACTCGATGGCCACGGAGGACGCTATTGGGTTCGGTGATTTAGAGATACCAAGGAAGAGCTCACCCTCTGAAACAAGCGGGACTTCTTTTAGTTCGAAATTGGTTGATCGATACCCTGCCCCGAGCGCATATCCTGATCGAAAATGCATCGTTGTTTTTTCCCTTCCCGAGGATGACCAGGTTCTTTCCACCCCCGTAGGGGTGGCCAGTTACCTTCATAGATTAGTGACTGAAGAAGATCAAGCTAAAATGAACAAGGTGAAAGCGCGCTGCTTGTTCAACGAAGCTCAACAGGCGTTGAATCGGGTAACTGGGGATATCCTTTATTGTGTACTTAGATTTTATCGTAAGCAATCGTAACATTTTCCTTTGTTCTTGCAGGCCTCTGTACTTTACCACGAGGCTTTTCTCCGATACCAAAAAGAGTTCAAACGCCATGAGGCCGAGACTCAAGAATTTATTGAGAAGAAAGACACCCTTAAACTTCTCAATGAACAGCTCGAAGGGGAGGCTAAGAGCCTCCGTGCAGAGCTGGAGGTTGCTCGGAAGGATCATGCTGACTTGGTCGAGTAGGTAAAAGTTTTTGTAGTGAGTGATGACGAATTTGATTCAGTGACTGATGGTCAAAATATGCAGGTCCAGCAAAAACTCGATCGGATCGATCAGCTTCAAACTTAGATGGATGTGGTTAAAGCTGAGGTCGATGAATGGAGGGGCAAGATGGATCATCTGACCTCGAAAAAAAAGGCAGCTCAGACACAACTAACTTCAGTAGAAACACAGCTAAGAGCGGCAAAGGAAAAAGCCGAGGCCCAGACTAAAAGGGCCGAGGAACTTCAATCCCGAGTTGGTTTGGTTGTCTTAGGTCGAGATAATCTAGCAAGGGAGCTTAAAATGGCCAAGTCGGAAGTCGCCGTGATCAAAGTCGAAGCTGATGAAATGGTGGCTCGGTACAAGGCTGATACCAAGGCGGCTCAAGACTAATCAAAAAATATGATCGAGTATATGAAGTGGCACACCCGTAGGCAGGCCCTCGAGGAAGTCCATGCTCGGGGTTTTGACTTATCTGCGGAGATTGAGGATGCCAAGATATCTGAAGCCGAGGCCAGAAAATTGTCCTATCCTGAAGAAGATGATTCCAAGGGTTCAGTCGGGTCCGAAGAATGAGAAAACCCCAGAAATCCCGATGAGGAGGGCGGACCCAGTTGAGATCAAGTCGCTTGTGTTTGATTTTATCACTTTCTGTGCTCAATACTTTGTATCAAGGCCGCTCGGCCTTTTCAAAAATTTGTATCAGGCTATTCTGCCCTTGTAAAAAAGATTTTTGATATATATATATATAAGGCTTGCCTTTCAAAGCTCTCAAATTTTTCCTTTTGATTTTTTATTTGTATTCGCAAAGATCGAAATGCCTTAGCATGAAATAGTTAGGTTGTGTTTGAAGGCTCAAACGAGTGTTGCCTCTAACATTATTTCGTTTTGAGGCATCGTAGGGAATCGGTGTTACCGAAAATTTTCTTCCCCAAAGTAGCTTAGTTCTATAATCTGCCGAGTGTAACCTTTAGAACCAGTTAAGAAATTTCAATGCCTTGTTATTTTTGTTGCGGCCTTCAGACGTCTCCGAGCCGTTTTTATACGGCCATAGCCTTTATAGTTCAGGCAATGCCAAATAAGCATTGTGCCTTTGTGCCTTTGTGCCTTCGGGTTTCGTTAACTCAAAATGGCCTTAGGCTTTTAACTCAGGCGTTGCCAAATAAGCTTTGTGCCTTCGGATTTCGTTAACCCGGAATGGCCTTAGCCTTTTAATTCGGGCGTTGCCAAATAAGCTTCGTGCCCTCGAATTTCGTTAACTCGGAATGGCCTTAGCCTTTTATTTAGGCGCTGCCAAATAAGCTTCGTGCTCTTAATTCGTTAACCTGAAATGGCCTTCGCTGTTTAATTCGGGCGTTGCCAAATAAGCTTCGTGCCCTCGAATTTTGTTAACCCGGAATGGCCTTAGCCTTTTAGTTCGGGCGTCGCCAAATAAGCTTCGTGCCCTCGGATTTTGTTAACCCGGAATGGCCTTAGCCTTTTAATTCGGACGTTTCCAAATAAGCTTTGTGCCCTCGGATATCGTTAATCCGAAATGGCCTTAGCCTTTTAATTTGGGCGTTGCCAAATAAGCTTTGTGCGCTCAGGTTTTGTTAACCGGAATGGCCTTAGCCTTTTAATTCGGGCATCGAAAAATAAGCTCCGTGCCCTTGGATTTTGTTAACCCGAAATGGCCTTAGCCTTTTAATTCAGGCGCTGCCAAATAAGCTTCGTGCCCCCGAGATCTAATAACTTGGACCGTCTGAGTTTGTTTTTTTCGGACGGTAGTCCTCGAGTGAGAGAGTGATTATTCGAACTCAGGTTATGGCGGCCCTTGTGCTCGTTACCTTTAGGAGATCGTAAGCAAGGAATTCCTTAAGAAATTTAAAGGAAAAGTTTTAAAAGACACGACGTCTGTAAAGAAGAGACTTCTTTTTATTCTTGTGCATAGTAGTAATATATGTGTACAAGTTTTGTGTCAGGGTTTGAGCAGTCTATATGAGTACGCTTTCATTTGACCATTTGGCCCTTAAATTGAATCTTATTGATCTTCAACTCTTCAATCCTGAAGTCTCTTTCCATGCTAAAGTGGCCCCCCAGTATTCGGGATAGATCGAAGAAAGGCCTCGAATACTGTTGTAACTAATTCGTTGCCGGCCTTCAAATCTAAATTAGCATGATTTACTTGTTGCCTCATTAAAAACCTTGCCGTAAAACCCATTTGGGACAAAACCGGTCCAAGAGAAAGAGTGCAACGCGTGCTTTTAGAACTAACATCTTATATGGTTCCTTGTTTGCTACCTGCAAGCGTTAGTTTATAATGTAAATAAAAAATAAAGAAGGGGGTCGTACCTTAGCAGTAATACCGCTTTAAGCGAGTTATTTCTAGTTGTTTGGCAGTTGTTTACCGTTCATTGTTTCAAGCTTGTAGGATCCCTTTCCGGTGATTTCGATGATATGATAAGATCCTTCCCAGTTCGGTCCCAGCTTTCCCTTGTTCGGACACCGTGTGTTCGCGTGACCTTTTTTTGTACTAAGTCCCTGACATTGAAGCATCGAAGGTTGGTCCTTCTATTGTAATACCTCTCGATCCCTTGCTTTTGGGCAACCAACCGAACAAGGGCGCTTCTTGCCTTTCATCTAACAGCTCTAGGTTCGTATCATGGCTTCGTGGTTCGATTCCTCTATTGCATATCAGAATCTGATACATGGCTCCCCAACCTCGACCGGTATCAAAACTTCGGCGCCACAAACCAGAGAGAATGGGGTGGCCCCAGTGCTGGACTTCGCGGTCGTACGGTATGCCCATAGGACTTCGAGTAATATTTTTTTCCATCTCCCTTTGGCATCGGTTAACCTCTTTTTGAGGTTTGGAGTATGGTTTTTTTGGTAGATTAATTTTGTCCATAACCACTAGGGTGGTAGGGTGTCGATAGGATCCTTTTGATCTTGTGATCTTCGAGGAATTTGGTTACTTTGCTACCGATGAATTGCTTCCCGTTATTTCATACGATCTCGGTTGGCATTCCAAATCGGCATATGATGTGATCCCAAATGAAATCGATGACCTCTCTTTCCCTGACCTTCTCATATACCTGAGCTTCCACCCATTTAGAAAAATAATCAGTCATAAATAGTATAAATTGAGCTTTACCTGGTGCCCGTGGAAGAGGGCCAACGATGTCCATTCCCTACTTCATGAATAGCCATGGTGATAAAACTGAGTGGAGCATCTCCCCCAGTCGATGGATCATTGGGGCATGTCTTTGGCATTCATCACACTTTCGAACGAACTCCTTTGTGTCTTTTTCCATGTCGATCCAATAATAACCGGCTCTGATTATTTTTCGAACCAATTACTCGACCCTGAATGATGTCCGCAGGTACCCTCGTGGATTTCCCTCAAAACGTACTCAGTATCGCCCGGTCCTAGACATATCGCGAGTGGGCCATCAAATGTTCTTCCGAACAAGATTCTGTCTTTGGACAGGCTAAATCAGGCCGCCTTTATACGCAGGGCCCTTGACTCTTTTGGATCCGAGGGGAGTTTACCGGATCTGAGATATTCTACGTACTTGTTCCTCCAATCCCAAGTTAGGCTCGTCGAGTTGATCTCAGCGTGGACTTCTTCCACTACTGACCTCATAAGTTGTACGATTTTTCCCGAGTTGAATTCGTCGTCTTCGACCGACGATCCCAAGTTAGCTAGGGCATCGGCCTTGCTATTTTGATCCCGAGATACATGTCGTAAAGTCCATTCTTTGAACCGATGTAATGTCACTTGCAATTTATCCAAGTACCTTTGCATTCGTTCCTCTCTGATCTCGAATGTTCCACTGACTTGGTTTACCACACGAAGGGGGTCGCACTTGGTTTCGATCACTTCCGCCCCCAAGCTCTTTGCTAGTTCAAGGCCTGCAATCATGGCTTCATATTTGGCCTCGTTGTTAGTCAATTTCACAGTCTTAATAGATTGTCTAATTATATTACTTGTTGGTGGCTTCAATATGATGCCAAGTCCAGACCCTTTTGCGTTCGAGGAACCATTCGTGAAGAGGGTCCAGATTCCCGAGGAAGTTCCTCAGTCAATCAACAACTCTCTTTCGACCTCGGGTATTAGTCGGTGTGAAATCGGCCACGAAGTCTACCAAAATCTGAGACTCAATGGCGGTTCGAGGTCGATACTCAATGTCGTACCCACTTATTTCTAGGAGGCGGTACCTAGTTTTTGCTTTGCCTAAGGTTATACTAACATAATAAATTGGAAATTGCGTACCTTGTTCTTTCCAAACTAGGACTCCACTCACCGCTATCTCCGAGACCACCAAGTATAGGTACAGTTGTTCGTCCGCCTTCAGTGTGTGAAGCAATGGTGGGCTCGATAAATATCTTTTGAGTTCCTCCAAAGATTGCTGGCATCCCGGGGTCCATGAAAAATTGTTCTTCTTCTTCAACAGTGCGAAGAATCGATAGCTTTTGTTGGACGACCTCGAAATAAATCACCCCAGAGTGGCTATTCGTCCGGTCAACCTTTGCACGACTTTCATATTGTCCATGACCGTGATATCTTCGATGGCTTTGATCTTATCAGGATTGATCTCGATTCCCTGATTCGATACCATGAATCTGAGGAACTTACCCGACCCAACTCCAAACGCGTATTTTTCAGGGTTCAGCTTCATGTTGTACTGCTTCAGTAGACTAAATGTTTCCTGCAAATGTCTTAAGTGGTCCTCTGCTCGCAGGGACTTAACTAACATGTCGTCAACGTAAACCTCCATTGACTTCCCTATTTGTTTCTCGAACATTCGGTTCACAAGGCGTTGGTATGTGGCACCAGCATTTATTAATCCAAACGGCATTACGTTATAACAGTATGTGCCATATTTAGTGATGAAGGAAGTTTTTTCCTGATCACCCGGGTCCATCCGTATTTGATTGTACTCGAAATAGGCGTCAAGAAAAATAAGGTCTCGTGGCCGGCCGTAGCATCGATCATGCGATCTATATTAGGCAAGGGAAAAGAGTCTTTGGGACACGCTTTATTCAAATCTTTATAGTATACACACATTCTTAATTTATCCCCTTTCTTATGGACTACCGCTACGTTTGCTAACCAATCCGGGTATTTCACCTTCCGAATAGGCCCTATTTTAAGAAGTTTAGATGCTTCATCCTTGAAGAAAGCATGCTTGATTTCGGACTGGGACTTCCTTTTTTGTTTAACCGAATGGAACTTCGGATCCAGGATCAGCTTGTTAGTGGTTATCTTTGATGGGATACCTGTCATATAAAGGTGGGACCAAGCGAAACAGTGTTCGTTAGCTATAAGAAATTGAATGAGTTTTATCTTAAGCTCGGAGCTCAGCCCCGTGCCTAGGTATACCTTTCGATCAAGCAGGTCCTCTCGCAATATGACTTGTTCCAGTTCATCGACCGTCGATTTAGTGGCATCAAAATTATCAGGGGCTATTTAAAAGATCTGGAATTCCATAATCATCATCCTCGACATACCCTTGTTTGTTCAAATCTGCCGAAGAAGGTATCAGTGATTACTATTTCGTCATGTCTTCGATCACTTGGTTGGGGCCTTTCGATGTTGGAACTGTAGATGCCAGCATCACCTCTTCGATTGTGAACATTTCTTTTGCGGCCGGTTGTTCCACGTAGACCGTTCTAACCCCGTCGGGTGTCAGAAATTTCAACGCCTGGTGTAGTGTCGAAGGCACCGCCCTCATGTTATGGATCCATGGCCTTCCGAACAAGGCGTTGTACCTCATGTCTCCTTCGATTACATAAAATTTAGCCTCCTGTATGGTCCGGGAGGTATTTACCCGTAATGTTATCTCACTCTTAGTGGTTTCACATGCCATGTTGAATCTGTTTAGAACTCGGACTGCATGAACGATTTGGTCTAGTAGACCGAGTTGCTCCATGACTTTTGATCGAATGATGTTAGCCGAGCTACCTGGATCAATTAACACACGTTTAACCCGAATTTTATGTACGAGTACAGATATTACCAGTGCGTCATTATGGGGCTATATAATTCCTTCCGCGTCCTCGTCGTTGTAAGATAAAGTTACTTTCGGTGTGTAATCCCGAGTTCGTTTCTCCCTAGTGATGGATACTTTGGTGCATTTCAGCACCGGCCCTTGAGGGGTATCGACTCCACCGATGATCATGTTGATGACATGTTGAGGTTCTTCTTGCCCCGTCTGTCTGTCAGAACTCCTATTCCTGAAATAAATCTTGGCTCGGTGCTTAAGAATTCTCAAAGATGTCCGTTATTGAATAGCAGGGCTACTTCCTCTCTTAGTTGCCGACAAACTTCCATTCTGTGACCGTGAGTGCTATGATATTTGCATATTTGATTAGGATCCCTTTGGGTTGGATCAGATTGTAGAGGTCGAGGCCATTTGGTGTCTTTGTTGCGCCCGATAGCTGATACAATAGTGGCAGCATCGAAGTTAGGAGGTAAGTTGTGGTACCATATCGTAGTTCCCTTTGACAGAGTCTCCCCAAAATTTTTCAACAGAACAGACTCGATCTCATCGTCCTCCAGGTCGTTCCCTTTGATAGCACATATATAGAGGTTACATGTTCATTCGAGTCAGTCGTTCTGTTATATTTGGGTATTTCAGGCATACGGAATTTCTTGGGGATCGACTTCAAAGCCGCGCTTGGTGGAAAAAGTTTTTGCACGAACTTCCTGGAATCCAGGCCTTTTAACACCGAGGGTGCTCCTAGGATTTGGCTTACCATGGAATTGTAGGTTTTCACCTTTTTGTCGTTTGCCTCGATCTTTTTCTCCCATGATTCTATCCATTTTGTCAGCTCCTCGAGCATTTTTATAATTTCAGTGTTCTCCCCCGATTCATATTCATTCGACCTTCCTACGACTGATTCGTCCCTGCGGGTAATTTCTCGGGAAGGACCGGGCTCAACCCTGTTCGATACATGGCCTCGATTTTGTAACTGAACTATCGCCGCCTGTTGAGTCTGCAACATTTCGAAGATTCTTCGTAGGGTGATCTCGTCCACTTCAACGTTTTGGGGGTTTCGCGTATCGATCGGATTCCTTTATGAACGTTATTTTCGGGGTCGGTAGGCGGGTCCGCATCAACAGCCACGTGTGAATTAGCGTCAACACAATTTGCAATCGGGATCTCGTTATCGGGCGCTATGTTGTTATTTTTACCTTGGTGACCGGACTAGTTGTCAACATGCAGAGGTGCCGATTGTGAGTTTGACATTTCTGTATTATAGCCTGTAATCAAAGACACTTCAAAAAGCAAGTGTGAAGCGATGTGTGTGTTATGAGAATTTGTATCAAATAACCACTATTATCCTTAGCCCCACGGTGGGGGCCAAACTGTTTACCCTCAAAATCGGATGACAATTGAATTTATTCGCTGTTTTAAGGATATGTGATGTAATTTAATACAAAAATGAGAAACTAAATTGAAATTAAAATTAATGATAAAAAATGAATGCATACCACACAAGTTGGGCAGTGTTGGCCTTGTAGGTTGATTGCCCTTGGGCCAAGAAACGTTGCAATCAGGGTTAGAAAAAGAATAATCACACAGTAATCGCTAAAGAGATCAGTATATTGCTTTTTTTTTTTTAATGATCAGGAATGTCCTCTTTACAAATAATTAGACCTCCCTTTATATAGCAGAGGAATCTTTTTTTAGGTACAATTCTGTATAAGGTAAAAAATCTCCTGATTTACTAATTGTGAGCACGTGATTTTTACCGTACCCGAAATACTTTTATAAAAAAATTACTAAGTAATTCTTAATTAATTATTAGTCATTTTAGGGTGTTATTAGGTTTAATTACTCATTTGTTAATTAATTAATTCATGAAAATACTCAAAAATATCATGCATTGCATTTAGGATTTAGGTTGCATTTTTAGAAATTAAGTTAGTAATTAATCGTTTTACAAAATCGAAAATCACAAAAATTACTACATTTTACAATTTCCTTTAATTTTAATTTTCATTTCTTAGATTCAAGGGTTTTATAGCTTTATAAATAGTATTTAAATTAATGTCACATTTTAGGTAAAATTAGGAGTTTAATTATTAAGTAGTTTAATTACTAAAATTAAATAAAAGGATTTTCAAATCATGAAATTAATTAAAGAGGAGGAAATTGAACTGGGCTGGAATTTAAACCAGCTCAGCTTAAAACCAATTGGCCCAATTCCAATTAAACCCTACCGGACCGACCCAACTCCCCTCCCATCAGCCAAACTCATTTTTACCCCTTTATTTTGATCTGGGCCGTCGATCTTCACAGATCCGACGGCCATGAACTAGCCCCACCCCCATATAAAATATCTTAACCCAAACCCTAACCTATCTTCTCTTTTCTTCCACCCAAACACACCACCGCCGCTACACCTCTGCCCAGCCCTCCATCCGCCGCGGTACCACCACCAAAAATCGTCCAAAACTCGGACGAGTTGAAACCCCAACTCGTCCGTGGTCCCCCCTCCTCCTCACGTACTCTAGCCCTAACAAACCCCTGACAAAAATACGTACACTCGAGGGTTTTGGCGTATTTGGGACCATTTTCAGGTCAAATGGGGACCGTGGATCAATTCTCAACTGATCATCGCCTTCCATCTGTCCCGATTCGGTTTCAAAAAGAAGATTCGTTTGATTCTCGAATAAAAAAGGTTTGGGATTTTTCTTTTATTTTTCGGTTTATTTTTCAGGATTTCTTGGGGAAAAGGGTTTTTGGGAAGGTCTTATATATAGTGGGAGTTTTGTTTACAAAAGGGGGATTCGGACAGAAAATTGCGTGAGGTCTAAAAAGTTGAAAGAAACTGAGAGAAAGAAAAAGGGAAGGCGGACAGAAATTGAGAAGAAGAGATTTAGAAAGGTCTAGAAAAAAAAAACTTAAAAGGAAAAACAGAGAAAAGAAGACGAAAAACAGAGAAAGAGAGGTGAGGTCCAAAAAATTAAAAAAAAGGGAGTTGAGGTCTGGAGGAAAATAGGAAAGAGGAAGAAGACGAGATAAGAAGCTGTGATGTTTGTTGCTGGTTTGAAAGCAAGTTTATTGCGATTCTTAGGTACGTTCGGACATTCATGTAATTCCGATTTCGTCTCGACTTGCTACATTGATGTATATTCTGTTACTGTTTATTCATCGCTGATTACCCTTTGCGGTTGATGTTGTTTCATTTATTGATTCGTTATGTGTGTCGAGTGTGGATGAAATCGAGTTTACATTTCAAAGATTGTTTTCCATGTATTCGATGTCAAAAACAGATTCAATACTCTGTTTACGTCCGTTCTTGTTTGTTGGCTATAAATGAATTCTAGATTAGTTAAACTCCATATGTGTAGCTCTATAAATTTCATCTGTTCGTCATATAACGTTACATGAATTTAAGTTGTTATCTTCTTCACAGTCTTCTATTCTGGGTTGATTGGGTTTTCTTGGTTCACTTTGAACTGTTTGAAGTTTATCACTGACGAAAACGCTAATAGCCGTTGATCTATGCCGTTAAGTTGTATCAAAGATATTTCAGCAGTGATAATCAATTCAAGGTGCCGAAAGACAAAATTCATGTCGACGTAAGAAAACAGTGGTGTTAACAGGATCTTAAAAGTCTAAAAACAAATAGGATGATTCTGATGTTACAGATTACCGAAACTGGAACATATTCATGGAAAAATTCAGATCTTTTCTTGAAATTGGATTTGTATTATAATGATTTAGTACTATGGGACATTCTGGTTCAACAACTTATTGAGTTAATTAGGAAACCGTGGTTGATTTTCTCGTGACTGTTGCAGTTATGGGAATGGCATTGAATTGGATAGTTTTACCTTGACTGTTGCTGTTTCAATTTTGTGGTCAAGTAGTTGTTACTAGTTAAAATTAGCAATCATTCCTACTAGCAAGAAGTGTAAGAACACCTTGAATTTTGATAAAGTTACAATGCTACTGATGTTGTTCTATTAATTTAGTCGAGTTAATTTGTTAACTGGTAGATTTAAGTTCAACTTAGCTTATAGTGAGTTAATTCTGCCGTGAGATGTTATAATTTGTTTAGTCGAATATCTGTTTGAAGAAGCTGTTCCTTGTCTTCTGCACACATATGCAGCTTGGTTAAAAAAAGTGAATGCATAATAAATTTCGTGGCTGTCACTTATAAATTGGTGTTGTAGTTTAAGGTTTATTTTTATTTAGTAACTGCAACTGAGAATGACCGCATGGTGAATAATAGATGCACGATCTTTACCCACTGCTTCATTAACTTGACTCTTTTAAATTTTAGTAATTAGATCTTAAACGCAATTAATTGCGTTGCCACTATGGGTACGATTTTCGTGACATAGTGACAATGTTAACTTTCGGGGGTGCCTTTTAGGTGATCCGATTTTAATAATGTTTGAATAATAAAACTTTTGAAACAATTCGAGGTGTGCCATACCAAACTAATTTATTAATATATGGCCCTCGCTAACTAAACACATAGAAAAATCGAGGTGCGCTATTTAGCAAATTCCATGGCCCTCGACAAACT